>CM064573.1:43032549-43357665 GCA_032716605.1 Paralithodes platypus | reverse complement strand
TCTTTCTTTTTTCTATGGGTTACCTTTTTTAATGACGTTCCCTAGGAACTAAGTAAAGGGTTTCACCCTAGGATGTACAGTACTTTTTATATTTTGGGTCGCGTTATGCTTTCTCCAGGATCCTCACGGGGGTCTCCGGTGAGCCCCGCTATATATAAGTGCTCGGTCACGTCATTGACTACGTAACCATTACTAAATACTGTAGTTAGTTTTCCTTCCTTTCCCTTCGAGTTGTCAAACCCGTATTAGCGAGGTGATGCGTACAAGTAGACTGGGATGGTATGGACATGTGGAGAGAATGGATGAACAAAATTGGGTGAAAAAATGCCGGTCTGTGATGTTGGAGGGAGCTGCCCCAATGGTCGTAACCGAGGAAGAACCATGGGAATCGTACTATACGTGCCGATCCTCAAATCACAGAACTTGACAAGTGAAGCAGCCCTTAACCAGGTTGCCTGGAATTCCGCCATTAGGACAAGAGACTGAAACTGCCCGTATGTGTGGACCACTCAGTCTTAAAATTTTTATTGTGATATGCATTACCGCCGATCAATAACAACACCAGCTGGACGCCTTTTTCCAACTTCTACTGTACTTCTAAATTGGCGAGTTATAAACATTACTATTAACATGGTATAGTAATGTGTGTTTTGGTTTTCTATATTAAGCCTGCTAATACAGATATCCATTAGGTGGTATTTTCTTGGGGTTTATAGGCATTTATAGGAGTAATGTTCCTCTAACCAGAACTTTTCAATTTTACCGGAGGTTTTTCAATTCCCACCTGATTGCCGGAAAATCTGTGTGGGGGGGTGGGGTCTTACTGTATTTCCCTTTATTTTATATGATTCTTTATATCATTATTACTGTAGTACCTATTTTCTTATTCCCAAATATACTACTACGGTGGGTATCATTCTACAGTCGTTTAGAGGTTCGTATACTTTTATTTAACAAAACTTACTTCTACCCTACCGTAACTATGTCTCTGTTCGTTCGAAATGAGTTCAAGACACAGAATTGAATGATTTTTGTCGACCCACTATAGGTTGTACATTGGAACTCTAGAGCTCTCGTTACAAACCTATTTGGATTCCCGCTATTCAGTTAATTGGCTCACTTTTCGAATTCGATCCAAAGTCACGTTACTGATTCTCTAAAGTCATATACTTTTCCTGCCCCTGCCTGTGTCCTACTTCCGAGACCAGGGCATTTAACTAAATCTAACCTTTATGTCCCTATATAGAACAGAGATGAGGTCATTAACAAACCATACACAACATACGAGAACTTTACCGGCCCTACTAGGTCTTCCCAGACACCAGGGTATTAACTACTTCTGACCCTTTTAGATTCTATATTTTCCTTAACAACCCTATACAATATATCTACTCAAACGACCAATGGCATTACTACCTCTGACACTTTTAGATTCTATATTGCGCTTACCCCTATACAATAATATCTACTCAAACGACCAGGGCGGTGACACTTCCGTAGATTATATGCTCTCTTAACCTTATACATATATTTACTTCAAACGACCAGGGCGTTAGTTACTACACTGTTTTGATTATACTCGTTCTCTTAACCCTGTTACCAATAAATCATCTGTGACATATACTGGGAGGTTTGACGTACCTCCCAACCTACCAAATAGGACAACCTACTATTTGGTAGTATTCTTGGAAAATCCAGCGCCAAGGCTTTTAACCTAATTTCACTGACGTCTTGCCTATTTTGACTGCTATGTCGTCCATTCCACCCGCGGTTTAAAAGAAAACGTCCTGAGTCCTACTCCTTAGCTTGCTCTAGGAGACGTTGTACATTAACCAAAACGAGCACCGAAGGTGAAAAAAGGATAGAAGAGAAAAAAGGGGTTTACCTTAGTTACGCGCTCAAGGCCAAGCTCCGTGTTTCCGTCAGGCGCCGATCCCTGTCGAACGGGCGCATGAGTCGACCTTCTCTGGTTATCACATCTCACGTCAGCATACGAACGCGGATTGGCATGTGTCCCGGCGTGAGTGAGGGTATTATGTACGTTGGATTTTCCAAGACGACTATCAAATAGTAGGTTTTTCCTATTTGATAGGTTGGTAGGTACGTCAACACCTCCCAATTTGTTAAGAATCTTGGCAAATCCAACGTCAAGGCTGCATCACAAATAGGAGGATGACATCCAAGCCCCACCTACCAAAAAAACCAATGCAGAAGACACAATGAAAGAATGACACAGAAACACAATTTACCCCTCTCCCCACGGAGGGGCTCTTGAACGCCCATCAAAAATCATATAACAGGTTAACACGATGGTATGCTTGAACGCCCAGTGGTTGAAAGCCGTGAGCTTCGTGTGCGAGGCGTCCGGTCCGACCATGTACAACAACAGCCGGCTGGACCGTCGCCCCGTCTCCGGCCACAAAAGGAGAGGCGTCGCTTGTTTCGTGTGTGCCTGTATGTTGTTGTTAAGTATCGAAGTGGTGTACGTGGCTGTTTTTGTTGGCATAAAGTTATCCCAATGAAATCATCATCACAGCTGCAACCATTGACTTAGAGACACTACTAATGCCATTCTACAGGTAAATAACACAGCTAACCTTGGGGATTCGCGGGAATGCGTGAAGCAGTCTGATTACGAATATACGTGCCTATCCTAGACGTTTTTCGGCCAAAACACCCCTGGTTTCGAGTAATAAGATATATAATACATCCGGGGGCTGGAGGTTAAACAGAGGAGTTAATAAAAGAAGGAAAAACTGAGGAGTAGCTAAAAAGAGCAGTTTTTTAACACTCCCGTCATTTATATTAATGCAAAACCTAGACTTGTCTTAAACCAAAAAGTACTGTGACACAAAATCCCTTTCTTCCCAATGAACAAAAACACTGATCACAAAACAAACACAATTATCAATGAGCAAAAACACTTATGTACTGGTAATCATATACCATAACCCCAAACTTGTAATCCAGTGTTGCCAACCCGTACGGCCCTCCCCCCCTTTTTCGAAATAAAACAAAGGAAATAAAAAGTGACCTAGTGGGAAGACCCAGGCAACTTCGCGAGAGCCCCTGAGAAACACGACTCCCAGAGCTATCACAGGCCGAGGGGTCTAACAATGGACATGGAAGTAGCGAGAGCGTATGGAAGTATTGCCAAATAAGCATGCCACCAACAACTCGCGCGACGCCGCGCATACTCTTTACCAACAGGACGGAAACTGAACTAGTCTACGACACTCGTAACCGTAACGTGTCCGGACACGCCATACTACGGGAGTTATTCACGCCGAAGCTAATAGCTAGATGACTGAGCGGCTTGGGGTGTGGGGGGCAGTCGCTGTCCCACCACACCACAAAAAAACATTCGACGTGCTGCCCCATGACTCGCCCCCAGCCATGGTTACCTCGGCACGATGGATCCAGCCCACAAATGTGGCAGCGTCCCTTCCCAATCTGGTCCCTTCGAGAGCCTTCCTACCTCAGTCTCAAGCAGAGATGAGCCAACACGGTCCTGGTCACTTCTGGGCAACCGCAAGGTCGGGCTGGTAGTGTGCCGTGGCAGGGGGGGGGGGGGGTGGCTGAGTCAGGGGTCAGGAAGCCACAAAGACAACATAATACCACAAATATGCAAAATGTGCGGCCACAATAGCCTACCGCAAGCTATGCTCTCGCACATGGTGCTCGTGTACTCAAAGACAAAAAAACCCTTGTAGTCCCACCCGAAACCCCCCTCCTTTAAACGGAAAAAAAGTACATGCCTCGGCTACACTATATATGCCTCCTCGGACTCCACGAGGATGTGCGCGTCCCCGGTTTCTACTAACCAGGCACTATGTACAGCTGGCCAACACCCACCAGCCAACTCTGCATACCGCCGATCTACTCAAACAATTATATACCTGTCCAACATTATCACAGGGGGGGGGGTGGCTATAGATCGTCGCCAGGCGAGCACGCCTAACCCAACAGTGCTCCGGGGAGCGACTTCTGCGTGCCGCCATTCTTGAACCCGTCGTAGCCGCGGAAGACATATACACCGTCAGCCCGAAGTGGACCGTAAGCGAGTGCAGTACGCTATGCGACATCTGATATCAGAGCACAATAAGGTTAACCATGGCAAAGGGATGGAACAAAATAAACGGAACGTGGGGCTACCAAAGCAGCCTCACAACATATAATATCGCCCGGATATACGAGAAATCGGGGGGAACATCAAGGCACTGGACGTCCATCTATCTACTCAGGGGGGTGGGGGGGGGGGGGGGGCGACATGGCAGCTAGTTTCAGACACCCTAGCCCATTTTGTCCAGAGCGACCAGGAAGAGTGTACGCTCCCGAGCAAGCTGAACCGGTGTAGTGTCCCGTGTAATAAATGTGGTGGTGAAGCCAGAATTCCAGACGCACGCCCCATATACCACTGAGGAGTGATCTGGCGCGGAGGCGGTCTCCGATCCCATGAAGGCCGCCCCTTCATCAAGGAATCCAGCGCCTTCGTTGGAAACGACCAGCCCAGTGAACGACTCAAAGCCCTCCCTGATGTCAGACAAGTGGTTACTGGTATAGTGTTGCCTTGAGAGCGAAACGTGGTTCCTGCAGAGTGTGAAACAAGTATGTGTAGGAACAGGGAAGGAGAGCTAACAGGCTGGTGAGTGTCCTGTATCCACCCTATTAAAAGACCTCCAGTGGGACTCTTATTGCCCCCAATTCGAAGACGTCCATGAACTCTTCAGGAAGTCAGTCAGGTCCCGTCCGTGGACTGGTAGCCACCGTGCCTCACGACAACCCACTCTGCGAAGGCCCCAACGAGGTCCGCAGGTCGCCAGACCTGTCTCAAGTGGAATTTTGAGAAGTTTGAGAGAGGGAGAGGGACCGGACTCTTCACCACCATGCACCACCCGCCTCAACTGGGAGTACCAAGCCTGGGCTGGCCACAGAGGCGCTATAGGCCAGACTCGTGCCTGCTGGTACCAAAGCCGCAGCCGGGGCGCGAGGACTCTTTGTCACATCAACAGTGCGTCTGGTGGCGGAAAATATGTATCATCGACTGCCATCTGTTGCCAGTCTTCCATGAAAAGCGTCCGGACCACCCTCCGGAGTGCGAGTCCGGAGGGGACAGGTACTGAGGGCAACTTGCGCCGTTCTCCTTCGATGCGAACAAGTCGACCTCCGGAACACCCCAGGAAGCTGCGAGGTCGTCGAATACAGTCTGTTTCATTGCCCATATCATACAAGGAACGCCCCGTCCTCCAAGCCGACAGGGCGTCCGCCCACAGGTTGGCAGTTGCCCGGGCAGGTAGGAGGCGTGCAGGGAGATGTTGTGGTCGGTATTGCGAGGAAGATACACTTCTCTGAGATCCCCAACAGAGTCCAAAGACCTGGTAGGACCCCTGCTTTTGGATACAGTGGACAGCGTTGTCTGATTGTCCATCCTGAAGGCCACCGACTTTCCCCGAAGGGCCAGCGCGTGGTCCCTCCGGAAAGAACAAAGGGAACCAACCAGTTCGAGGGCCATTGATGTGTAGGTGTGTGTGTCCCACCCATCTGCCGTGATGTTGATGTCCCAGGTTGGATTGGTAACCCCACCCCCTACCTCGCTCGCACCGGACATCGGTATCTACCCAGACTCGTCGCGGAGCGGGGGGGCGGTCCAGGGCACAGCCGCAGTAGAGCGTTGCCCCCGAGCAACCCAGTTTACCTAAGTTTCCTGTTGAATGGTACGCGGTGGGGATCGGCATGAGCCGAATCCATTAGGGGCCAACGGATAACACCTTAGTTGCCCATGAGTATTAGCCGGCGCAGCCTGAGCCTCCCTAAGGGAATGGTCAGAGAGGCCCAATTCTTTGAGCGAACCCATAACGAGTCCCAGATCCTCCTCGTGAGGGAGGACCGAGTGCAACACGGCGAAGACCTTCCTGCGAAGTTCATCATCAACAATCAAACGCGTTTGGCTGACTCTGGGTCACTGGTAAGGCGTTGGTCAGATCCAACTTTCGAGACCTACCCACGTCACGACACGCGGACGGGGTCAGGCGCGACTTGGGAATATTGATTTTGAAACCCTTAACTGTGTGATGTGGTTGAACCTACGGTGAGAGGGTGTCGATGGACGCCACTGTTTCTAGGGTTGTCTGAAACTATCAACCATGTTCCGTCAAAGTTAAAAAACATGAATCTGGAGGACGCCCCTGAGGAGAGGATACCAGAGCCTGCTTTACCAGTTTCGAGAAGATCCTCGGCGTCGATGTTGAGCACCGAAGGGAAGTCCTGTCGAACATGAACACACGATCGGCAAGTCTGAACGGCCAAGCATCTCTGGAAACGAGGATGGATCTTTGGAACTGTGCAAAGACGCATCCTTGAGGTCCAGGCGACGACTACCACGACAAGAGAGGTCGCAGGGCAAGTCGTACCTGGTGCACCGTCAGCATCCGAAACCGTGTGTTTCACGATGTGCCCGTATGAGGGCCGACATGGATCCATCCACCCCCGGTCCGCCATCGCCGTCGCAGTCCCTTCCTTTGGTACCAGAAAAACACGGAGAGGAAGAACCGGTAGACACGGCTTTCACCTCCTTGACAAAAAAAATTGATCATTCCCTGCTCGTGCATGGAGTGTAATTCACGTCGGCCACCTCCGAAGAGACAGGCCGGCTTCGTTGACAAGAGCTGAGTGGGGGTTCTGGACTTCCATCTCCAGGTTAGACCCCCCCGTGCAATCTTCCGCCCCCACGTCCCTCGTGGCCACCGAAGGGCGCAAGGGCGATAATACCCTGTGGGAGGCCCCGCGATGAGGTGAGCGACCCGTTCTGCGAGGCGAGAAGGAGAACAAGGAGGAGACCGGACCGGAGAACCTACACATTTTTTGACGTGGAGGGTCCCCCGGTACGGTCCCTGCGGTCATAAGAGCCACGTTGACCACCCCTACCCCCCCACCTCGCCGAAAAGGGCGGGTCACCACATCCCCTGTCCGTCGTGTGTCAGACCCCGTCGAAGTGCGGCCGGAAGTGGAAGGCTGGCCAGCCCCTTCTCGGCGGGGATGAAAGGGAGCAGGAGCAGAAGTGCGAGGCGGAACCGACGCTCTGGCCGGCAACTTCCCTTTCCTGCGCCCTTTCTTGGCGGCCGCAGTGGCGGCAGCACCCCCAAGGGGACCGGCAGGAGGACGGGACTGCGGAGACCCTGGTCGCGACACAGCGCGTCTTTGCGTGTCGTAAGCAGGGTCCGCTGACAGAGAAGCGTAGCGTTCCCAAGCATCCTGCGCAAAAAGCCCCGATGTATATAGCTCAGAGTATAATAGACCCTGACGAATATCCAAAGGGGCCTTCGCGCAGAACGAGGACCTTACCGTCTGGCGTTGTCGAGTTGCCTCGCACAAAAACCGCCTTCAGCTCGGGAACCAAAGACACCGCGAGCTGAAGGTGGATCCGCCGAACGTGGTCCAAGCCCTTGCGAAGATCGCCAGGTGCAGTCGCCTCGATAAGTCGCAGGTGGTGAACAGACGTCTGGAGGGAACCTAGAAGACAAGACAATAAGTTCGCCACCCTCTGCCGCAAGGTAAAATCCCTGTCGACAGAGGACTTATCTGGGTGGGAGAAGAACGGGTTAGCAATAGCACAAATTTCAAGTTTGGGAGCGCTAATCCAGGACCAGAACTTGCCATCCAATCCGCCGACAGATACCAGAGGGGGCAAAAGCAGTGACGACTCTGGGGGAGGGACTGAAATAGATCTGTCGACGGAACGGTTGGCAAAGTCTAAGGGCCCAGCAAAACAGGGCACAAATGGGAGAGGGTTATCGAGCACGCCGGCCAAGCCAGGCTTACCCGTCGTCGCACAAACCCGTCCATAGGAGGACAGTCCCGTTAACACAGCCAGGGACTGAACATCCTGAAGGATGTCCTGGCGGCTGAAGTCTGACCAGAGCTTAGTCCGAGGAGCAGACGGGGGCTTGGGCTTCACCGAGAAGTACTGAAGGTCAGTCCTTGTCGGGTACGCCCGCACCTCCACGTCGGCCACCTGACCATCCACCCTGATCGCCCTGAACTGCATTTTATCATTTATTTGGACCGACCAGTCCAAAGGTAGGGCCCTCTCACCTGACGGGAAGTCGGTAGCACGCTCCGGGTGGGAGGCCTGCACCCCCTTCCAAACAGCCAAGGAGCCATAGAGGAGCGGCATAGTCCGCGACGGGACCTTGGCCTTTTGGATGGGGGGCAAGCGCGGACCCTGCCCTAGCAGACGGAGGACCCCCGCATGTGAGACAGTAGGGGCAACCACCTGAGCCAGGGCAGGAGCAGTACTAGCCGACGACCGGGCAGGCGGAGAAGCAGGGCGAGAAGGAATGTGGTCCACCGCAGAGGGGAGGGGGACCAAAGCAGGGGCAGGTTGGGTGAGGCGCTGAGGTGTGTCACCGCCAAGAAGCGCGATAAGAGGGATTCTTGCATCGCCTCCAAGCGCGCGTTCGAAGTGTGACACAACCGGCCCCTGCATAGCCGAAAACGGAGACGAGAGAGGCGACCCCGCGGAAGATAGTACAGCCCGGAGGGGCGAGGGTGAGCGAGAGCGAGCCCCATGACACGAAACAGCAGCGTCGCGGCCCAAAGAAGGCGAGCGACGACGGCCGTGCGGGTCCTGGGGTTCTCGTTCCCGATCACTAACGCCCGAGGGGGAAACATCACCATCCCCCTCTTCCAGCGACACGTCAGCCCCGAGAAAGGGGACCCCGAAACCTCGCTATACTCCACCGAGTCAAGCGGCGGGGTACCCTCACGGGGAGCCGGCAAGCGAAGATCAGGAATAGAAGAAGGAAGAGGAGCAGGATGACGGGAGGGGGAAGGCTGGCCGGGTGAAAGGAGGTCAGAAGGAGCCGCGGGGGGAAACAGAGCAAGGATCCCCGGGGCTGAGAGAACAGGGCGGCCCGACACCGAGGCGGAGGAGGGAGGAACCTCCACCTTGGGACGAGACCTAGAAGGAAGAAGAGGCACCGAAGCAGGAGAAGTAGGAGGAGAAGCAAACTACATCCTGCGCGGACCCTCCTGGACAGAGTAGAAGGAGGGAAGCAGAGGGCCAGCTACAGCATGAACATCCGCGCGCGTAGAGGACAAATGAAGAGGACGTCTTTTGTGCAGGGGAAGCGGGCGGGAACGGTAGTAGAGCCACTATCCGGAGAGGCCAGGGGAGGGCGTACAGGGGCAGAGACGCTAACCCCGGCCTCAGGGCGAGAAACCATGACGAGGGCGAACGGCGGAGTCAAGGTGAGCAGCAGGACGAGGAGGGGCAGTAGAGGACGAGCGACGAGGAGAGCGGAGAGCGTGGTCTGAGCTGGGGATCCACCCGTCGATGCGACGACCGACCACGGGACCCAGGGAGGAGGGCCCGAGCAGGGAGAGGGCCAGGTAAACGGCCCCCAGACGGGTCAGGGATGCCCAGGGCGACGCGGATCCGGTCGTCAACAAAGGCCGGGGAACGGTGGCCCACAGTCCTGATGTGGTGGGAGACCACCGCCCACACAGACTGAAGGGATGAAGAGGCCACCGCCGCGTCAGAGGAACCAGGGTGATGGTCCACCACATCCACCAGGTCCATTACACGGGCCACACAAAGCCGGGAGGTAGGCCGTAGAGGACACACATTGGGAATGCCGCAAGCAGGACCTGTGGCAGTCCAAGCACGGGGAGCCACAGCCCTGGCGAAAGCAAGGCATCCCACCTGCAATGGAAGAACACACACCATAAGCAGCACGTTGACGGAGTAAGTGAAGATAATGTCCAATAAAAACCAGGGGAATGAGCATGGGTAAACAGGAACACACATGCAAACTGGAAGTCGTACTCACTCTAAACCGGGAGCACGATGGAGGTGAGGGAGGAGGGCGGGTGAGGCGGAAGAGCACAAGCAGAAACCTGCAAAGATGGAGAAAGTGTTAACCACCACTCAACACCTCACATGCAGGGTCCATAACACCAGGCAAGTGCATACACCAATATAGTACCAGGCAACAAGATGACACAAAAAAGGGTCACCGGGAAAGCCAACTATAACCGCAAATTTGCGGGCCAATGGAGGCATAACCGTACCGACACAACTCTCCCGCCCCACCGCGAGCCCCCCCAGCGACCCCCGAAATTTGGGGGGGAGCCGAATCGTCCGTGGACCGAATCGAGCACTCCGCAAATTTGCGGGACCGGCCGAGATGGTCCGGCGCCGAAAAAGCGAGAGGAGCGTCTAGGTAATACCAACACAGGCCCAGAAAAAAGCGTCAACTCCTTATGACTCCAAGCGACGATGGCTATCAAGCTGAGCAGTGTCTTCCTTGATAATATCCTGACTCAACCGGTCAAGGGAGAGGCAAGGAAGACACACCAGGGGAGAGGAGGCACATCCCCCAGGAACCACCCCCACCCACAGAGATAGAGCAAAGCCCATGAGGAGAAGTGGCAGGAAGGGTGGTTCGGCACAAACAGGGGCCCCCGTAGGGTACCCCAGGATTGGGCAAAAGGGAATGAAAGGATGGAGGTGAAAACAGTAAGGGAACACAAAAACCAGTAAATGAAACTGGCGAGAACAAAGGGTGGCCTAGCCGTGAGGAGAGAATGTGTCAGGGGCGAAAAACCCTGTGGTGTGAGGGAGAGGCCCCCTTAGGGTACCCCTGGATATCACGAACCACCAAGCGCCCAGGCCCTTGAGACACAGTGAAGGCTCGTAAGGGGGGACTCGGGAATAACGCTAATAATGCGGCCGACACAAACCCTACAAAACAGCACCGCCACCACGAAATCTCAGATTGTGAACCAACTGTACACCTAGGCTATGAAAAATATTGAAAACTCATAGGGCATAGCAATTCCTGAATGAGAAACAAGCTAGGCTAAAATAAGCTAAACTATGCCCAGACTAACAGGGAAAAAAGAATATGAAAAGAGAAAGGAATGAAAAAACACATACGAGGAACGCCAGGCGCCCCCGTACCTTCGGTAGCTATTTCCACACGCGTCTCCATTAAACACACTGAGGAGCCCATTTACGTGTGTCCTAGATCACGTAACATCTGTCTAACAAAAAGAAGGCCAGAAAGCCGAAAACGAACCTAAAACAGGGTGAATTGAAGGAGCACAACAAAAGCGGACTCAACAATGGCGACGCGTGAAAAAATGATAACAAGAGAGGGTCGCTCATGCGCACGTTCGACAGGGATCGGCGCATGACGGAACACGGGATGGGCCTTGAGCGGTACTAAGGTAAACCCCTTTTTCTTCTCTTCTATACTTTTTTCACCTTCGGTGGTAGTTTTGGTTAATGTACAACGTCTCCTAGAGCAAGATAAGGAGTAGACTCTAGACGTTTTCTTTTTAACGCGGTTGGAAATGACGACATAGCAGTCAAAATAGACAAGTCGTCATTGCAATTAGGTTAATAGCCTTGACGTTGGATTTGCCAAGACTACTAACAAATAGTATCACTTATTCAATAATTAAACTCAGTAAATGACTTAATATGATCAGTACCTCAAACCCCTACGAGAACAAGATTCACCACTTTAATCCTTTACATGATTCTGTGATTACATTATTCTCCTGGACTTAATGCTCGTAACGCCACGAAACTGACCGAATATTCCTTCAAACAATATAATTGATAATGTTTCCTTGATAACAAAAGATTTCGTAGACCATATGGACTAGTGTCCTTCCTACCTATTATCAAACTAAACCTAAACTATTTGCAACTATTCTTTATTTCCCTGAGCCTTACAGTTGCTTATCTACTTAAGAATTTCCCCTCTTACTTTAATGTTAATAACTAGTTGCTGTCCTATCAGATCCTATACTATTGATAGCTAATCGGCATGGAGCCTTCTCTATCAAGAATAACTAATATCCTATTAACACATCATCGTTTTATATATACATAAGTCTAGTATCTTTCTCTTAGTTTGTCCAATAAGAACACATCAATTATTATGTATGGAAACCACTGGGTTAGTCAAGCATTTTCCTCTTTCTTTAAGTCGGTTCGGGCCCAATATGGGTTCTTTAAAAAAACTATGTAGTACTGCTAGGTGTTTACTGGAACAATTTCACCACCTCAAGAGCTAGCCAATAGCTCAACTGGAAATCTTCGCTCCATCTACTATCTGCCGTCCCCCTTGAACCGCTTGGCTGTAGGTATGCAAGCCAGCGATGTGACGGCAGGCGGCCGGATACTGAAGGTGTATCCGCCTAGTAGGGGAGAGCGATGCTAGACCCGAGGTGGGCTTTACTGGAACAAGTGATGAGGGCTGGGAGGCTGGAATAAGTGGATCCGAGTTCCCTTTTGTGCCCAAGCGAGAGAGAGAATGTGGGTTGCAAGAAGTTAGCCCAGTGGCACCCGAGCGGTGAATGACCCGGCAACCTCCCCACCTTAATATAGTTGCCTCCCGCTCTCCGGCGCTGTGATTGGCTGAGCGGTCCGCTCGGTCGTGCAACATTCTGGCCGCGCGCTTTGAATATCTACCCTTCGCCTCCACTCTTCTCTCTTCATAATACGTTCCTGGAAGCTGGTTGCGAATGTCGTTTAGTGGCTTACGGGAGTATAGGGCTGGCACTGATGCATTAGACCCATGGCAACCAGAGGAAACGGCCTGTGAAGAGAGCGAGAGCGAGTTTAAATGCGAGGCGGTTCACGTAGCCGTCAGCTCCGAAAACGGAGACTTCTGATTGGTCGGCCGGGAGGGCGTGGCATGTTTACTCGGAGAGCCCGGAATGCCAAAACTCAGCTGGCTTAAAGGGAAGGTTAAAGGGAGCGCGGTGATTGGCGGATGGCCTTTTTACTTAATTACAATGACATAAAAAGTATTGCATGTTTTTAGTAGGTTTGAAGCTAGGAGAACTTTGTGTCGTCTGCAGTTGGTTGTGATAATATGATCTATCTATCTATCTATCTATTGCCTGACGCCGTGATCCCCGAAAGGGTGGCCACGAACGAACCGCCCCATGCACCTCTGTCCCCAATCAATCGACACCCCTCCTCCCAACCAGCACCGCCTTCATCCATATACTTCCTCACTCCATCCTTCCACCTCTCCTTCGGTGCACCTCTCCTCTCTGTCCTTCCACCTCGCTCTCGTACACCCTCTTAGTCATTCTCTCGCTTTCCATACGTTCCATATGGCCAAACCATCTCAAGTGTTCCTTTTCACACTTTCCAGCACATCTACCTCCACTCCACACCTCCTTCTTACTTCCTCATTCGTCTGTCTATCCCTCCATGTAACTCCGCACGCACTTCTCAAGTAACTCATTTCACCGCTCTCACTCTTGGTTTGAGTCTCTTCCCAAACGTCCATGCTTCGCTTCCGTAAGTTAGTGTCGGGATTACCACACTGTCATGCAAGGACTTCTTCACTTCCATACTGACCACCTATTTCTTGTTACTGCTTTCAACGTTCCTACAACCCTCTTCCCTGTTGCACCCTCGCCCGCACTTCATCCATAGTCCATCTTTACTCAACACACTGCCAGATACTTAAAAGAGCTGACGATCTCCTAGCCTGACCATTTAACTTCACCTCACACTCTGTTACTTCACCCCTTTCGAAGACCATAACCTTGCTCTTCCCCGTATTTACCTTCAAATTCCGTTTTTCGCACACTGTTCCAAAAATATTTACCAGACCCTGCAACTCCCATTCATTATCGCTTTTCAGAAACTGTATCATCCGCAAACAGCAGTATAGGCAGCTTCCACTCATTTCCCTCCTTTCAGCGATACCGTGTGCTAATTATTACCAACGTCGATCGCCCCGATGCACGTTGGTTGGTCTGATTAGTGTTTGTGTGATAGCCACTTTAGTCACTTAGTTACGACGCTTGGTAGGATAGGCCTATGTGTACAGTATGTTTTTTTGGTTTTTTTTTTTTTTGTTTTTTTTTTTTTTTCTTACAGTGGAGCCCCCATCCTAGCTGCTAATCGGTTCCGCAGAAATAGAGCTAGGATTGAAACAGCCAAGATCGGGGCACTGTTCTTATGGGGAAAATTCAATCGGTTCCGTGCTCATGCCAAAATTTGCGTCTTTTTCTATTTTTTGCCTATGAAAACATGTTTTATTGTACACAAATTAAATTTTATGCATTATACTGTATCATATAATACACCATAGAATAAGTTTTTAATAACTAGAAAAAAGGCCCAATATCTAAACAATTACCGCACTTTTTCCCAGTGTTAGGCTATGAAAACATGTTTTTTGTCTAGGCTACATCATGTAGCCTAGGCCTAAATCTTACGCATTGTAAATAATAATATAGATATGGCTAAATGACAGTCCTAACCATAAATACTGTAGATTGGGGCATTGTTTCTATCATGCGATTTTTTTTAGGCCTAGCCTAGGCCTAGGTTCTAAAATTCGTTCAGCCACCCCTCAAGTACCCATTTCGCCCCAAATACATCCAATAAATACATATTATGAGGAAAAGACGTATAAATATGTATTATGAGAAGATTACTTACCACACAGATTTTATTATAAATCATTGTCATATTTAGCCTAGCCTAGGCTAACATCGTCTAGGCTAGGCATTTCAATCGCTTTCGTCCGACATGGACTGGTCTTTGCTCTGTGTTTTGAGCATGAAATTCCTTCATTGCTACCACCAGGCCAACCATCCCTATCACTAGATGTACTAGAGGTTATAATAAACGTGAGAGATAAGGGGTTCAGGCACAAAAAGGCTTGCAAACGGTTGTTTTGTCAACACAGATACTAGCTAAACTGCAAGCGTCTGCTTAGTGAAGACGTCATACAAAGATGGCGGCATCTTGTGCATTTGACGATCGGATCTCGGATTCACTCGGATTTCGTCGCTAAACGGCAAGCGCCTGGCAGATTATTTTGTTATGTTAAAACAAAATTAATGTTTTTGTTTGTTTTCTAGTTTTATGTCGAGTTTTCGTTATTTTGCTATTTTTTTCGGTTTCGGCTGGGATTTTGATGCGAGAATTGAGGCTTTTGGCGCGAGAATTGAAATGGGGAATATTTGGTGTGTGGTGCGAGAATTGAATCAACGAAGACCGGTGTAGCTAGGATGGGGGCTCCACTGTACAGTAAATGTGAACCCCCAGGGGCAAAACACAATGGACCTCCCCTTTTTATACAGAAGCCACGGACCGTGGCATGGTCGATAGCTCGTCTGACTGCTGATCAGAGGGTCGGCTGTTTGATCCCACCCCATGCCATTGGTAGAGTTTAAATCCAGTTGTTACAAACATTTAATGAATGGAGGATGCCTTTAGGCACATGGACCTTTTTGTTTTATCTGTTTTCCTTCCTCCGTTCATTGTCTCTTAAAAAAAAAAAAAAAAGAGATGTCAAGAATTTGGACACTCAGGTCTAGCGATTCGTGGCAAATGTCCAGTAAAGTCCCTGTAACAAGGGCATACCCTAGCCCTGTCAATCAAGGGAGTGCACGGTGCTTTAAACAGCATCATCATCATCAAGCCAAAAGGTTTGGTGATCAAAGTGGAGAATTGTTCCTGTTGCTCTTGGGGACTTGCTTGTGTCCAGGAGAATGGATTTGTTGATGTAAAGTTTTCTCTTGGGGTCACCAGCCCTGTCATGCAGCTGAGGATGGTTACCAGGAAATTGCTCACTAAGCACTACACATGCTAGCACATTTAAGTTCTCACTCCATTACTGTACTGTACATTGTAATGAAAAAAGGATGTTAACCCTTTGTCTGCGGGCTTATTTGCGCTATTTAGGGCATATTCAGGCACTCCTGAATGATTAATCAAGTATCTGCATTAAATTAACTGTATTCTGCCGAAAACTAGGCGAAAACCGCTTCAAAATGACACCAGAACGAGCTTCGTAGGTGGCGGGGTTCACCCGCAGCATTGCCATAGACATTCGGGAAACTAGCTAATTATTAGCTCTCGCTCGCTCGGCAACACTGTCGAGACAGCCGCGCGAGACACAGTCTCCCTCAGTGAGCGGCTGGCTGCTCTGAGGGTCGGACGGAGGTCCCTCACGCTCCCGCCCACTGACACTCGATTTGTACGGCTTTTACAGGCTTTTAAAGCCTGGAAATTGCTGTAAATTGCCTATGTGTTCCAGAACGTCACCCGCAGGGAAAGGGTTAAGCCAATATAGGCTACTGTATGTACTGGTATGTATGTACACCTACATTATTTTACCTGCCATACATTGTGATATAAACACCTGTTACTATCAGGTCAGCAAATCAGCTGTTGTGAGGTAAATGAAAATGCCATGTTGTTTCAGGTTGGTCAGCGTCACTCTGGGTTCCTTGGTATCATCATGAGAGCTCTGAGCCAGGCTTCCTCACACATCTGGTTTGAGCGGTGTGATGCCAAGGATAGATCAACTGTTGTAAAAAGGTAACATAATACTGTATTTATATAGTACCTCTTCTCATGTCAACATTGAACCGTATTTACCTTATATCAATTATATTTAATCTTTATCTACACTTAGTCAAAGAATTATCTGCACCCCTACGCTGATCATCTGGTGTGTACAGCTCGGTAGGGTTGTTATCGTTCCCTAGGCTGCTTGGCCGAACTGCCTTCTGCTTGCAGGTATATCCATCAGAGACGAGAATAGTCTCTTGACACATAGATATAGCTGCAGGCAGAGGTGCCAACCCTACCGAGCTGTACACACCAGATGATCAACGTAGGGGTGCAGATAATTCTTTGACCAAGTGTACAGTCCTACCTCCCAATACGTGTCTATGTGGGCGACACAAAACCTTGTGTACAGTGCACCCTCTCTATTTCGTGGAGAGTGAGACCATGAAATCATGCACTAATAATAATTGCACTAAATAGAAGTATTAATTCAAGTTAAGTAGGCTACCTGTATCTTCTGTGAAATATGTTAGTCTAACTAGAACACGGATCCTGGCGAGGGACGCCAATGTTACGCAGCCCTTTTTCTCAGTCCTGAATCCTCACCAGGAGTTAAGAATGAGGGTGGTAATATAGCCTATGTGTGCAACGGATAAAACACATCTAATAACTCAGGTATCTCAATATGATCCGGCTCAAGAAGAATTATTTTATCACTGCATCAATATACGAGGTATAGCCAAACTACTATAGAAACACATCTCAAAATTGCAACAAATAGTATAATCTAATAAATCAAATAAGTTCATAAATTACACTGTTCTATTATTTATCAGCTTTGGAACATGAAATAAAATCTAATTGTTGAACATACTAAAGTTGATGACAAGCGCAGATGACGGGTAAATAATAGGCCTCCTGAAATCTCATAACATTACCACTCGGACTAATAAATCCCCAACATAGTAGTCATATATATCAATCAATGTACAGTACTGTACTGGACTGTGCAGGCCTGGTATCATATCCTAGGTCAATACTGAACTCTTATAGTTTTACATACTACTGTAATAAGAAAATAAGAAAATATAAATCATTAATAAATCTATGAAAGAAGGGAAATGATTATGCTCACTAGGTAATATAATCAAGCTGTGCACAGCTCAGATCCAAATAACAACATCAGCAGATATACATGAATCTAAAATATTCCACTCAATGCCTGCAACACTGTCAAAGCTATAATCCGAAAATACACTGCTATAAAATTTAGCTAGTTAGCCTATTGCATAAATAAATATTTGGAACACATATTAGACACTCTATCAATACTCATATGACAATGTCTTAATCCTAAAATAAATGACACTTGTATGCACTTAACCTTATTGTATATCTTATAATAGCTCACAATTGTGAAACATGGTGTGGGAATTTTCTGGCACTAAACATAAAAATAATTAAATTCAATAGTAATAAGCAAAGCCAAGACAAGTTACCTTACATACTCAGTGAAATAATCCATCAGCTAGTTGGTCACCAATGATGTATCACTAAAACTCCTATTCCTTCCCAGCACACGCTTGTTGATTCTCCAAACTCTGATATCCGACTGGCCCAGAGCGAACTGACCCTCCTTTATTTATGACCCCCCGCGCGGACACAAACGTACAAGCTCCCCACCAACACGGATCTCTTGAAGAATATGGGTTTGACAACCCGAAGGGAAGGAAGGAAAACCTTCTATTTAGTAGTGGTTCCGTAGTCAATGACGAAGAGCCTATACTATATATAGGTTGAGATTCCGGGACCCGTTCGGGAATACCCGGAGTTCTTATCACAACCGTTGCGTATATAGCATTAAAACAATCCTTGGTTAATACCCATTAAATCTTACCAAGGGCTCATCATTGAAAAATTGATACCACTAGATATAAAATTTAAAAGAAGAAGCTATCATTTCAAATCTCCCGGTGCCTCAGCCCTCAAGCTGTGTTGTCGTAATGCTTCCCTTGCATGTGATGCCAGATTCTCTAGCGTGTTTTATCTGCCTCAAATGTTATATCAAGTTGGGCATGTGCATGGGAAGGGGAAGGTGGGTGGGAACCTTGGCGTCATCGACTACGGAACCACTACTAAATAGGTTTTCATTCCTTCCCTTCTGGTTGTCAAGCCCATAATTTAGTATTGGTTCTCTCCGTCAATGACGAAGAGCCTAGAATATCACGACCGTAGGTGGGACATCAGATGCTCAACGTACACAGAGAGAACCAATTAACAGATAGGCTGACCACGGGTAAAATTAAAATTATTAGGAGAAGAAGTGACGGGTATATTGGAAAGCCCCATAAGGAAGGAAAGATGGAAGAATAGTCATAACTTAAAATGTGTTGAGGAGAACAAGATGTAAAAATATATATGAAAGGATGCTTTAATGTCATAAAACATTTCCATACTATAATGCTCTTGGAGCTGTGCAAAAATTAGCAAGAGTATTTTTTGCTTGCATTGGTATAAAATGAACTATTTGTTCGTACTCATAACTCGTACTTATCCACTATAGAAGAAAACCCTTTGTGTTCGTATACTTAGTCATGTTCTACATTCCCCCCCCCCCTATTCCTTTTGGAGATTCCGAAAGAGGAAAGCAGAACCAGACTCATTCAGTACATACAACTCGTACTTATTCTCTATAGAAGAAACCCTTTCTCTTCTTACTTAGTCATGTTCTACATTCCCCCCCCCCTATTCCTTTTGGAGATCCGAAGGAGGAAAGCAGAACCAGACCTCGTAACCAAAACCATCTAATGGATCATGAGATTGGCGTAGTGCAATACATGGAACCGAAGGTCTCCCCAGAAAAATGTGATAGAAAGGTATTATGAGAAGACCAAACTCCCAATTGGGAAATTTCCTGTATTGAATAATTATTCAGAAAGCGGACCGTAGTTGTCCATTTCCGGACATCGTGAGCCCTGGCTATTGCCCGGGTTCTGCCGTTTGGATTACATCGACAATCATGGAGTCAAGGTGTCTCTGCGAGAGGCGAGTCTGATCATCTGGAGAGATCCACAGGTGTGAAGCAACCAACGGTCCTGTGGCTTTAATGTAAGAATGCAATGCCTGATCAGGGCAAAGTGGGTGGTGCCGTGTGCCCTGTTGCAAGGCAGGAATAGTAAATGGAGTAAAATGTGTCCCTCATGTTCATTATTCGCTATGAAAGCAGGGCCGTGGCTACAGTTACACTTTGGTGTTAGACCTGGAAGTGCAAACAATTGGGAGAACTAGACATTGCTGCTAGCTCTGACACTCGGTGAACTGTGGCGAGTGCTAGGAGGAAGACACATTTTTCTGTCAGTTTAGCTAAGTAAGGTTTTACAGAATATGATCAAGAGGCTATCTATCTATCTATCTATCTATTGCCTGACGCCGTGATCCCCGAAGGGGTGGCCACGAACGAACCGCCCCCATGCACCTCTGTCCCCAGTCAGTCGACGCCCCTCCCCCCAACCAGCACCGCCCTCGTTCATGTACTTCCTCACTCCATCCTTCCACCTCATATTCGGTCTACCTCTCCCTCTCTGTCCCTCCACCTCGCTCTCGTACACCCTCTTAGTCATTCTCTCGCTTTCCATACGTTCCATATGGCCGAACCATCTCAAGTTGTTCCTTTTCACACTTTCCAGCACATCTACCTCCACACCACACCTTCTTACTTCCTCATTAGTCTGTCTATCCCTCCATGTAACTCCGCACGCACTCCTTAAGTAATTCATTTCCACTGCTCTCACTCTTGGTCTGAGTCTCTCAACCAACGTCCATGCTTCTCTTCTGTAAGTCAGTGTCGGGATTACCACACTGTCATGCAAGGACTTTTTCACTTCCATACTGACCACCCTATTTCTTGTTACTGCTTTTAGCGTTCCTACAACCCTCTTCCCCTGTTGTACCCTCTCCCGCACTTCTTCATCCATAGTCCCATCTTTACTCAACACACTGCCCAGATACTTAAAAGAGTTGACGATCTCCATAGCCTGACCGTTCAGCTTCACCTCACACTCTGTGACTTCACCCCTTTCGAAGACCATAACCTTGCTCTTCCCCGTATTTACCTTCAAATTCCGTTTTTCGCACACTGTTCCAAACTCATTTACCAGACCCTGCAACTCCCATTCATTATCACTCATCAGAACTGTATCATCCGCAAACAGCAGTATAGGTAGCTTCCACTCAATTCCCTCCCTTTTCAGCGATACACCAACATCCACTGCTCTTGATAGTATTTCTTTCATGACTCCATCCATAAATACAGTAAACAACCACAGGGACATCACACACCCCTGTTTCAAACCAACATTCAGGTCAAAGAACTCGCTCTGCTCACTCTCCACACGTACTGCCGCCTTTGCACCCTCATACATGCTCTTCACTGCTTTCAGCAACTTGCCCTCTACTCCGTATATTCTTAGTACTTTCCACAAACCTTCTCTATCCACTCTGTCATAGGCCTTCTCCAAGTCCATAAAGGCAACATACACCTTTTGTTTCTTCTCCAGATACTTCTCCACAACACAATTCAGGGTAAAAATCTGATCTACACATCCCCTTCCCTTCCTAAAACCTCCCTGCTCGTCGCCTATCCATTTCTCCGTTCTCACTCTCACTCTCTCAATCACTACCCTACTGTATACCTTCCCTACTATGCTTAGAAGACATATTCCTCGGTGGTTACCACACACTCCTCTTTCCCCTTTGCCCTTATATAGGGGGACTATTATGCCAGTCTTCTAGTCATTGGGTGCACTCCCCTTCTCCCTTCTCCCATGCTAGTTTGCACATTTTCCATACCCATTCTATCACTATCTCACCACCATACCTCAACATTTCCCCACACACTCCATCTGTTCCTGGTGCTTTCCCCAACTTCACTCTTTTCATGGCTTCCCACACTTCTGACCTCCTGATCCCCACCTCCTCCTCCACTACTTCTCTTCTTCTCCCTCCCATACCATATCCAGCTATGTTTGCTGGCTCTTCATTCCTTACATTTAGCAACTCACTGAAGTACTCCCTCCATCTTTCGACTCTCTCTCGCTTTTCGGCTAGCATTCTCCCATTCTTATCTTTCACACCCTTACTGTTTCCCTTGCTACCTTCCCTAACTTTCTTGACTTCTTTCCAGAACGTTTCTTACTCTCCCTCCATTTTACACTCAGATTCCTTCCAAATTCCTCATCTACTCTTCTCTTACTTTCCTTCACTACTCTCTTCACCACCCTCTTACTCTCCACGTACCTCGCTCGTTTCTGTCTCTCGGAATCTTCATTCCCTCTACTACCCAACCACTCTCTATATGCTTTCTCTTTTCTTCCACAGCTATTCTTACCTCTTCTGTCCACCATGCTGTACCTTTCACTCCCCTCCCTCTTCTCCTCACTCCACACACCTCCTCACATGCTGCACAGATCTCATCCTTAAACACCTTACTCATCTCCTCCACTTCCTCCATAACTTCCAGGTCGAACCCACCTAGTCGTCTTTCCACTGCTCTCCTGTACTCCTCCCTGACTTCCTCCTCCTGCAACCTCTCCACCCTCCTCACCATTCCACCCTCCTCTCGCCTCCCTCCAGCTCTCCTCACCCACTTCTTTTGTATCCCAACCTTAGCTACCACTACATAATGATCAGACAGACCCCCTCCAATACCCCTATACATCCTAGCATCCAACACAGGATCAAGAGGCTAACCTTGTTAAAACTTGATCCAGGGACCACTAGGGGAGCAATTGCCCTCGGGGTGCCCTGAGCCGAAAACATGCCTTGATAAAACCGGCTCCATCTTTTGGGAGAAGACGGAGTCCAGCCAGGTCAAAGAACGGCTCTTTAACCCTTCCTACCCGGGCTGCCTTAGGTAAGGACAGCACGAAAGAAGGGCCGCTACCCGGTATGCCTTATCTAAGGCATGAGCTTAATAGCCTAATTAAGCTTGGTCCGAACGCCGTGCGTACGACCTATATCAACAAACCCAAGCGTTCGTCACCGCACCTCCGAAAACAAGAAGGAGAAGACTCCTCAATGTTATTGTTCTGACGTCATGACGAAATTAGTGTCTAAAAAGCCCCCATATTGGCAACATCTCTGCAATATTGGCTCCACTGAAATCGTCATCACAACTGAACCAGTTGACTTACAGAGCTCTACTAATTGCCAAAATACAGATTGAAAACCGCACTACAGTACGATTATAGATGAGTGGGAAAGTTCTAGCAGTGAAAATAAACATAAGTACGGTAGCCTAGGCCTAGACGTTTTTCGGCCATATCGCCCGGGTAGGGGCGACCGTCATTAGCTAAGACAGCCCGGGGAGGAAGGGTTAATGGCCATGAGATAATTTCTTGAGGTATACAGTATACCGAAAGATGTCTGTGTTAAAAAAGGGGTAATTTAGATACAAGAGAATAAGGCCGGCCGACTGACTGTATTGGTCGGACTCCACCAACCAAGCAGTAAAACTTGTCCAGTGTGACTCATATTGCCTGAGAGTGGTCACCGAATATTGGGCCTTTAAATTAGGGTGTAAGATAGGATCGTATTTTTTCTCTTAGCCATTTGGCCTAGAAAACGTCCATAATGCAAAAGTTAGACAAGTCTGAAGACTTACAATTTGATCCAAGTGGAATTGAGAGATTGGAATTTCCACCGGAGACAGGCACCATAGGCTCAGGCGGCTGTATCACGCTTGTGTGGACCAAACTGGCGCAATGAGACACACTAGACCCTTGTATGACTGTACATGAGGATCGCGACCGGGGGAGGGAACAGGTAGATGGACGACCATGTATTCCAATTGACCGAAAAAGCGGCCGGTCCACCCGCCGGGGTTACTGACCACCGGGTTATAGATTGAGGGGTCTTTGCTGACGTGTGGGATGCAAAAAGGTCTACTTGTGGATGGGAAGGAAGAATCTGCTTGTCGAAAGCTTCCTGTTTGAGTGCCCATACCACTGACGTACTCTTGCCCCGGGATAAGGCGTCCGCCCAAAGGTTGGCCCTTCCCGGGAGGTACTGTACTAGGCTTAAATGGTAAGGAAGAATCAGCTTGCTGAAAGCTTCCTGTTTGAGAGCCCATTCCACTGACGTGCACTTGCACCGGGATAAGGTGTCCGCCCAAAGGTTGGAAATAAATTTTAACCCGAATTGAACGTGGGTAAACGTTACTGCTGAGTTTTGGCAGGGAAGGGCAAGATATCTCTGATCTCCTTCGGAGATCGGAATGTGCCAAAAGGCATCTTTGAGGCCAACGTTATTAGTCACACGACCTGACGAAGGATTAGCCGTATCTGAGACACTGTGAGCATGCGAAATCTTTAATTTTGAGTGAGGAGAGGTCTATGACTAGTCTCATCTTTGAGTTGTCCCGTTTGGGAACAAAAAACATGTGGGATAGGAAAACTTTGGTGTCTTTTAGAACTGGCACTAATACCATCGGCTTTAATAATTCTTTGATTACTTCTAAGACGTTTGGTGAAAGTATTGGGAGGTTTGACGCCTCCCAAATACCAAATAAGGAAAACCTTCTTACAGTTTCTTACAGTAGATCCTCTGGAAAAAGGCAAACTATGCCTGTGTATCCAGCTCAGTACCAGTACTTGCACTGCTGCGGTCGTTCACGGTGTTGGCGGCGGCGGTAGCAGACGCAACATTTTTACTATTCTGTATTTTTGTTATATAATCAAACTTCAAATCTTGTCTTCCCCATGCTTTATCAAGATTCCTTTCAAACTCCCTTATTGATTCGGAATCAACTACATACTGGGGCAGTGCGTTCCACTCATTTACCACTCTATCACAAAATGAGTTCTTTGCCTTCTCAAGCCTATTTCTTTCTTTGTAAATTTTCTTAGAGTGTCCTCTCGTTCTTGTTCCCTCCCGCATCAAGAAGATACCTTCACACACATCCTCATCGTACTTTCCTGACACTATCTTAAAAGTCTCTATCATATCCCTCTCTTTCTCCTATATGCCAGTGTCGGAAGCCCCAGTGTCCTCAACCTCTGCTCATAGCCCGCGTTCTTCAACGTTGGTACCAGCTTGCTAGCTCTCCTCTGCACTTTCTCCACTGCTTCTATATCCTTTACCATATATGGAGCCCACACCTGGTTTGCATATTCCAGGTGCGGCCTAACCAGCGCTGTATATAGATTCCTGAAGATTTCTTCGTCAAGTGACACAAATGTCCTCCTTATCAGCCCTACAATTCTATTGGCTTTGTTTATCTTTTCCGCTAAATGCTCTGAGAAATTTAACTTATTGTCTATCACTACTCCTATATCCTTTTCTGCACTCACTTCCTCCATCGCTTCATACATACTGTATCCTACCTTGTCTATCTCGCTGGTCGCAATCCGCATGTACTTGCATTTTTTTGGATGAAAAGGCATTAACCAATGCTCAGACCATCCCTTCATGCCCTCCACATCTCCTTGAAGCAAACCCATATCTTCCTCACTCCTCACTCTTCTATACAGTTTAGTGTTATCCGCATACAGGTATACCTCACTTCCATTAGTTATAACTTCAGGCAAGTCGTTGATAAATATAACGAACAGCAGTGGTCCCAACACAGATCCCTGAGGTACCCCACTTGTAATTTCCCTCCACCCGAGCCTATTCCATTCACCAGTACCCTCTGTCTCCGATCTTTCAGGAAGGCTTCTATCCATTTCACACATTTCTCCCCTATATTATAGCTTCTAACTTTCTCTATTAACCTTTTATGTGGGACCTTATCGAAGGCCTTCATAAAATCGCAATATACCACGTCTATTACATCACCATCTTCTAGAATTTGCATCCAATCATCTACCACCTTAATTAGCTGTAGTACCGTCGACCTCCCCGGCAAGAATCCGAACTGGCTCCCACTGAAAAGTTGGTTTGACTTCATATGATCCATTATTCCTTCTCTAATTACCGTTTCCATTAGTTTACACACAACACTTGTCAAACTGACTGGTCTATAATTCCCTGGGTCATTTCTCTTTCCCTTCTTAAATATAGCTGTTATGTTCGCCTCTCTCCAGTCCATCGGGATTTGTCCTGTATTAAACGATACCTCAAATAACATTTTCAATGGCTCTACTAACATCTCCCCTCCTTCCTTTATGATTCTTGGGTGTATCCCATCCGGTCCCGGTGACTTACTTCTGTTCATTTTTTCTATAGCCCTTCTTATTCTAGCATGGGAAAACTCTATTAGTTCTAGCGCCGGTGCCTGTTTGATGGGAATAGTAGGCACTGCATCCTCCGACTCCACTGTTAGTACCCCCCCAAAGTATTTCCCCAGCACCTCTGCTTTCTCCTTATCAGTCTCCGCTCTACTCCCATCATTCAACCACCCCACCAGCTCTGGGATCCCTACTCTTCTTGTTAACTTTTCCTGAATGTACTTCCAGAATATTTTTGGATTATCCTTCACATTTCTAGCTATCTCTCTCTCCCTCTCCTTCACCCCCCTCCTTGTTTCCCACCTTATTTTATTGTTTATTTGTCTGCATTCCAGATCCACTTCCTTAGCCTCTATACTAGACCCCCTGTTCTTTTTTAACAATTTTAATCTTTCCCACAATCGTTTCTTTCTTCTAATCAATATCCAAAGCTTTCTTTTCATTGGCAATTCTGGGTTAGTTCTTTTCTTCAATTTTGTTTTATCCTTATATTCCCTTACTGGTACACTTTTGGATACAGCATTCTCCAGTTTGACTCTAATTTTCCTCCACATTCCTTCAGCGTCTTCACCGTTCAAGTATTCCCCCCAGTCAATGTCCAAACACCGTCTCAGCAGCTCATAATCTGCTCTATCATACATGTATATTTTTCTATTACTTCTATTATCCCTCTCTGATTTAATGTTACAACTAAAGCTTATACAGGCATGGTCACTACGACCTATAGGGCTATCCACATTAACATGTTCCACTATATCCTCTTCATTGCTAAAAATCAAATCAAGTACACTCCCCTGCGTCCCATCTCTATATCTTGTCATCTCTACAATATGTTGCGTTAAAAATCAATCTCTCACTTTCTCTATAAACTTATTTTCCAGGCTACCCTGTCCCACTGGAGTAGTACAATTTGCCCAGTTGATCCTTGGCAAATTGAAATCTCCAATCAAAATTTTATATTTGTTCTCTCTATTATCTATCTCCTCCATTGCTTTCAGTAGGTTATCATCCTCTCCCCTGCTATTATTTGG
The DNA here is from genome assembly GCA_032716605.1 of Paralithodes platypus. NCBI lineage: Eukaryota > Metazoa > Arthropoda > Malacostraca > Decapoda > Lithodidae > Paralithodes > Paralithodes platypus. The sequence continues at coordinate 43,331,059 of CM064573.1, read as the reverse complement.
GCTTCTATATATAGAGGCAATTAGAATTGATCCTCTTACACATTTTACTTCAATACACAAATACTCACAATACTGCTGTCTCATATCCACCTCATTAACCTTGAGCTCTTTTCTTGCATAAATAAACAGTCCTCTTCCAACCTCTGCTCTAATAGCATTTCTCTCATATAACTCAAAACCCTCCAAACTATATTCCACCAGTTCCCTTTCAATTCTAAAAAAATTTGGTCTTACTTCCTGTAGGGCTATGACATCAGGTTTTTCCTCTTCATCCTGCAACCTACATATCAGTTCTCTTTTCTTGTCATGGGTAAACACATCCACATTACTAAACATAATCCTTAATCCATCTACCATTCCTTCAGCAATTACACCATCCCGCTCCTCCAGTCCGTACCCTACTCCCCTGTTAGCACTACTGGGTCTGCCTCTTTGTCTCCTGTCTCTCCCTGAGACACCTCCACCCCGTTCTCCTCCTCCGTCATAACTCCCATCACATTCTCTCCCCTCCCTGATCTCCCCCTCCCTTCTACTCTTATAAACCACTTCCTCACTTTTCCGTCCCTCACTCTCCAGTAAAAATTTCTCTTATAAACCACTTCCTCACTTTTCCGTCCCTCACTCTCCAGTAAAAATTTCTCTTATCCTCCTCATCCAACTTTCCATTATTTTCATCAGCCTTTTCTTGTAATTCCTTAATTTTTTTCCTTTGTTCTATACTCAAATCCTTCTTTAGTCTTATGTGTTTCAGTTTATCATTTGTATTTAGCCTCCAACTAAAATTTGTCACAGTCTCCGCCACTACCCTAGTTTTAAACTGTATCCTTATAGGTCTCATCTCTCCCCTTTTATATCTACCTATCCTACTGACCTCCTCCACCTGCCCTTCCCATCCATATTCGTCCTCATCCACACCTTTCAAGACCTCCTTCACTGTCTCCATATCCCTCACTTTTCTCACTCCATTATCATTCATATGAGTCTCTATATCTCCATACAAGATTACACCCCTATCCCTGTCCATGGCCTCCCTCACGACACTCTCCTTGTTCTTCATGACCCCTACAACTGCACTCACTCTTCTATTTGGTAGTAGCCTCGTAGTATCCAACGTAAAGCTTATACTATGTATAATCTCGCTCCTCTAGCGGAGCGGGCATTATCGTCACCACTTAGCGCGATTAAACGATAACATCTAGAGTAGCACCTACTTTCTCTACTAGGGACGTTGCATTTGAGGCCACTAGTTTAAAGAAAAAACGAAATATGGGTGAGAAGAGAAGAGAAAGTTGGAAGAATTTTGCCCATCCGCCATCTAGGCTCCTTACGACGTCTTCATGTGTCTCCCTTGTAACCCGGCCGGGTTTATTAGATTTTCCAGGTATCAAGTTAAATAGACTAGATTGGATGGGCAGGGTTACGGCGTGAGATACTATAACGTTGGATACTACTAGGCTACTACCAAATAGAAGGTTTTCCTTATTTGGTATTTGGGAGGCGTCAAACCTCCCAATTTAGTAGTAGCCTCTACGTCTCCAACGTAGAGCTAGAGTACCAAAATGGAGGCAGACATCCAAGCTGCAAACAAAACTTTAGCCATTAGTGAAAAGATCAAGACCAAGAAAAGACAGACATAAACAAGAGAGTTTATTTAAAAGAGTGTACTGACAGGTGCATATTAAGAAAGTCAAGTACAGTCATGTCTAGTTCAATGGAGATCTTAGCCTAAGACAAAGAATTATGTATGTCATAAAGATGATTATGAACAACAGCATGCCCCCCCTTCCCCCTTGTGGAAGACAGTATGAACACCCAATTTTGGAAAGAGTGAAGACATACACATACTGTACAGTATAAATATAGTACAGTACGAAGCGTGTGATACACAATATAAGCGACCACCACGTAATTATTTCCCGAAAGAAATTGGTACGAGGTATAGACATACCGAAGTACAAAGAAGGATACTTAAGAATAGAATAATTCAAGTCCTCAACCTAGGCAAGGATGAACCATAGGTAATCAGTACATATATGAGATAAGTACATGTACTTCATAAACACCCCCCCCCCCCCCCCATATGGAAAGGAAAGGATGGGCGGAGGTACACAGACTGAAAGAACAGTACAGGTAATACCCCTAGGGAACCCATTATTGCCTAACGCAACAAAAGGACGACCCGGCCTGCCCGTGGACACGGACAGATAAGAGGCGACAAACGTGTTGTGGGAAGACCAGAGCCCCGTGTCGGCAAAGTCCGTGAACGAACTAGTAAGAAGAAAACGAATCGTAGGAGCATACGATCGTATGCCGTGAGCCAACCCTGGAATGTCAGGACGACCGGCACGAAGAACCCGATACAGGGTAATCCCCACCGCACGGTTGCCGATGTCCCTACCGGCCTGTGGTGCCACCCACTGCGCCACACCCGACATCGGCCTGGTGGAGAGCACATACGTATGCCGGGCTTGCACCGGGCAGAGTGTATGATGAACACGTTCTCGTTTTGTGGAACAACGAACGGCTGAAAAACATGCGCCTCACGTCCAGTCGTAGCCACAAAACGAACAGACAGGGTCAAAATGACCGCCCTGAGGACAGGAGAAAAGGCAAGGAAGGCAGGGCTCCAGACAAGGTAGCAAGCTCCGAGATTCTCTCCCCCATAGCGAACGCAATAAGAAACAATGACGTTTCAAGTAAGTGCTCAGGCGTCAGGTAGGTAGTGGAAATGGGCGTAGGGAGGAGCTTTCAGAGCTGCCGCCAGAGACCACCGAGGCGGAATCAGGCGCGGGGGCGTCTGAAGCCGAAAAACAGGCGTCCATGAAAAAATGTCAGCCCTCACTGAGGGACGGCCAACCCCGTCAAGGCCCGAAAAGGCCCCCGTATGGCAGACAGGAGGTTCTGAAGAGCTTCATACAAGTCGCGATGGAAAGCAAAGGAAAAGTGACGGTAGTAAAACACCAATGCGACCGACGGAACTGTGTGGGCAGGGTCAGGAATCCATGTAGGAAAACAGTCCCAGTTGAGACACGTAAGTCGTCCACGTCGTCGCAGTCCAAGCAGAAGAAACCTGTGTGGCAAGAGTATCCCAAACTGTGGTAGCTACATTGCCACACCAACAGTCCACGAAGCGAAAGCTAACGAGAACCCCATGACTCCAATCGGCACCCAGTGGAAGTCAGAAACCGACAGGGGAACGGGACACGGGTACCATCGCCATAGTTGAGAGGATCAGGTCTGCGCCGGCCATAAGGGCGCGAACAACCAAACCCTGCCACGGTACCCCCGCAACCTGTGGAGGACTCTGCACATCAAAAATGCGGCATGTGGCGGAAATACGTATGAGGACTGCCACCTGTTCCAGTCTTCGCTGAACGCGTCCATCCTCCCCCTCATCCCCGCTGAGGGGTGAGTCCAGCGGTTCAGGAAGACAGACAACTAGGTCGGCACGAGCAAGGCGTAGAAGTCCACCGGTGGAGAGCCTCAGGAGGCTGCCAGGTCGTCGAATACGTAACGTATGAAACACCATTCCATTAAGGTGCGTCGTCCCTGCGACAAAGCATCTGCTCAAAGAGTGGCAGTCCCGAGCAGGGAAGTCGCATGCAGGGCGACGCCGTGAAGGCCGGTTTGAGAAAAATAACATCCCCGCCAGGGCCTGGAGAACGACGGAACTGGAGGAGCCCTGCCTCTGATGACAGGGAACCGCCATCAGAACAGCTACCCAGACGGCTACCGACCTGCCGGGGAGGGACCGTACGTGATCCCCCAGGAAGAACAACAGGACTAACAGACCCAAGACAATGACGAGGAAGGGCGAGACCTGGCCATCCGCCCCGATCCGGACGACCCATGTAGGATCGGTAGCCCCACCCCATCACGCTCGACGCATCGGATCTACCGAGAAGGTCGGTGGCGGAGCGGACCAGGGCACAACCGCTGTGAATGTGCCCCGAGGGACCCAGTGTGTGAAACAAACTAATTGAGCGCGGAACTGGGCTAAGCCGATTGGGAGGCAACAGAGGAAAAATCAGATGCCAAACTGGAGGAGGTGGTGTAGCCGGAGCCACCCTAGGGGAATGGGGAGCGACGCCCAAATAAGGGACTCGAAGAGCGATGCCCAGATCGTCCTGGTAAACGAGATCGAGTGCAATGCGGCAAAAGCATCCTGCGAAGGTGTGCCGCATCCACTGGACTCAGTCTGACAGTCGCGCTCGTTACGACCCAGTCAAGGCCCACCCCCGCCACTTCCGGCGACGGCGTAAGGGACGACTGGGGAACGTTGTACACGATCCCACACAAGTGAGAAGGCGGATGACCAGTAGTGTGTTCTGTACACAGTGTGTCTGAGAGGCTGCGGCGATGAGCTAATCGTCCAAGTAAAACAGGAGCCGAAACCCCTGGCGGAGCAGAGGAGGCAGAGCCTGTGTGATGAGAGTCGCAAAGACCCGCGGAGTGATATGGAGGGCGAACGGCAATATTGCGAACGTGAACCCCCGCTCGGGTGACTGGAGCGCCAGATAACCCTGGAACCGAGGACCAGAGTCACATTCCAAGGAGCGTCCTGGAGCCCCAGGGCCACCACCCAAGAACCGGGCAGGAGCGACAGTCTCACGCGACCGATGGTGAGCACCCGAAACGGGTGTATACACGATGTGTTGGTTGAAGCAGGACAGACCTACCATCGGTCACACCGCATCGCAGTCCCCCTTGGGGACCAGAGAGACAAACGAGAGGAAGACACGTTGCTGAGACGTGACCACTCAAAACATCCCAACCTCGTGGAGAGACCGAAGCACTTTGGCAACGTTTTGAGACACTGGTCGATGTCGGGGAGGTCGTCTGAGGAAAGGTCGTGACTGCCACCTCCAGGACAGACCCCGCAGCACAACCCAACATGCCCACAATCGGCGGGGCCAGGGCCGAGAGTGGTGATGGAAGAAATCGGTGTGAGGGCCATGATTAAGGCCCACCACCGAATCCACCAAACAGACGGGAGAGGGGATAGAGCTGGTAGCATGACGCGTAGGTAGATGCGGAGTGCCCCCCAGACTTGTCGTGGAGGGATCGGCCCCCACGACCACCTCTCCCCCAATTCCTGCCACCAGTCCGAAACGGATGACGAGTATCCTGCGCCTGCCGAGAATACTCCGTCCTCTGGTCGAACCGCCTAGAGGAAGTCTCTATACGCAGTTGTAGGGAAGGACGAGGGGGAGAGAGACGGCCAAGCCATCCCCCCCCCCGACTGAGGGAGGAAGCAGCAGAAGATGGCCCCGACGCCCCCTGTCTCAGGGGCGCAAACACGCTCCGCATTCGCAAGTAGGCGGGCGCACCGCATGTGCTCCCAACCCTGCCGCAGAACCCCAGGAGGCTGGGTATCAGAGAGCCGAAGATGAAGCCGAGCCAACCGAAACAACACAAAGAGGGCAGAGAGCAGGTGAGCAGTGCGTTGGCGAAGCTTGTGATTGCGGACGAGGGCATCCTTCTTCAGGGACGTGAAGAAGGGAGCAGATATCCTATCAAGAGAAACCGTAGGGCCACGAGGCCAAGATCAGTACCTGGCAGGAACCCCGGATGACGGTCGGACCAGGCCCGACACGAAAGTTCGTTCCAAAAGTGGAATCGGACGAGAACCTCCCGCAGAACGCATAACGAAGTCCACACCCGCTACCAGCCACGCCACCCCAAGGACCAGCCACAAGATGCGGGAGCTCCCGAACCAGGGCTCCCTTCCGATCCCGGGCCCTCGTGACTAGAGGGATCCCAGCGACGGCTGACAGAGCGGGGGCATCGAGATGGAGAACCTGCCGAGAGTAGGCCGACCATAGCTCGGTCGAACCAGGACAGGGAAGGGAACCTCCGTGTAAGGATCGTATACCGCCCCAAGGAAGGAACGAAGACGGTCAGGCCACCCAACGCCAACCCGCACCCAGGCAGAACGACAAGAGATGTCACAACTGCCGGAGGAGGGGCAGGGGGAAAAGGAGCGCACGGAGCAGCAGCCACAGGGACAGTGGGCGCTGCCGGTAGGTGCCCTTCCAAGTGTGGGATAGGAGTCACCACAGGCGCGAGTTGAGGCACAGCAGACGGTCGCACCATAGCTGCGGTGAGACGGACCAGAGCCCCGAGTAAGGAGGAGAACTATTCCGCGTTCGACCCCTGGAACGTCTTCGACGCCGCCGCCTGCTCTCCAAGCAGCGCGGCTATTACCAACCTCCAGGCAGGCACGCCTGGAGAATCCGAGGGAGGCGAGACGGACCCAAGACCTCCATGGCGGCCAACCGCCGGGTGTGGGGAAGACGTGCAGGCGAGAGAGCCCCTTGGAGAGTCCCCGTGTGCAGCCCCCCCCACCCCCTCCCATTGGGAGGCGAAACTGGCGACGAAGTCGACAAAGGCACATGATGGGGCACAGTCATAAACAGCGCAGCAGCACGAGACGGAGGAGAAGCAGGAAGGACCACCGGTGCAGCAGGAGATGAAGGGCGACAAAGCATCCAGGCCTGCCCATCCACAATCTCCCCAACTAGGGCATGAGCCGGACGACGTGACGGAGAGAACACAGGCCGCACTACAGTAGGCAAGGTGGTACTAGTGGGTGCACGCCTCCCCGCCCTGAAGAGCGGATGACCCTTGTCAGGAATGGGAGAGAGAGCAAGCCGAGCAGGGGAGAGGGATTGTTGCCGACGAGGTGAGGGCGAAGTGGACCTGTGACGCAATCCCCCTCCCCTTGTCTCCCAGAGCCCGCAGACACCGTCGACAGAGCAGACGGAGGCACCCGAGGCAGGGCGGCCTGGCACCCAGCCGGCGACGACTCTGGGAGGCGCAACAGTACAAATTGTACTACTCCAGCGGGACAGGGTAGCCTGGAAAATAAATTTATAGAGAAAGTGAGAGATTGTTTTTTAACGCAACATATTGTAGAGATGACAAGATATAGAGATGGGACGCAGGGAGTGTACTTGATTTGATTTTTAGCAATGAAGAGGATATAGTGGAACATGTTAATGTGGATAGCCCTATAGGTCGTAGTGACCATGCCTGTATAAGCTTTAGTTGTAACATTAAATCAGAGAGGGATAATAGAAGCAATAGAAAAATATACATGTATGATAGAGCAGATTATGAGCTGCTGAGACGGTGTTTGGACATTGACTGGGGGGAATACTTGAACGGTGAAGACGCCGAAGGAATGTGGAGGAAAATTAGAGTCGAACTGGAGAATGCTGTATCCAAAAGTGTACCAGTAAGGGAATATAAGGATAAAACAAAATTGAAGAAAAGAACTAACGCAGAATTGCCAATGAAAAGAAAGCTTTGGATATTGATTAGAAGAAAGAAACGATTGTGGGAAAGATTAAAATTGTTAAAAAAGAACAGGGGGTCTAGTATAGAGGCTAAGGAAGTGGATCTGGAATGCAGACAAATAAACAATAAAATAAGGTGGGAAACAAGGAGGGGGGTGAAGGAGAGGGAGAGAGAGATAGCTAGAAATGTGAAGGATAATCCAAAAATATTCTGGAAGTACATTCAGGAAAAGTTAACAAGAAGAGTAGGGATCCCAGAGCTGGTAGGGGGGTTGAATGATGGGAGTAGAGCGGAGACTGATAAGGAGAAAGCAGAGCTGCTGGGGAAATATTTGGGGGGGGTCCTAACAGTGGAGTCAGAGGATGCAGTGCCTACTATTCCCATCAAACAGGCACCGGCACTAGAACTAATAGAGTTTTCCCATGCTAGAATAAGAAGGGCTATAGAAAAATGAACAGAAGTAAGTCACCGGGACCGGATGGGATACACCCAAGAATCATAAAGGAAGGAGGGGAGATGTTAGTAGAGCCATTGAAAATGTTATTTGAGGTATCGTTTAATACAGGACAAATCCCGATGGACTGGAGAGAGGCGAACATAACAGCTATATTTAAGAAGGGAAAGAGAAATGACCCAGGGAATTATAGACCAGTCAGTTTGACAAGTGTTGTGTGTAAACTAATGGAAACGGTAATTAGAGAAGGAATAATGGATCATATGAAGTCAAACCAACTTTTCAGTGGGAGACAGTTCGGATTCTTGCCGGGGAGGTCGACGGTACTACAGCTAATTAAGGTGGTAGATGATTGGATGCAAATTCTAGAAGATGGTGATGTAATAGACGTGGTATATTGCGATTTTATGAAGGCCTTCGATAAGGTCCCACATAAAAGGTTAATAGAGAAAGTTAGAAGCTATAATATAGGGGAGAAATGTGTGAAATGGATAGAAGCCTTCCTGAAAGATCGGAGACAGAGGGTACTGGTGAATGGAATAGGCTCGGGGTGGAGGGAAATTACAAGTGGGGTACCTCAGGGATCTGTGTTGGGACCACTGCTGTTCGTTATATTTATCAACGACTTGCCTGAAGTTAACTAATGGAAGTGAGGTATACCTGTATGCGGATGACACTAAGCTGTATAGAAGAGTGAGGAGTAAGGAAGATATGGGTTTGCTTCAAGGAGATGTGGAGGGCATGAAGGGATGGTCTGAGCATTGGTTAATGCCTTTTCATCCAAAAAAATGCAAGTACATGCGGATTGGGACCAGCAAGATAGACAAGATAGGATACAGTATGTATGAAGCGATGGAGGAAGTGAATGCAGAAAAGGATATAGGAGTAGTGATAGACAATAAGTTAAATTTCTCAGAACATTTAGCGGAAAAGATAAACAAAGCCAATAGAATTGTAGGGCTGATAAGGAGGACATTTGTGTCACTTGACGAAGAAATCTTCAGGAATCTCTATACAGCGCTGGTTAGGCCGCACCTGGAATATGCGAACCAGGTGTGGGTACCATATATGGTAAAGGATATAGAAGCAGTGGAGAAAGTGCAGAGGAGAGCTAGCAAGCTGGTACCAACGTTGAAGAACGCGGGCTATGAGCAGAGGTTGAGGACACTTGGGCTTCCGACACTGGCATATAGGAGAAAGAGAGGGGATATGATAGAGACTTTTAAGATAGTGTCAGGAAAGTACGATGAGGATGTGTGTGAAGGTATCTTCTTGATGTGGGAGGGAACAAGAACGAGAGGACACTCTAAGAAAATTTACAAAGAAAGAAATAGGCTTGAGAAGGCAAAGAACTCATTTTGTGATAGAGTGGTAAATGAGTGGAACGCACTGCCCCAGTATGTAGTCGATTCCGAATCAATAAGGGAGTTTGAAAGTAATCTTGATAAAGCATGGGGAAGACAAGATTTGAAGTTTGATTATAAAACAAAAATACAGAATAGTAAAAATGTTGCGTCTGCTACCGCCGCCGCCAACACCGTGAACGACCGCAGCAGTGCAAGTACTGGTACTGAGCTGGATACACAGGCCTAGTTTGCCTTTTTCCAGAGGATCTACTGTAAGAAACTGTAAGAAACAGGACCCTCACATGGGTGTCCCGGAAGCGAGGGGTCCCATGCAGGAAGGGCCGTACGAGGCGGGAAATGCCCGCCCACGTAGCACAGAGGGAAGGACCACACCGACAAGGGTTATAGAAAACCCTGTGGTAGCAGGTAACGTGGATGCAGCATTCCTCATGTTATAGAAAGAACCTCACCTTAGGGTAGGGTCTGGCAGGAACACCAAGATGTTCACAAGTAATGACACATAGAGCCTATGAACGAAGCATAGCAGGCAGGTTAGCATGCAGAAAACCCGTAAGGATCCCTATAAAAAATCACAGGCACAAGAACAGAAAGGTGCACCTAAGTGCAAACTAGACCTTGAGCCCGGAGCACCAACCTTCGAAGCATTGAACCCCCCCCTTCAATTGAAGGGAAGAAGAATGCCCCACCACAGGGTAGGACCCGGTAAGAACACAGGGGAACCCACAAAAAGTTTCAGGGAAACCCGAAGCACCAGGTCAGACTAGACCACGAGCCAGGTAAAACTTCCGTGGAAGGAGGAATCCCCCCGACAATTAAAGGGAAGAATGACGCCCCACCATAGGGTAGTACCCGGTAGGAACACAGGAGAACCCACAAAAAGTGTCAGTGAAAACCCAAGCACCAGGTCAGACTAGACCATGAGCCAGGTTAACCATCCGTTGAAGGATGTATCCCCCTTGCAATGCAAGAGAAGAATAAGGCCCCACCGTAGGGGAGGGCCCGGCATAGGCCAGGGTTAGGCAGTATCCCAGGCATGTACACAATGAATGACACACAGATATGAGAAAGGAATCATAGCAAGCAAATGTAGTATGCACAAAAACACCTAGGGAACCCCATGGAAAACTACAGGCACAAGGACAGAAAGTCGCCACTAAGTGCAAACTAGACCTCGAGCCTGGAGCACCTTCCTGTGAAGGAGATATCCCCCCCCCCCCCATTGAAGGTAAGAATAAGGCCCTACTGTATGGGAGGGCCTGGTAGTACACAGGTGAACCTACAAAAAGTTCCAGTGAAACCCCAAACCCCAGGTCAGAAGAGACCAAGAGCCAGGTTCATCTCCCAATAAGGTGAGAATAATACCTGAAGGCCTTTAGGCACCGATGAGGAGGTGTAGAGAAGTCCGCTCCCAGAGCGGGATGACAGGGAGCAGGGAAGGTGGAGAGCCAATCACACACACTGCATTCCCAGAGTGGAGGCACAGCCTGTGTGAAAAACCAGACGAGCGTGAACACTCTGCCAACTAGCCCCTTCACAAGAGGGAGAGAAGGCAGGAAAAGTGCATACAAACGATTTCCACCCCCAGGGCGGAAGTCCGCTGGGCGGGAAAGTCCGCTCCACTCCCAGAGCGGAAAATCCGCTCTGTGGACTTTTTAGGCGGACCGGTATAGGCGGTCCGGTCCCAGTGCAGAATGGTCCCATGCAGGCCGGTCCCATGGCGGTCTGGTCCAGGGCGGAGCGGTCCGAGGGCGGAGCGGACCTATGCGGACTGACCCACAGGGCCACAGACACCAGTACAAAGGAGTACAAAGGAAATCAAGCAACAACAGATCTGGTGACCCTTCTAGGTTCCTTTTCCTCCAAAACACTGAGGATCAATTGTCCAAACAGTGGTTTAGAGTGGGTAAGGGAACATTGGAAAGGGAACTACTGCCCTGGAACTATTGTCCGTGGCAGGATTAGGAAGTTAGTAGGGGACAGATGGGTTAGTAACTGAGGAGGGGATAAAATAAAGTTATTCATTTACAAACGCAGTCAGTCGCGGGTTTGATGCAAGATATTTGTCTAGGTGGAGTTTAAATGAATCAACTGTGCTGCAGTCTATAACGTCTCGGGGAAGCCCATTCCATAAGTTGACAACTCGATTGAAGAAGAAATTCTTAGATTCGTGCGAGTTAAAAGATTTACCGATAATTTTGCAACCGTTTCCCCGCGTGTAATTAGATTGGTCGATAGTGAAGTACTTACTACAGTTCATATTGTCGATGCCTTTGATGATTTTGAACACTTGAATTAAGTCTCCTCTTAATCTGCGCTGGGTTAAAGGAAATAGATTTATTGGTGGCTCCTTACGTCAATGACGTAAGTGCCTATGTTAATATGGCCTCGTTCCGGGCTCCTCTGAGCCCGGGTTAACCTGGATCACGGTGGTCGAGAACCAAGATCATCATAGGGGGTACCCCTTAATCATTCCTACAGTACGTCATTGGGTCGGAGCCACTGAATAGTAGGAAATAAAAAGAAAAGAATTAGCACAGTTTGAACACCGCGCCTACGCGCGCTCACGGTCTACCTCTGTTTCCCATACACCTGCTAGTTGGCTGTTCCTCCCAGGAACCTTCTCTCTCGCCCACCGAGCCAGCCAAGGTCCTTACCTCATGCTCAGGGTTACATAACCCCTCTTGAGCGCGTAATTTTTGGTCCATAGTGAATATTAGTGCAGTTGAAATCATATACGCGTTTAGGAATGTGTTTGTTTGGACCAATTTCACTTGTAATCCTGTAAGTAAGGACTTCGTAGTCTGGGCTGGTCGGTGGGCGTGTCATCAGAGCCACTTTCACTTTCTAAAGCCTCGACTTATTGTGTTTATTTCTGTATGTCGTATCATACGAACCTCGGCTCCTTAGCGGCAGTGTCTTTTGTTCTGTGATAGTGTGTTTTAACATTGTAGCTCGATAGATACTGACTTAAGTGTTGAATTATATGCGAGTGTCATCAGCTTATATCTGTGAGTCCTGACAGACAAACCCCGGTTGTGCCCAAACCAGAGGTTGTTTTTCAAGCCACCGTAAGATTTGTACTTAGGAACAAATTTCCTAAGCCTAATTTGTTCTGTGCTGGTTGTGTTTTAACATGATACCATGACAGATATTCCCTTAAGAGTGGAATTATAGGTAAGTATAAGATTCATATATCTATAATTCCTGACAGGTAGCCCCTGGTCGTGCCCTAGCCATAGGTTATTTTTCAGGCCACCGTAATATTTTTACTTAGGATCAAATTTCCTAAGCCTAATTTCCAGAAAATTTTAACCTATTTCCATTCAATGCTTCACTCCACAATTCTCTACGATACTTTCAGTATTTACTTCCAAGTTTTCCTTTAAAAGTGAATAGGCCTACATGCCCCAGTATGTAGTCGATTCCGAATCAATAAGGGAGTTTGAAAGTAATCTTGATAAAGCATGGGGAAAACAAGATTTGAAGTTTGATTATAAAACAAAAATACAGAATAGTAAAAATGTTGCGTCTGCTACCGCCGCCGCCAACACCGTGAACGACCGCAGCAGTGCAAGTACTGGTACTGAGCTGGATACACAGGTCTAGTTTGCCTTTTTCCAGAGGATCTACTGTAAGTCCCTTTCGGGACTTCGGTGAGACTTTTTCTATTGCACTAGACATATCGAAAGCCTTCGATAGAGTCTGGCATAAATCTTTAATTTCTAAACTACCCTCCTTCGGTTTCTATCCCTCCATCTGTGCCTTTGTCTCTAATTTCCTTTCTGGCCGTTCCATATCCGCGGTTGTGGACGGCCATTGTTCACTTCCTCACCCTATAAACTCCGGTGTTCCTCAGGGCTCTGTCCTATCTCCTATTCTCTTTCTAATTTTTATAAATGATCTCCTTAACTGTACCTTAATTCCCATCCATTCATACGCAGACGACTCAACCTTACACTACTCCATTAGTTTTTCAGAACGCCCCAGCCAGCAATCCCTCAACGACAAACGTAATGAAGCCATAGAACTCTTAAATTCTGATCTAAATACTATTTCCAATTGGGGCAGAGAAAACCTTGTTAACTTTAATACTTCCAAAACCCAATTTCTCCATCTATCTACCCGTCAGGATCTCCCAGCGGACTATCCCTTATTCTTCAGCAATACAAAAATCAACCCTTCATCTTCTCTCAATATTCTTGGTGTCTCTTTTTCTTCTGCTCTCATTTGGAAGGACCATATTACCAGTCTTGCTAAGGCAGCCTCCCAGAAGCTGGGTGTGCTCAACCGCCTTAGGGGGTTCTTTTCCCCTGCACAGCTTCTTGCTCTGTACAGGGGCATAGTGCGCCCTTGTATTGAGTATTGTTCACATGTGTGGGGAGGTTCCTCTCACACCGCTCTCCTAGACAAAGTTGAAAGGAAGGCCTTTCGTATCATTAACTCCCGTCCACTCACCAACTCTCTGCAATCTCTCTCTCTCCGCCGCAATGTTGCATCTCTCTCGCTATTCTATCGCTACTATAATAATCAGTGTTCCTCAGAGCTATCCCAGTGCATACCACCTCCTTTACGTAGGGCACGTGGTACCCGTCTTGCAACTCAATCCCACCCCTACTCTGTGCAACTCTCCAACCCAAGAGTGAAACGTTACTCTCAAACTTTCTTCTACTCAACAGCTGAGCTCTGGAACTCTCTCCCAGAATCAGTCTTTCCCTCTTCCTATGACTTAAATTGCTTCAAACTCCGTGTGTCCAGGCATTTTGGCTCGAACGTCCCTTGATTTTGGCCCTGTCACTCTTTCAACTATGGGGGAGGCACTCGCTATAGGCAGTTATGCCTTTTGCCTCCCTCAATCACATAGAAAAAAAAAGAAAAAAAAAAAGAAAAAAAAAAACTGTAATATCACTTTAACATTAATCAAGCACTCGTATGTCTTTTTTGTTTTCCAAGGGTATCAAGAGTACCCATAATAATATTATATTTGAATGTATCCCACTTGATGTAAGAATCAAATACGACATGCTGTTAATTTTCCAAATACCCAGGTACCTTACCTTATGATACCTTATGATATGTTCGCCACTCTTCTAGCGGCACCAAGGAGCGCGACGCCCCTCGTTATGGGTGGTGATTTGGTGCAGTAGACTGTTTGAAGTGACAGCGCGCTCCCTTGCAAGGATGGGCTCGTCTGGCACTTTTTGCAGTTCGACATCTAGGGCTCTCTTGAAGTTGTCTAACGAGATGTCCCTCATGTCTCTTACTCGCCGTGGGAGTTTGTTGAAGAGACGTGGGCCTCTGTGTGATAACCAGCCCTCTCGCAGAGAGCCCATAGCACCCCTGTTATTCATCCGGGGGATTTCGCATTCCCAGTCTCTCCTATCACTGAATTTCATGACTATCGGAGTATGTAGGTTTGGTACTAAACCCTCTGCGATTTTCCACGTGTATATTATTAGGTAACGTTCTCTTCTGCGTTCCAGTGAGTACAGATTCAGTGCTCTTAAACGCTCCCAATAGTGTAGCTGTTTTATCGAACTTATATGCGAAGTGAAATTTCTTTGTACACTCTCTACGTCATTTATTTCACCTGCTTTGTATGGGGATGTTAATACGCTACAGTATTCAAGCCGCGGTAGCACTAGAGATTTGAAGAGCGTTATCATAGGTAATTCACCGATTGTTTTAAAAGTACGTAGAATCCAACCCGTTAGACGTTTCACAGCCGCCACTTTGACCTGGTTATGTACTTTGAAACCCATATTTTCAGACATTAATACCCCAAGGTCTTTCACACTGTCTTTCTGTTCTATTATGTGGTTAGATTCTGTTAGGTAATTTGTAATTTCTTTAACACCATTTTTATCTCCGTACCGTATTAATTGGAATTTTTCTTCATTGAATTGCATGTTGTTTTCCCTGGTCCACTGGGCCCTATCTCAAAAGGTCCGGTTCCAAGGCCCGGACACCGGGACTGCCAGATATGGTGACAGTCCCGAGTGCCCAGTTATGCGGGCGATACTACAATACCATACAACCTCAAGTTCCCGTGGTTCCCGAGTCCTTATCTCAATAAGGCCCGGTTACCAAGGCCCGGTTACCAGGACTGCCGAGTATGGCGAAATGTCCCGGGTACCCAGATGGGCCGGAAATACAATAATAACATACCACCATACAACCTCAAGTTCCCGAGTCCTTATCTCAATAAGGCCCGGTTACCAGGACTACCGAGTATGGTGAAAGTCCCGAGTACCCAGATGGGCGGGAAATACAATAATAACATACTGTACCACCATACAACCTCAAGTATTAAGGTCATCATGTCATGTGATAATCATTCCCTAGGCTAAAGTAAGCCTACCCAGGAACATTAATTAATTTTTAAGAGGAAACACTATGAATGCAATAAGGTTTCCAATATACTCCATAATCTCAGGGATTAGATCTAGAGTATAAATATTTTTTGGTAACATTACCTAAGGCCATGAATATGTAGGCCTACATATTAATAAATTTGGGTGATAATGAATGTTTCATTTCCCCTGGAATATATATACTGAATGGATAGTTTATTCCTGTGTTACACCAACTGTTCTATGAAACTTAAAGGCGTTAACACCACAGGCTTCCTTGAAGAAACGCTGCCTGTAACCTTCTTTTATGTTTTATTTGATATTAAACTGACCTGATTAGTACATGTTCATTGGATACAATAATACCATACAAACATAAAGTCAAACCCGAATACATACAGACTACGGCCATCTACCCAAGCATTATAATACCGAGTGGTATTATAACACAATGCAACCGGGTCGTAACATAATACCATAAAATTGGCCGGGCTCCAGTAAGCCAGTTTACCAAGTACTCCAACGACTGTCAAGACGACAGCACATATTACTTTACCGAGTACTCTGACGACTGTCGAGACGACAGCATATATCACAACAAAATTCTTTTGAAAGTCTCGGTTACCCTAGGCCTAGCCTAAACAAAAAAAAATCCACCGGGTACCCTAAGCGGACCCAAACTTTAATTTAAAAAACAAACCAAATCCCAATATAAAAATTTAACTAGAAATTATTACCGGGTACTCTAGGTTAGGTCAGACTTTAATAAAGAAGTCAGACCCCGTTAATTAACTAACAGAATTAAGTAGGGTAGTGATTGAGAGAGTGAGAGTGAGAACGGAGAAATGGATAGGCGACGAGCAGGGAGCTTTTAGGAAGGGAAGAGGATGTGTAGATCAGATTTTTATCCTGAATTGTGTTGTGGAGAAATATCTGGAGAAGAAACAAAAGGTGTATGTTGCCTTTATGGACTTGGAGAAGGCCTATGACAGAGTGGATAGAGAAGGTTTGTGGA
The DNA here is from genome assembly GCA_032716605.1 of Paralithodes platypus. Lineage (NCBI taxonomy): Eukaryota > Metazoa > Arthropoda > Malacostraca > Decapoda > Lithodidae > Paralithodes > Paralithodes platypus. The sequence goes on along the minus strand of CM064573.1, from coordinate 43,314,571 downwards.
AAGTACCTAGAATATACGGAGTAGAGGGCAAGTTGCTGAAAGCAGTGAAGAGCATGTATGAGGGTGCAAAGGCGGCAGTATGTGTGGAGAGTGAGCAGAGCGAGTTCTTTGACCTGAATGTTGGTTTGAAACAGGGGTGTGTGATGTCCCCGTGGTTGTTTACTGTATATATGGATGGAGTCATGAAAGAAATACTATCAAGAGCAGTGGATGTTGGTGTATCGCTGAAAAGGGAGGGAATTGAGTGGAAGCTACCTATACTGCTGTTTGCGGATGATACAGTTCTGATGAGTGATAATGAATGGGAGTTACAGGGTCTGGTAAATAAGTTTGGAACAGTGTGCGAAAAACAGAATTTGAAGGTAAATGCGGGGAAGAGCAAGGTTATGGTCTTCGAAAGGGGTGAAGTCACAGAGTGTGAGGTGAAGCTGAACGGTCAGGCTATGGAGATCGTCAACTCTTTTAAGTATCTGGGCAGTGTGTTGAGTAAAGATGGGACTATGGATGAAGAAGTTCGGGAGAGGGTACAACAGGGGAAGAGGGTTGTAGGAACGCTAAAAGCAGTAACAAGAAATAGGGTGGTCAGTATGGAAGTGAAGAAGTCCTTGCATGACAGTGTGGTAATCCCGACACTGACTTACGGAAGCGAAGCATGGACGTTGGTTGAGAGACTCAGACCAAGAGTGAGAGCAGTGGAAATGAATTACTTAAGGAGTGCATGCGGAGTTACATGGAGGGATAGACAGACTAATGAGGAAGTAAGAAGGAGGTGTGGTGTGGAGGTAGATGTGCTGGAAAGTGTGAAAAGGAACAACTTCAGATGGTTCGGCCATATGGAACGTATGGAAAGCGAGAGAATGACTAAGAGGGTGTACGAGAGCGAGGTGGAGGGACAGAGAGGGAGAGGTAGACCGAATATGAGGTGGAAGGATGGAGTGAGGAAGTACATGAACGAAGGCGGTACTGGTTGGGGGGAGGGGCATCGACTGACTGGGGACAGAGGTGTATGGGGGCAGTTCGTTCGTGGCCACCCCTTCGGGTATAGTGCAATACCCTTCCCCCCCCCCCCAACCCCCAATAAGGGAAGGACAGGACAGGAGAAGGACAAGAGACAGAAGGAACCCTGCAGGTAGACCCCGAGGGAACCTGCAGGCCCAACGCACTACAAGGATGCCCCGGTCTGTCGGTGGACTACGACAGAGAGGAGACAAACGTGGTGGGGGAAGACCAAAGCCCTGTGTCGGCAAAGTCCGGGCGAGAAAAATCAAGTAAAACTTGAATGTAGCAGCGTACGAACGGACGGCATGAGCTGTGCCCTGAACGTACGGGTTACTGGCCCGAAGAACCCGACACAGGCGAAGTCCCACAGCACGGTGATCAAGCCTCCTATCGGACGTAGGCGCCACCCGTAACGTCAACCCCGGCACTGGCCTGGCCGAGTACACATACGTATGCAGGGTTTGAACCGGACATAACGGACGATGAACCCTACCACGTGTGGAAGCCGGTACAGGAAAGGCCTAAAAAAAAAAAAAAAAAAAAAGGGAGTGTCGCGTACGGTTGTAGCTACAAAACGAACAGACGGAGCCAAAGTAACTGACCCAAGGACGGGAGAAAACGTAAGCAATGCCGGGTCCTAGACACGGCAGCCATCTCCGAGACGCCGTCACCCGCCGCCAAAGCCAGAAGGAACAGTGTCATGGCATGGAAGTGTTAAGGCGCGGGGTAAATAGTGTAAGAGGCAGACGAGAGCAGTGGGAGAGCCTCCGTCAGAGACCACTGAGGAGGAATCTGACGCGGGGTAGGCCTAAGCCCAAAGCAGGCCCGCAAGAGGAAATCCAATGCCCTGTGAGGAACGACCAACCCCGTGAATGACTCAAACGGTACCCAAATGGCCGACAGGCTGGTCCTAAGCGTGGTGCATATGTTGGGACGCATCTCAAAAATAACCAAATGAGGTAGGGAAACACGAACGCCACCGACAGGCGTGTCCGTGAGGTGTTGGTCATCCCAGAAGGAAAACCGTGCCAGTGAGAGACGGAAGTCTGCCACTGAGAATGTGTCCAGTGGAGAGGATTTGACAGTCAAAGAACGACTAAACTTCGGCAGCCACCCTGCTTCACAAACATCCACGATGTGAAGGCCAACGAGGTCCCTAGGTCACCAAACGATCCCAAGTGGAAATCGGGGAACGATAAGGGAACAGGACTCGGGCGCCACCGCCACAGCTGAGCGGACCAGGCGCGTGCCGGCCAGATGGAAGTGAACAACCAAACAAAGTCCATGTACCCACTCAGCCTGTGGAGGACTTTGCACATCAAAAAGGGCGTCGGGTGGCGGAAAAACAAATACGGTGTGTTGGAAAGACCAAACTACCCGGGTGCTCTGTCCCATCGACAGAGCAACCGCCCATAGGTTGGCAGTCCCGGGGAGGTAGGTTACACGCAGTGTGACGGTGTAAAGGAGTGCGTGGTAAAACAGGTACCCCGCCAGGTCCTGAAGAACGAAAAGACTACGCAGTCACCTGACTCAGGGTGACAGGCGTGCTCGACCAGTCACAGTCAAGGCCTGCCCACGGCACATCGTGCGACGGTGGAAGGCAGGACCCGGGAACAGCGACTCGGAAACCGAACCGAGGAACGAGGAGGAACAAGGAGAGCGTCGTGTACACAGGGTGTGGGAGAGTTCGCGGAGAAGATCCCACCCACCAAGGAAAAAGAGGAGCGGAAGACCCCGAGTGAGCAGGGGAGGCAAGGCCAGTCCGACGAGGGTCGTAAAGACACGAAGGGCGACATGGAGACCGAAGGGTAAACCGCCGAACGTGACATAATTAGAGTCATCAATACGAGGCACGACAGGTCGACCACCGGTCACAACACCTCGCTGTCCGTCACGGAGACCAGAAAGACATGCGACAGGAAGCCCCGCTGGTGAGGCGAGACTTCCCGAATAATCCCATTCACGTGCATGGACAGAATAACTGAGGCGACGTCTGGGGAGACAGGCCGATGTCACGCAGGTCGCCGGAGTGGAAACGTGGACCGGCACCTCGAGGACAGACCCCGCCGTATTACCCGGCATGCCCACGAACGGCGAAGCTAAACCGAGAGTGGGGACGCAAGAGCCGGTAGGGGCCCCGAGCCAGGCGGCCTCGTTACGAGCCGGTCTGCCGACCTCAACTAAGAGGAAGCGGTTGAGGAGGGTCGTGACATCTCAGGCGGACGGGGAGCGAAGAGCCCCGCAGCAGCAAAGAGGGAAGACCCCTGCCATGCAGGGGCAGAGAAGAGCCCCTCCGGAGGCAGCACAGAAAGCAACAGCGACGTGCGGACCTCAGCCGGCGCCAGTGTACAGAAGGAAAACCACGGAGACTGGCGACAACGCTCAGCCTCATGGAAGGGACACTGAATGAAGCCGACGGAGGCGATGGCGAGCTGCAGTCGCACACGCCGAGCTAGGTGCAGTCGCTCGAAGAGGGTGGAGAGCATGCGAGCAGTGCGCCGCCAGGGCTTGTGAACTCGTTCCAGGGCACCCTTCTCTGATGGCATGAAGGAACGTGGCATACGTTCAGAAAGATAACGTAGGGGCAAAGAACCAGGCCCAAAATGGAGGTGAAACTCCGGATGAAGGCATGACAAGGCTCGACACGGTGGAGCAGCCGACAGGAGGGCGTGGTGAAGAACCCATCTCCGACCGAACCCCGAAGTCGACGCCCTCCGCCAGCCACAAGGAACAGTAAAAGATAAACTAGGGAATGACACTACTGAAACTCATACGAGGCCGACAGAGTGGGCGCGTCGACATGTACGTCGTGCCGAGCAAAGGCTTCGAGCTGTACCTGCCAACTCGCAGGCACCGGGCGCACCCCTTGTGCATGTGTAAGAGCTCGTTCCGGGCGGGATGCCGCCACGTTCCTCCACGATGACGGCTTCCCGTAAAGGGAAGGGAAGTGACCTGAAACGTCCCGAGGGACGGAACGTGGACAGGCCGACCAACCAAGACTCAAGACTCTCATTCTTCATATGTTTCTGCCCGGAATCAAGCCAAATCTGTTCTTCGACTTGCCAAACACTCTTTCATCAATAATAAATGCACTGAACTATCCAACTCTAGCTCTTCCCAAGCTTTCTGGCATCTAGCCAAAAACCTCTCCAACAATTTCTCTTCCTCGTCTTTCCCTCCCCTTTCCCACTCTGATGGCACAACCATCACTTCTTCCTCTGACAAAGCTAAACTCTTCGCTCAAACTTTTGCTAGAAACTCCACCTTGGATGATTCCGGTGCTATTCCTCCCTCTCCGCCCTCCTCTCTCTTACTTATGCCTAATATCCTAATCTCTTCTAAAGATGTACTTTCTACCCTCTCTGGGCTTAACACTAATAAGGCGTACGGTCCGGACGGTGTTCCTCCTGTTGTTCTCAAAAACTGTGCTTCCGTGCTGACTCCCTGCCTAGGCAAACTCTTTCGTCTCTGTCTATCCTCTAACGTCTTCCCTTCATGCTGGAAGTTTGCTCACATTCAACCTGTCCCAAAGAAGGGTGACCGCTCTCAACCCTCCAACTATCGTCCAATTGCTCTTATCTCTTGTCTTTCTAAAGTTTTTGAAACTATTCTTGCTTCCAAATTTCTTAAACATTTCTCTTCTCATAATCTGCTCTCAGATCGCCAGTATGGCTTCCTTAACCCGGCAAGCGCGATAGGCCTCACGGAAGGCTTCCTATAGGGAACGCGATAGGCCTCACGGAAGCAGGACCATAAAAAAAGCCTTCCATAAAAAAAAAGGGCCTATCAAAACAAAGGAATTTGTCTCTAGGTGAGATAATTCCCCTCCAGTACTCATCCATGTAAATCTCACCCACCCCCCTCCCCTCCTTCCCCACCTTATTCCCCCCTCCCTCCCCACCTCAATTATCACCTATTTTTCCTCTTATTATCATCATTTATCGGTTATTTTTCTCTCCCGCGATAATGTAGCACAAGTGGGTTGCATAAAAGATCGTTATGCAACACCCAGACACCGGCACACACCGCCCCGCTCTTCTCAGTTGACTCCCAGACAGCGAGAGGGGAGGGCTGCCTGTCTCTCTCTCGCCTGAGATTATGACCGGGTGGCCAATATCTTCGTTTTTCACCACCCAAATGCTTTTCCCACTTATTTTAGCACTCTTGAAGGTTCATATATACATCATATATGTAAAATAAAAGCATACCGAAAACAAATAATGGTTTATATTGTAAATATAACGAATTCTGTCAGAATCCAGGGCTAGAAATGCACAAATAACTACCCTAGCACCTACTGTCATATCGCGCTTGTCAGGTTAAGGGTCGCTCTACTGGTGATCTTCTTTCATATCTTACTAACTCTTGGTCATCCTCCTTCCGGGACTTCGGTGAGACTTTTTCTATTGCACTAGACATATCGAAAGCCTTCGATAGAGTCTGGCATAAATCTTTAATTTCTAAACTACCCTCCTTCGGTTTCTATCCCTCCATCTGTGCCTTTGTCTCTAATTTCCTTTCCGGCCGTTCCATAGCTGCGGTTGTGGACGGCCATTGTTCACTTCCTCACCCTATAAACTCCGGTGTTCCTCAGGGCTCTGTCCTATCTCCTATTCTCTTTCTAATTTTTATAAATGATCTCCTTAACTGTACCTTAATTCCCATCCATTCATACGCAGACGACTCAACCTTACACTACTCCATTAGTTTTTCAGAACGCCCCAGCCAGCAATCCCTCAACGACAAACGTAATGAAGCCATAGAACTCTTAAATTCTGATCTAAATACTATTTCCAATTGGGGCAGAGAAAACCTTGTTAACTTTAATGCTTCCAAAACCCAATTTCTCCATCTATCTACCCGTCAGGATCTCCCAGCGGACTATCCCTTATTTTCAACAATACAAAAATCAACCCTTCATCTTCTCTCAATATTCTTGGTGTCTCTTTTTCTTCTGCTCTCATTTGGAAGGACCATATTACCAGTCTTGCTAAGGCAGCCTCCCAGAAGCTGGGTGTGCTCAACCGCCTTAGGGGGTTCTTTTCCCCTGCACAGCTTCTTGCTCTGTACAGGGGCATAGTGCGCCCTTGTATTGAGTATTGTTCACATGTGTGGGGAGGTTCCTCTCACACCGCTCTCCTAGACAAAGTTGAAAGGAAGGCCTTTCGTATCATTAACTCCCGTCCACTCACCAACTCTCTGCAATCTCTCTCTCTCTCCGCCGCAATGTTGCATCTCTCTCGCTATTCTATCGCTACTATAATAATCAGTGTTCCTCAGAGCTATCCCAGTGCATACCACCTCCTTTACGTAGGGCACGTGGTACCTGTCTTGCAACTCAATCCCACCCCTACTCTGTGCAACTCTCCAACCCAAGAGTGAAACGTTACTCTCAAACTTTCTTCTACTCAACAGCTGAGCTCTGGAACTCTCTCCCAGAATCAGTCTTTCCCTCTTCCTATGACTTAAATTGCTTCAAACTCCGTGTGTCCAGGCATTTTGGCTCGAACGTCCCTTGATTTTGGCCCTGTCACTCTTTCAACTATGGGGGAGGCACTCGCTATAGGCAGTTATGCCTTTTGCCTCCCTCAATCACATAGAAAAAAAAAAAAAAAAAAAAAAAAAAAAAAAAAAAAAACCAACCCCAGGCTACACGCAGGGAGCATGACTAAAGAAGTCGATGCCGCCTGGGAGCGAGTGGGAGGATGGACAACCGGAGCAGCAACCACAGGTAGAGCAGGTTACGTAGGCAAGAACACCGCCCAGTACGGAAGCACGCCCGGAGATCGTACAGGGGAAGAGACAGGGCGGCGTGGAGCCGGAGACCGTCGGCGACGTGGTGAAGTAGAGCGGCGTCTCCCCTACGACCCGGCGTCCTCGGAAACAGTAGGGACGTCCGAATGAGGCACCGGGGGAAAAGCGTTCAGGCGCCAGGGAGACAGCAGAGGGAAGGGGAAGCATGGCACGCACCCCTTCGTCTAGGAAGCGCGGAAACCGTCGGAGGTGGTCCTTGACAGAGAGAGCGAAACCCCAATCATGTAGCTCAGAGGCGAGACCTTGCCTCGACAGCATCCGGGAACGTAGGACGAGACCGGTCAATATCGACGAGACACGGTCTACACCTCCAAGGGTTAAACCCATCGCGGTTGGAGCACGAGACATGGGTAGGACTCTCCATGTCCCAACGGGCATGGCAGGACTGGAACCCCCATGGTGTGCACAGGGAGGAAAGGACATCCTCACTGCAACCGGAGAGGAAAAATATACCGATGGCCCACATATGAAGCGCCCCAGGCAGAGCAGGGAAAGAAGGCAGGCAGGCCACAAAGAGTTACCACAGGTAAATAGGAGGGACGGTAGTAGAGCGTCCCAAAAATACTGCCATGTACATAATACGGATGTCCCATGTATGAAGCACAGGAAATGTGTGCAAGCACAATATTGGTAAAAACCCTTGAATCCTTGAGAGGAGAGTACCCCCTTCCCCTGTTGAGGAAGGGAAGGACGAAAAAGGGGGGCCCTTCGAAACAGGCACGAGGGCAGAAAAGCGCACAAAAGTGGTCACTACACCCTGCAAATTGAGCACCTTTTAAAGTGAGTATCCCCCCCCCCCCTTTGTGCGTGGTGAGGGGTGAAGAGGGGCCCCCCATGCGGAGGGTCAGGGAGAGGCCAGGAGAACCAGCAAGTGCAAAGAACCCCGTGCAAGTCCCGAGAAGGAAGGCAGGAAAAGCCTTATAATGGAAGAGGATAATAATAATACCCAATGGTTGAAGGTACTGAAGAGAAGAAGACGCCCAAGGGTACCATCAGAGTACAGTGGGAGCACAATCTGATGAAAAGGAGAAGTCTGTGAACTACTGCAACCGAGTCCCTATACAGAGGCAAAGCAAAGCACCCTAGCACCGACCCAGAGAGGAGCGGACCAGAACGGGCCGCTCCGCTCGGGGGCGGAAATCCGCTCAGGAGCGGAATGTAGGATGGGTGGAACTCACCACCCGGTGAGGAACCCGTGGCGAGAGCAGAGCGAAGGAGACATATTACACTGGAACCAGAAGAAATGAAGACCCCGTGTAGGCCATGGTAAGGAATGCATGTATGTCATCGACAGTAACAAGAATAAAGCCTGTTTGTAAGCACCATGAAAATAAAGGCCATGGCAATGCACGCATGTATATCATTGGCAGAGACAAGACGAAAGCCTGTTCGGAAGCACCACGAAAAAACCACTGAAAGTCGATGAATCCGTAAGAAGATGGCCAAAGAGTGCCCCCGAAATGGGAGGCCAGGCAGGAGTATCAGTCATGAGGTCATGCACTATATAAAGATCAGAGATCCCAGAATAGGCTACAGGCACCAGGTCAGGGAGTAGCCTAAAAGTGCTCACTAGGCCTGGAGACTGGAGTCCCGTCCAATGAAGGAGAGTACCCCCCCCCCCTGGAAGTTAAAGCTGAAGAGAACCCTCCAAAAGGAGGATCAGGAAGGCCATAGAGGAACCAGCAACAGGCCAAAGAGCCCCAAACCCCAGGTCAGAAAAAACCAAGGGGTAGGCTCAACCCTCTGAAGAACTGAAGGAAACCCCCACCCCAAAATATAATGGAGACCGATACCTTAAGGCCGGTATCAGTGAAGAGGTCCTGTAGGTCAGAAAGCACAGCCTGATAAAAAGGAGCATTAAAAGATGTCTTAATGGAAGTGCAGGACGACCAGTCTAGGCCTAAACTGAGGCAAGAGTAGCGCGACCGTAAACGGCAACGTCCGTTCGAGAGCGGAAAAGTACCGACATCGAGCGGGAACGTCCGCGTTCCAAGGCGGGCGGAATCGTCCGTATACGGACTCGTACGTTCAGGCGCGGGAAGTGGTATGAGACGGCAGTAGTGCGTGAGGGAAAAGGCCCGCCCGAGAGCAGAGAGGCCCAGACGGGCCCCGCCGTAAGCCGAGGACCCAAGAAAGGTAGCCTGGCAAGTCACAGCAGATGTGGGAGCGTCTGTGGGTAACAGACAGTGTGAAAACAGACCTCCGACATAGAACGGAAAGCTCCGTTCTGGAGCGTCTGTGGGTATCAGTCAGTGTGAAAACAGACCTCCGACATAGAACGGAAAGTCCCGTGAGGAGGGGCCCAGTGAGACCATGGGACCGTAAATGAAAAGTCCGACCTAGAGCGGGGAGTTCCCGACCCAGGGCGGAAACCCATCGGTACGTCTGAGAGGTCTGTGGCACCCATGAAGGTGGAAGGCCAGTAAAATAAAAGTCCCTTCCAAAAGCGGAGGGGTCCAAAGGTAACCCTCCTAAAGTCACATCAGGCGCGGGAGAGCCTGTGGGTAAGCAAGTGCACGACCGTAGTGGGGGACAGTAGACAGAATAAAAACTTGTCAGACAAAACTCATCAGAACGGGCTACGTTCGCGGTGTTGAGGGACTGAGGCCAGGTAGACAGAGCACTGGAGCCGTCAATCAAAAAGGGAGCATTGTATGCCAGATTGAGGTTGCCACAGTGTTGAAATCCAAACGCCCCCCCCCCCCCCAGGCTAGGCCAAAACTCGGAAGTTAGCCTATTTGGCACTTGAGTCAGTAATATATGAAATTACAGGGAGCCACTAGGTACCGTACCCTTGATGAGGGTGAGCAACAAGGGATCGTAGCGACAGGAATACAGAGCACTGGGGCCGCCGATCAATACAGGGGTATGTATGCCAGATAGAGGAGGCTACAGAGTTGTACACCAAACGCCCCCCTTCTAGGCTAGGCTAAAAAAGTTAGCCTATTCGGTACCGGAGCCAGTAATATATGAAATTACAGGGTGTCACTAGTTACCGTACCCTTGATGAGGGGAAGCAACAAGTGACCGAAGCGTCAGGTAGACAGAGCACTGGGGCCGTAATATCAATACAGGGGCAGATTAGCCTATGCCAGATTGAGGAGGCCGCAGAGTCGCAGTCTAAACCAAAACGCCCCCCTTCAAGGCTAGGCTAAAAACGGAAGTTAGCCTATTCGATACTAGAGTCAGATTAATAATGAAGGGGAATAGGCTAGGCGAAAAACGGAAGTGAGCCTATTCGGTACCAGAGCCAGTAATATATGAAATTACAGGGAGTCACCAGTTCCTGTACCCTTGATGAGGGTAAGCAACAAGTGACCGAAGCATCAGGAAGACAGAGCACTGGGGCCGTAATATCAATACAGGGGCAGATTATGCCAGATTGAGGAGGCCGCAGTGTCGCAGTCTAAACCAAAACGCCCCCCATCAAGGCTAGGCTAAAAACTGAGGGATATAATCCATACCGTAACAGGGGCAGTAGACAGAACAAAAACTGTCAGACAAAAATGGATCTGGAATGCAGACAAATAAACAATAAAATAAGGTGGGAGACAAGGAGGGGGGTGAAGGAGAGGGAGAGAGAGATTGCTAGAAATGTGAAGGATAATCCAAAAATATTCTGGAAGTACATTCAGGAAAAGTTAACAAGAAGAGTAAGGATCCCAGAGCTGGTAGGGGGGTTGGATGATGGGAGTAGAGCGGAGACTGATAAGGAGAAAGCAGAGGTGCTGGGGAAATACTTTGGGGGGTACTAACAGTGGAGTCAGATGATGCAGTGCCTACTATTCCCATCAAACAGGCTCCGGCACTAGAACTGATAGAGTTTTCCCATGCTAGAATAAGAAGGGCTATAGAAAAAATGGACAGAAGTAAGTCCCCGGGACCGGATGGGATACACCCAAGAATCATAAAGGAAGGAGGTGAGATGTTAGTAGAGCCATTGAAAATGTTATTTGAGGTATCGTTTAATACAGGACAATTCCCGATGGACTGGAGAGAGGCGAACATAACAGCTATATTTAAGAAGGGAAAGAGAAATGACCCAGGGAATTATAGACCAGTCAGTTTGACAAGTGTTGTGTGTAAACTAATGGAAACGGTAATTAGAGAAGGAATAATGGAGCAAATGAAGTCAAACCAACTTTTCAGTGGGAGACAGTTCGGATTCTTGCCGGGGAGGTCGACGGTACTACAGCTAATTAAGGTGGTAGATGATTGGATGCAAATTCTAGAAGATGGTGATGTAATAGACGTGGTATATTGCGATTTTATGAAGGCCTTCGATAAGGTCCCACATAAAAGGTTAATAGAGAAAGTTAGTAGCTATAATATAGGGGAGAAATGTGTGAAATGGATAGAAGCCTTCCTGAAAGATCGGAGACAGAGGGTACTGGTGAATGGAATAGGCTCGGGGTGGAGGGAAATTACAAGTGGGGTACCTCAGGGATCTGTGTTGGGACCACTGCTGTTCGTTATATTTATCAACGACTTACCTGAAGTTATAACTAATGGAAGTGAGGTATACCTGTATGTGGATGACACTAAGCTGTATAGCAGAGTGAGGAGTAAGGAGGATGTGGGTTTGCTTCAAGGAGATGGTCTGAGCATTGGTTAATGCCTTTTCATAAAAAAAAATGCAAGTACATGCGGATTGGGACAAGCAAGATAGACAAGGTACGATACATTATGTATGAAGCGATGGAGGAAGTGAATGCAGAAAAGGATATAGGAGTAGTGATAGACAATAAGTTAAATTTCTCAGAACATTTAGCGGAAAAGATAAACAAAGCCAATAGAATTGTAGGGCTGATAAGGAGGACATTTGTGTCACTTGACGAAGAAATCTTCAGGAATCTCTATACAGCGCTGGTTAGGCCGCACCTGGAATATGCGAACCAGGTGTGGGCTCCATATATGGTAAAGGATATAGAAGCAGTGGAGAAAGTGCAGAGGAGAGCTAGCAAGCTGGTACCAACGTTGAAGAACGCGGGCTATGAGCAGAGGTTGAGGACACTGGGGCTTCCGACACTGGCATATAGGAGAAAGAGAGGGGATATGATAGAGACTTTTAAGATAGTGTCAGGAAAGTATGATGAGGATGTGTGTGAAGGTATCTTCTTGATGCGGGAGGGAACAAGAACGAGAGGACACTCTAAGAAAATGTACAAAGAAAGAAATAGGCTTGAGAAGGCAAAGAACTCATTTTGTGATAGAGTGGTAAATGAGTGGAACGCACTGCCCAAGTATGTAGTCGATTCCGAATCAATAAGGGAGTTTGAAAGTAATCTTGATAAAGCATGGGGAAGACAAGATTTGAAGTTTGATTATAAAACAAAAATACAGAATAGTAAAAATGTTGCGTCTGCTACCGCCGCCGCCAACACCGTGAACAACCGCAGCAGTGCAAGTACTGGTCTATCTATTATCTATCTATTGCCTGACGCCGTGATCCCCGAAGGGGTGGCCACGAACGAACCGCCCCCATGCACCTCTGTCCCCAGTCAGTCGACGCCCCTCCCCCCAACCAGCACTGCCTTCGTTCATGTACTTCCTCACTCCATCCTTCCACCTCTCATTCGGTCTACCTCTCCCTCTCTGTCCTTCTCTCGCTTTCCATACGTTCCATATGGCCGAACCATCTCAAGTTGTTCCTTTTCACACTTTCCAGTGCAAGTACTGGTACTGAGCTGGATATACAGGCCTAGTTTGCCTTTTTCCAGAGGATCTACTGTAAGAAACTGTAAGAAAAACTCATCAGAACGGGCTACGTTCGCGGTTTTGTGGGACTGTATCCAGGGAAACAGAGCACTGGGACCGTCAATCAAAAAGTGAGCATTGGATACCAGATTGAGGTTGCCACAGTGTTGAAATCCAAATGCCCCCCCCTCTCCCCCCCTATGCTTGGCCAAAACCCAGAAGTTAGCCTATTCGGTACTTGAGGCAGTAATAAATGAAATTTCCAGGCGCACTAGTTCCTGCACTCTTGATGAGAGTCAGCAACAAGTAAAAAGACCACCAAAAGGGATCGGCCCTACAAGGGTCAGCGCCCCCCTTCCAACCAACTAGAAGGGCACAAGTAAGCCTAGGCCTAATTTTGCGAAAAGAAATAGCAAAACTAAGGCAGTGACAAAAAACTATAATGAAAAGAATCTTACTAAAGATAAAATTAAAGCCACCGCAAGTGAAATGAATACAAAAGGCAAAGCCTAAATGAACGAGTGTCGCCCTGAAGTAACCTCCAGTTTCGACGCTACACTCCAAGAAAAACACATTTGAGCCCATTTTTTAGTGTGCCTACAGCACGTATCATCTGTCTAGAATCACAGGTACCTTAAATAAGGCCCACAACTCCACCAAAGGGGAGGAGACAGGTGTGGTAGGCACAAAAACAGAGCACCAGAAAAAGTGTGTCGTCATAGAGTGTAGCGCGAAAAGGAAGATCTAATGAACCCGGTCGGGTTGTGCGGTGGACCCGTGACAACGGCTTAAGGAGCCAGTTAGGATGGACAATGTTCTGCAATTTTCTATTTTTTTTCTCATCAATATTTTCATTTCATTTAAAATAGTAGCCTCAAAAGTGTGTACAACGTACCTAGTAGAGAGAGTAAGGTGCTACTCTAGATATTATCGATTTAATCGCGCTAGTGATTACGATAATTGCCCGCTCCAGAGCGGAACGGAATTATACGATAAGTATATAGCTCTTACGTTGGAGACGTAGAGGCTACTACTAAATAAATGCATAGCTTTATTTTAAATTTAATTTTGTGATATAGGCCTACAATAATCAGTATTCACACCTCAGTAGTTCTGTCTTTCCGAGATAAGGCTTCTTTAATGGTACCCCCCTTATACATCTTTTTCTTACGACTATACTCTTATATTTAGACACATGTCACAGTTTTCGTTTTGGTCTTCCTAATAGTTTCTCGCGGTTTAGCGTGATGAGCTTATTTAGGTCCCTCTACCGGTCGTGATATTCTTGGCACTTACGTCATTGACGTAAGGAGCCACCAATAAATTACGGTTTTGACAACCCGTAAGGGAAGGAAGGAAAAACTACTATTTATTGGTGGCTCCTAGAGTCAATGACGAAGAGTGCCCTCCCACCATCCCCTTCCCATACACATGCTCAACTTGATATTACATTAGAGAAGGTTCCTGGGAGGAACAGCCAACTAGCAGGTGTATGGGAAACAGAGGTAGACCGTGAGCGCGCGTAGGCGCGGTGTTCAAACTGTGCTAATTCTTTTCTTTTTATTTCCTACTTTTCAGTGGCTCCGACCCAATGACGTACCGTAGGAATGATTAAGGGGTACCCCCTATGATGATCTTGGTTCTCGACCACCGTGAAACAGGTTAACCCGGGCTCAGAGGAGCCCGGAACGAGGCCATATTAACATAGGCACTTACGTCATTGACTCCAGGAGCCACCAATAAATAGTAGTTTTTCCTTCCTTCCCTTACGGGTTGTCAAAACCGTAATTTAATTCTCTAAGACGCTCCTCGTATGGTTTGTTCTTTAGGCTAGGTATCATTTTGGTAACTCTACGTTGAACTCGTTCTAACTTGTCTATATCTTTTTGGTAATAAGGGCACCAGGATTGAACGCAGTATTCCAGAAGAGGGCGGACTAAGGAATTGTAAAGGGTTAGGATAACTTCTTTGGATTTATGCTCAAATGACCTGCCTATAAAGCCAATTATTTTGTTTGCTTTCTTAACAATTTCTGAACCTTGTTGACTCGGTTTTAGGTTACTCTATAATTTTACTCCCAGATCGGTTTCTCTGTTTACATTCTTAAGCTGAGTGCCATTCATCGAATAGTTTGCTTTCTCATTTTGGTATCTGATATGTAGTACTGTACTTTACATTTATCTGCATTGAAACTCATTTTCCAAATTTGGGCCCAACGTGACAACTTATCTAGATTTTGTTGTATATCGTCAACTTGTTGTTTTGAGAGTACGCTATATGCAATTTTTGTATCTTCAGCAAATTTTGAGATTGTACAGGTGAGACCCTCATCTATGTCGTTGATGTAAATTAGAAAGAGAATTGGTCCTAGTACCGATCCCTGGGGTACCCCGCTACTTACATTGGTCCATTTAGATGCCTTACCGTTTATGACTACTCTTTGCTTTCTGTCGCTAAGCCAATTTTCTATCCATTTCAACACACCGTCTTGTATTCCATGCGCTTTTAGTTTTAGCAGTAAACGTTGTGGGGAACTTTGTCAAAGGCCTTTTGAAAATCAAGGTATATAATATCTACAGCTTTATTCTCATCATAGAGGTTGAGGATATCGTGGAAGAAGTCTTAAGAGATTTGTTAAACAGGAACGTTTGCTACGAAAGCCGTGTTGAGTATCTTTAAGTATTTTATTTTCTTCTAAGTGATTTACGAGTCTGTCTCTTATGAGCATTTCTAGCATTTTACATACAACTGAGGTTAAGCTAATTGGACGATAGTTACTGGGTAGGGATTTGCTGCCTTTTTTGAAAATCGGTGTTACGTTAGCTAGCTTCCACTGATCAGGCATAGTTCCAGGCTGCAAGGATTTATTGAATAGCAATGTCAGTGGTTTGGAGAGCTCATCCTTAGCTTCCTTTAGAACTCTAGGTGAGATTGTATCAGGTCCGGGCGTTTTATTTACCTTGAGTTTATCTAAACATTTCAATACTTCTCTCTCTGCAATGGTGATATTGCTTAGAACATCAGAATTATCTATCTGAATCGGCGATGCCGTAGGGATATCAATGAGGTCTGCTGTTGTAAAAACTGATGCAAAGAAGGTATTGAGGGCATTACTCATTTGTAATTCGTCTTTGGTATATTCTCCATTTTCATCGACTAACGGTCCTACAGTTGAAGTAACTACTCTCTTCTTTCTGATATAACTATAGAATTCTTTTGGGTTTGTTTTACTTTGATTCGCAACATGTAACTCCAGGATCTTTTTACTTTGCTTAATTAACCTTTTGGCTTTGCGTCGTAGTTCTACAAATTTCACCCGTTCTTCGTCATTTTGTGAGGATTTTAATCTATCATTAGCAAACTTTTTAGCAAGCAGACAGTTTGAAATATCTTTATTCCACCATTTGGGCTTATCATTATGGCGTGTACGCCGTATTTTTTATGGTATGCAGTCTTGCACTGCTTTTAGGTAAGTGCTTGCGAATGATTCCTAAGATGTATTTATGTCGTTATTGTTAATTAACCCTCCAGCCCCGGCTATTGTATTCTATAATTTCCCTGAAACCCGGGGGTTTTGGCCGAAAAACGTCTACGCCTAGGCTACCGTATCTTTGTTATTTTGACTGCTTCCGCATTCCTGCGCATCCCCAAGCGTAGATGTGTTTCATACCTGTAGCATGGCGTTGAGTAGAGCTCTCTAAGTCAACTGGTTCAGTTGTGATGACGATTTCCGTGGAGAGAACTTTGTGGCGATGTCAGCCACTTTTCACTACATTTCACTACTTAACAATAACATACAGGCACACACAAACAAGCGACGCCTCTCCTTCTTGTGGTCGAGATGCGCGGCGTCGGTCCAACCGGCTGTTGTTTACATGCGTCGGACGGACGCCTTTCAAAACAAGCTTACAGGCTTTCAAGCTGCCGGAGCCTCAGAGCCCTACCGGGTTCCGCGGGCGCATTTGTTATGGGTTTCTCAAGAGCCCAACTGGGTCTGATGGGTTAAAAAGCTCCAGTCAGTTTCTTTAAACATTGCTCTAAGTTTACGAAAGTTTGCTTGCTTGAAATTAGGGACTTTCTCGATGCTACTATTTGGTTTGTTACTAGTAAACTTTAAACTGAAAGTTATCGAACGATGGTCGCTGTTACTGAATTCATCACCGACATTCAAATTCTCTATCAATTCTTCTTTTGTTGAAAGTACAAGGTCAAGGACATTATTTTCACGGGTTGGAGATCTAACAAATTGATATAGCGAACTCTTGCAAATTTGCATACAGGTCTTGTCCAGAGTGTGAAGTAATACTATCTCCCCACTTTGTCACAGGTAAATTGAAGTCGCCAAAAATTACGGTATCATGCGAGTTACTGAAGTCTGAAATTTGCTCATAAATTTCTCAGTCAGTTTGCACTGATTGAGCTGGAGGTCTGTATATTAGTGCAAGTATTATTTATGTACTGTACTGTACTTTTATTATTCTTTATTAGCACAAAGGATGTGTCGACGTTCACAATTTGGGGTTTTGACAAGAGGGTCGGGTTAAGACTTTCTTTGATAAAAAATAAAACTCCACCTCCATTTCTATTAATTCGGCTTTTCTCAAACATTACATAATCGGGAAGTGAATACTCTGCTAAAAAATCTCTGTCTTCTGTATTGAGCCAAGATTCTGTTATGCCAATAACATCGTAATTTTCCGTAAAGACTAGTTCCTCTAAATCTGAAAATTTAATGCGTATGCTACGAGAGTTTGCATAGAAAACATTCAAAGTTTTGGATTTGGAATTCACGGAACGCTCTTTATTCAAATTATTGGTTCTGCTCGGATCTACATTTATGTACCTGTCTGCCCTCAGTCCTCGATCCTCGTCCCTGGTTGTCCTCGGTGTCCTCGATCATTGTTCCTCGTGGTCCTCGGTCCTCGATCATTGTTTCTGGTGGTCCTCCGTTCTCGCTGTCCTCGATCGTCGTCCCTGGTAGTTCTCGGTCCTCGATCGTCGCACCTGGTCGTCCACGGTCCTCGATCCTTGTCCCTGGTGGTCCTCGGGCCTCGAGGACCCGTCTGTGTGTGTGTGTATCGGGGTTTTGCAGGTAGTGTCAGCACGACCAGTATGTCGGACGGCAGTGACCAGCAGGGAGCGGCCAATCAATCAGAGGATCACTGAAGACCACCAAATAAGCGGGGACCCTGGAGTACCAGTCAGACGATCCAGATCAGGAACGCTGACACTGTTGCCAACTCAAAAAGTACCAAGATGATGGTTTCACAGTCCCTAGATTTTCAGGAGCCGTGAATGAGATGCCGGACCGATCTGGTAACAGTGTGAATGACAAGAAGGCGACCAAAACTCCCTTCGACGTAGGCTAGGCGACAGCAGCCTAGACAAGTCGGCCCTGTATCAACTGACTGAAAATCATGGCTCCAACCAGGCCCTTATACACTGGGGTAAGGTGTGGGCTAGGAAAAGGACCTCAATAGGGAATTAGCTCTATGAGTCGGCAAGATGAAAGAGTGATCAGGGGTGGGAGCCCCCACTCAGTCATCAAGGAGGCGTAGCCAAGAAACCCAGACAGCCAGACACGTAATTACAAGTCGCGAAATTATGAGCAACAACTAATGCAGTGACAAAAAGCCCTAATTGAATAGAAAACCTAGCTATACAAAACTATAGCCACCGCAAAACTAATTAGTGAACAAAATAGGCGAAGGCCTAGTTAACATCGGCCGCCACCAGAGGGGAGGGCGACCGCCCGCATCAAAACTAATGACCACCGTCCTCACGCAACACTCCAATTAAACACATTAGAGCCCATTTTTCAGCGTGCCTGCATCACGGATCATCTGTCTAGAACCTCAGGTGCCTTAATTAAGGCCCACAACTCACCAAAAGGGAAGGGGACAGGAATGGAAGGCACGAAATATGGGACACAGAAAACTTTGTGTTGACATGGAGGGTAGCGCGAGAAAGATAACCTAATAAACCCGACCGGGTTACACGGGAGACACACGAAGACGTCGTAAGGAGCCTAGATGGCGGATGGGCAAAATTCTTCAAATTTCTCTTCTCACCCATATTTCGTTTTTGCTTTAAACTAGTGGCCTCAAAGTGTGTACAACATCCCTAGTAGAGAAAGTAGGTGCTACTCTAGATGTTATCGTTTAATCGCGCTAAGTGGTTACGATAATGCCCGCTCCGCTAAAGGAGCGGGATTATACATAGTACAGTATAAGCTCTACGTTGGAGACGTAGAGGCTACTACTAAATAATTGTATTGTTTCTCAGATCGTACAATTTCCTAGTAAACCGAAAACAATCAGTAGCAGTAAACCAAGTAACATCTGAGCCTTCGGATGTCAAAAGCTCAGTGCCCCAAGGAACAGTGCTAGCGCCCCTTCTGTTCCTCATACTAATTTGCGACATAGATACCAACACTAGACACAGTACGGTGTCGTCTTTTGCTGATGACACAAAATTAAGCAAGATAGTAAACACACAAGAGGACACGGGCCGACTGCAGGAAGACATGAATGTAGTGTTCCAGTGGACCAGGGAAAACAACATGCAATTCAATGAAGAAAAATTCCAATTAATACGGTACGGAGATAATAATGGCGTTAAAGAAATTACAAATTACTTAACAGAATCTAACCACATAATAGAACGGAAAGACTGTGTGAAAGACCTTGGGGTATTAATGTCTGAAAATATGGGTTTCAAAGTACATAACCAGGTCAAAGTTGCGGCTGCGAAACGTCTAACGGGTTGGATTCTACGTACATTTAAAACACTCGGTAAATTACCTATAATAACGCTCTTCAAATCTCTAGTGCTACCGCGACTTGAATACTGTAGCATATTAACATCCCCATACAAAGCAGGTGAAATAAATGACTTAGAGAGCTTTGCGCAGTGGCGGTATCGTAACCAATAGGGTCTTGCTGAGTACCGTGGAAATTGTATTGTCACTGCTATAAGCTCAAAACAGTGTGCAAAATTGGTTAAAGTTTTTGCACCACACACATCTGCCATCCTGTGCGTGGTCTCTCCACGCATCTCGGTTGGGCTACCCCCAAAGGGTAGCCAAGTCGATCCCCACCTGCCCGCGGTGACCTCGCAGACACCACTTTCCATTTTTTTCTTTTCCATTTTAATTTTTTTCCATTGTGGTGGCACTGACGGGGACGGCGCTACCTGGGGTCTGTCCCAGGTAGTTATTTTCACGTTTTTTTTAAACTAGGGTTTTCTCTTATTTTTAATCAGATACGAAATACAGGTGTTTTTGTTTTTAATTATTGGTTACTTCCACTGAAATGGCAGCAGGCAAGCAGAGTTGCAGTTGTGGGAAGGTTGTGGGCAAGGCCAAATCGCTGGGCTGCTACTTGTGTGGTACCTATTTTCACGTTAACTGTATAAATGTTGATGATGAGGACCTCAGAGTACTTGCAAAGAAGAAACCTGGATTTAAATGGCATTGCACTGTTTGCGATACCACCCCCCTGGCTGCAAAGGACGCAGCAATTAGTCAGCAGACCTTGGATGACCTGACGGCTGCCCTAGTTGGTGAAGTGAAGACTGCCATTGTAAACGAAGTGAAGGGTGCCCTTGCTGCGGTGGCCGTGGAGATAGAGAGTATTGGTAACAGAATGGATATCCTTGAGACTAAAGTTGCTGCCCCCGACATTCCCTTGTTTGCCAAGATAGTTCAGCAAACATTTGAAGAGACCAAAAAGGAGCCGACCAAACGCACCACTGAGGTGGTAGATGGTGGAAAGAAAAAAACTGTCTGGGACCATCAGGTCCTGGTAGTGAAGCCAAGAGACCGATCCTCCGAGCCAGTAAGCCCACCAGATACAAAGGCAATCGAGACTGCTTTGGCTTCAGTTCCGGTTAACAAGTTAACTAGAACTGATTCAGGTGTACTGGTGGTACGACTTCCATCCAAGAAAGCCAAAGAAGATGCAGGAAGGGCCATCAATCAGTGTTTGGGGGTGGACAGTGCCTTCAGTGTCTCCGAACCAAAGAAGATGATGCCAAAAATGATTCTGGTAGGCATTGCTAATGACGCTGAGGATAATGAGATCATTCCCAGCATCCTCAACAAGAACCCAAGAATAAAGTCCCTGGTCGACGATGGCTTAGCTATGAATTTGCTATTCACCAAGCAAAAGAGTGATGCACACACAAAGACTGCGGTAGTAAAAATGTCACCTGAAATACGCTCTTCCATTGTGGATGATGGCAATTCTGTGTATGTTGGACTTGTGAGATGTCGTGCATACGATCGCTTCTGGGTAACACAATGTTACCATTACCAGGGCTTTGGCCATACCAGTGACAGGTGTTATCGGAAA
This sequence comes from Paralithodes platypus, assembly GCA_032716605.1. Classification (NCBI taxonomy): domain Eukaryota; kingdom Metazoa; phylum Arthropoda; class Malacostraca; order Decapoda; family Lithodidae; genus Paralithodes; species Paralithodes platypus. The sequence goes on along the minus strand of CM064573.1, from coordinate 43,293,707 downwards.
AATGAGGATTCAAAATGCAACTTCTGTGCCGGTACTCATAACTCAAAAGACTGCACCAGCAAGACTTCCCCCAAATGTATAAATTGTATGAGCTCCACATTAGTTACGGAGCCGCCAAATCATTTCGCCTCAAGTAGAAATTGTCCTCTAATGACAGCTCAGAGAAATAAAGTTATTGAAAACACCAATTTTGTAGGTTCAAAAAACTGAAAAATGCACACGGGAGCCGGTTGAAACTGGGTCTGTTGAATGTTCGTTCCTTGCGTAACAAAATGGATCATATATGCGAGATCTTGGATGAACGTAACCTTGATGTATTATGTCTCACTGAGACTGGTTGTTCGAGTCAGATCTGAATATTATCCAGGCGGCATTGCCTAAAACCCATTCCATAATAAATGTTCCTAGGCCTAGGGGAGATCATCCGGGTGGTGGAGTGGCAGTTGTCTACTCCACATCTCTGGTGAATATCTTGCAAATTGCAAATAAGCCATAACCCAGCCCCTCTTTATTATGAACTGTTGGAATTGGAAATAAAACTCCATCAACAAATTCTAAGAATGGCAGTTGTCTATAGGCCTGGCCATCGTGGCGCAGATTATAGGTTTGACTCCTGTAAGGAGATAAAGAAAACCTAATATTTAGTAGTGGCCCCGTAATCATTGACGAACATGCCTATTACATAAGGCATCCTCTTCAAACACTAATCCGCCGTAGTTTTGAATCTACCGCGCAGAGCATTTAAAAACTGAGGAGCCTTCATCATGAGCGCACGCGACCTCACTCATGGCTTCAGTCATTATGAATTGGGTTCTCACTACGAAAAAACTTCGTAAAAAATAAAAACAAAAAGAAAATAAGAATAACTATCCAATAAGCTTTCCATCATATCGTGGATGTACTTGTGTGGATTTCTGACCAGACGCTGATTCAGGCGTCATTCTTCCTTCACTGACATATCAAGTAAACCAAAATCCTTAATACATCAACGAATGGGAAGGGGACGGTCGGGAGGGCCCCAGTCGTCAATGATTACGGGGCCACTACTAAATATTAGGTTTTCTTTATCTCCTTACAGGAGTCAAACCTATAATTTATTAGTGGCCCCTCCATCATTGACGAACATGCCTGATTTCTAAGACTGGAGGGGGACATTCGTAATCATATCATAACTCTAGAAAAGCAGATAATAAAAACAACCACATACTGTAGTATTCTTACTTTGAAAATATATTTAACAACGGCGTAGCCGAAAAAATACAAGAAAAAGGGGGTTCAGGCAGGTGCGTGCTTCAAAGAAGCCTGCCTGACAAAAAATGGGTAACCCTGAAGATTCTGAACACAGATCTGTAGTTACAAAGGCACCCCACTCAACGAGTGGTGACAAAAAATAACAAGTTATAAGTTTATATGTGCACATAATAAACCCCAACATAAACTTGGAGATAAATTACAAAGGAACTCCATTATTCTAAAAATTAAATTGCTTTCGCAGCTAAACTACTCTAACAACACCGTTGTTTTGTACTTAACATTGTACTAGCACAATTTCTCACTGAGAAATTTTCATATCACATTTTAACCTTAAATCGTATCACAGCTCTCATACTCCGGCGGGGTCTAGGGTGTCCTATGTCAACTGACTGCACCCCCCCCCCCCCCCCCTTTCCCGTGAAAGTAAACAAAAGTGACTGCAGGGCCACCTAGACCCTCTGCCTTAAAGCTATACATGGTAAGGAAGGTTTGTCTAGAGCAACTGACAAGTATCTAGACAGAAACATATGATTAGACGCCCACAACTGTGTGGACGCTATGTCTTCAACTGAATTTTTTTTTAGGAAACGTAAAGAGGCTGCCCATTTGCGTAAATCGTGGGCCCGACCCACAACGCCGGGATTACTTTCTTTAATGACTTCTACCAGAAGAGAGGCTAATCGCCGTTTAAGTAAGCGTTTACCCGTACTTGCTACCCATAAAGCACCTTGGGGGTTTTGAGGAGCTACTCTCAAATATTTGGTTAGAGCTTGCACTGGACATAAATTATGATGCACCTTTCCCCTTTTTAACGCCGGCACCGTGAACTCAGAAAACACGTGTGCACTATGCTCATTCTTGGCTACAAAACCTGGGGAGGGTGCAATGGAAATACATTCATTAAGTCTACCAAACCTAAGACAATTAGGTGTGTTGCTCATCGCCGCCAGCTCAGACACTCTGTTTCCGGTGGCCAAAGCCAAAAGGAAAACCGCCTTTTTTAAGAGTAATGCAAAGTCTGCAGTATTTTGGTACAGACGAGAGTGAAGCAAAGACAAAGCTTTGTCCAGAGACCAAGTAGGCATGAGCTGACGGGGAGGTGGGCGGAGTTTAAAACATGCTCTCATAAAACCTGTTTCCTCCGCTACCGGTATGGAAAGACCCGTAAGGTCTAAAAAGGGCACTCTAATCGCAGTTAAGTGATTTTTTAATGTTACCACAGATAAACGTTTCTGCTCAAACAGATAATTCAAATAATTAAAAACTAATGCCACTGAGGGTACAGTTTGTTCTGTCCTAACGATCCAAGAAGTAAAGGCTTGCCAATGTGATTGATACTGTTGTTTTGTAGACTGAGTATATTGATTAAGTAATTTATTTGTCACATCTCTACCGTATGGTGCTAGCCACTTGGCCTCCTGAATGTCCATAATGCAAAAGTCAGCGAGGTCGCTAGGTTGCCAATCGTGTCTAAGTGGAAATACCCGACCGGGAGCGATACCGGGTCCGGGCACCACATTTTCAATTGCTGGTACCACAACTGCGCCGGCCACAGTGGCGCGATTAGCGAGACTAAGCCTCGATAATCTCGTGGTTTGTTCACTACGTGGCACATTAGTGACGCATCTGGCGGCGGAAACAGATAGATGGAGCTCCATCTGTTCCAGTCTGTCACTAGGGCGTCTGGCCCCCCTGCCGGCGTTTTCGCCCGGCGGGTGAGGTATAGAGGGAGTTTGTGAGTCTCCTCGGACGCAAAAAGATCCACTTGTGGATGGGAGAGCTCTGCAATCATTAGGTTGAAAATGGGTTGCTTGAGCTCCCATTCTACTGTCGTGCTCTGTCTCCGGGACAGAGCGTCTGCCCAGACGTTCGCTACGCCTGGGAGATAAGATGCGTGAAGATAAATATCTAGACTGTTGGCTAGAGCAAAAATCTCTTCCGACACGTTTAGCAACTTCCTTGACCTCGTTGACCCTTGTTTCTGAATACAGTGGACTGCATTCAGATTGTCCATTCTGAAGGCCACCGACTTGCCCCGTAACGCCGGGCCGTGAGCCTGAAGGAAATACAAGGGGACTAGTAATTCTTTGACATTGATGTGCGAGATTTCTAAGTGGGACCAAAGCCCCTGACCCTGGTGCCCCTGATTTGACTGAAATCCCCAACCTATTGTGCCTGAAGCATCCGTGTCTACCCATACCGTTGGTGGAGGAGAGGTCCATGACATTATTGAGTGCAATGTTTCCCTCTTCGCCCAGACCGCTAGTAAGGTGTGGATTAATTTCGGGATGGGCCATAATTTTCCCGCCGGTAAGAGCGGGAAATATTTGTTGCCTTCCAATATTAATCGTTTTACTTTCAACCGGCCCAACTTGACAGTTAGTTGAATCCAGTTGAGAGAGCCGACCAGAGACTCCCAGACCCTTCGCGTCGTAGTCAGACTGTGAAGAAACCTGAACAGTTTCCTGCGAAACCTGTTGCGATTGTCCACACTCTGACTCAGAGTGAGAGCGGCGGTGTCCCAGACCAGCCCTATCCACTGAATTACTCGTGAGGGCACAAGGTTTGACTTTACCAGATTTACCTTGAACCCTAGAGTTTTGACATCATTTAAAATGATATTGACATGTTTTATGCATAATTGATGTGTCTCTGCCACCACCAGCCAGTCGTCCAGATACCACAACACTCTGATCCCCTGTTTTAACAATGGCATCAGGGCTTGCCGGACTAGTTTTGTGAATAATCGAGGTGCCAGGTTCAAGCTGAACGGCATCCTCTGAAAAACAAAATTTTGGTGCCTGATCCGTAAGGTCAAAAACCTTTGAAATCTTTTGTTGACCGATACGTGCCAATAGGCGTCTGTCAGGTCTAGTGAACACATCCAACCTCCCGGCGGAAGTGTTAGCCTGATTTGGTGTACTGTTAACATTCTGAAAGATTCGTTGTGAATGTGAAGATTCAGATAAGACAGGTCTACGACCGGCCTCATCTGAACACTGTCCCTTTTGGGAACCAAAAATAGTTTGGACGTGAATACAGGGTAATTTGGGGGGACCGGGATGATGACATTCTTGGCAATCATTTCCTGGGCTAGTGACTCCACCTCTAAAGAAACAAAATTCGCCGTTGTCGGCTGACGTAAACGAGGTCGCCGGAGCCACTGCCAAGTGATGCCTTTGCGTGCCACCATCCGTGCCCAAGTGTTTAACGGCCATGCTTGGTGACACGTTCGGAACGACCCAGTTAGCAGACAAGGGTTCGCCGGCTGTACTACCCTCGGTTCCTCCGGCCTTAAGGTAGGCGCCGGGAGTGAGAGAGACTTTAGTTTTTTGATGGTGGGGTTGGTGCTGGACGCTTCGCCGGCTGGCTGGTGTTGGCCGAAGACTGGCCCTGACCTGGTTTATGTTGGCCGCGTCCTCTCTGACCTGAAAACCTACTCTGTCTATGCCTGAACTGACCCTGGGGGGCGTGGGAGATCTTAGGCGGAAGAAAAGGTTTAGATCCCCCTGGCTGAGCTTTAGTAGTAGGCCTGGGTTTGGGGAAGTTAAATGCAGGTTTCTTAGAAGGGGTGGGACTGTGCTTAATAGCCTGTGCCATATTGAACACAGTTCGCCACACTTCAGGGGTCATTAAAGAGGGAGTAAGCACTGGTGACATAACCACCTGATTAGCAATGCGATCAGGTAGCTTGCGAACTAACGACATCCTAAGATCTTGTCGTGCTCGTACCGCCTCAAGTAAGGCGGTACGTATGTCACCCAAGGATTGGATTGACGACTGAAGAATCAGTCGCCGGGATAACTCAACCGATCTTCGAGCATCCGCATCTGCGATTGCCTGAGTGGATCGTAGTAAAGACTTAGCCACCTGCTGAGATACTATGTACTGTGAGAACAGGCGAAAAGCTTTTCCCCGTAGCCTAAATTCTCTGTCTAGGTGAGTAGGGGTAGGGGTAGTGAACGGGTCCTTCAGCTCACAAAGATTAATCTTAGGGGCAGCTAGAAATGAAAACAAAGCTGACGGGACTCCGCCGGCAGAACCCACCGGCATGGAGAACCATGAATGAGTATCCTGAGGTATCTGGTGGGAAGATTTAGAAGTGAAAGTGGGTGCAAAGTTTTGAGCCTCTACCTCCCAATCTACCCAAGGTCCTGGTCCCAACTGTCCCACCTTCAAAACTGGATTAGCTGCGTCGTCTGTGACGGTCTGTAAATCTAGTTCAGGAGTGAGAGCTGACAGAGTCTTAATATCATTAAACCCATCCAGCTTAGACCAGTCCGAAAATAGTTTTGAAGCTGAGGCAGGGGGCAAAGCAGGCTTAGAAGCATACACAAAATAATCTTGATGATAATAACTAGGTATAGCCTTGATGTTTACGTCCAGAACATTACCTAAAGTATCCACGGCCCTTAGTTTCTTTGACTTATTGCCCTGGATGACCCACTCACGCGGTACCGGGAGTTCCCCTGACAACCTGACAAAGTAGGTTGGGCAAGCTCTGGTTTAGAGGAGTTCAAAAGAACCCATGACTCGTCTGGCCCATAAAGTAAGGGCATAGCTACCTTTCTAAGAGGCGCTTTGTCTAGAGGGGGTGGATTGACATCCATTATGACCCTGACATTTGAAGTTGTCAAAGCCGCCGTAGCAGGCCTATTGATCCCTGAGGTTAACAGAGTGGGAGGGTTAGGGATCTTAGATAAATCAATCGAAGTCATCAGAGGCCGTACCGTAGAACTTGTCTTGGGAGCCCCCAAGTCCGTTGTGGGGTTTTCCTGTTGTTGACCAAAAAATTTAGATAAAGCATGAGTAGCCCATTAATTTCTTGATAGAAAGTGAACTTACAGAGACGAAGTATCCTGTGCGGCGTCCAACCTGAGCCTGACCCTTTCCTTCAGGTGATCAACTTCATCCCGCCTGCCGATCCAGGTACCTTGTTGCCAGATAAGTCTGGGATATGGGATCGCCGCGTCCCTGTGGACATCGCTACTGTGTGACTTTGAGTCGGACGTGGGTGATCAGACCCTGGTTGCGCAAACCGCCAAACACCTAGGCCCTGGCCTACGCTCTCTTGAGAGTCTGAAACATTCTCAATTACTGAACCCCCTGAACTTTCCAATTCCAGTGTTAAAATATTAAGTGGCAAATCCTCTTTTGGGACAGGCACTGCACTGGACTCTTGGGCCTTAACACAAACTCTGTCTGGGGTAGAGGTACGATGAGATGCACTAGAAGTTGGTGAATGTCGAGAGGACTTCCGTTTATGAGAATCCTTTTTAGAGGATTTATGGCTACGGTGTGACCGCGAACTATTCTTAGATCTAGAGGAATCCTCGCCGTGACCACTGGTGGAACTTCCGTCCTGCTCTTCTTACTCGCCGGTGAAGAGGCCCGACTAGATGACTGGTGTCTAAGAGGAGACCTAGACCGGGATCTCGCCCGAGACGAAGAGGCGGATACCGGGGGTGTAGGCTCTCTTGGGCGTTTAGGTGTAGCCACAGAGGATACAGAACCCTGACCAGTCTCCGCCGGCTTAATACTCGTGACTCTAGAGGAACGTTTAGGGGGAGGGTGTTCGGAGAGCAATCTATCCCAAAGTGGGACGTTGTCACATTGAAGTGATTTATGTGCAACAATGGTAGTGTAGGCTGACATCTGTTGCCTAACCTCTCTTAAGGCTACCGCCGCGGTCTTATCATTATCACAAAGGACCTTTAACCCTTATTTAGCGGCGAGCAACATAAGTCGAGTTAAATAAAGCTGGACTATGTGGCGGCGCTCGACATAACTCGAGTGGCAATTTCAGCACGTAATGTGGCTGAGAGAGAGAGACAAGTGGTGGCAGGAGACTAGCGAGCGTATGACTGCTCCAGACCACCGCGGCGAACCTACTGACACAAATCTCAGCTCCCTCCTCCCTCTCTCACTCGCTACATACTCAATTATGTACTGAAAGTACCGAATTACCTGCTTTTTGCACTCGCGTTGCACGGTTATTGCAAGAAAACTATCCATCATACAAGGATCGTTATGGTGTCATTCGAAAGCTCTGTTTATGCCCTTTCAGGGATAGGTACTTGTTTTACGTTCTGGGTCTTATTTAGGCATGAAAATGATCACGTAAACAGCCCTATTTTGGCTAAAAACACCCCGCTGTGCGGTACACATAAATAAACCGCATAGGCCGCTCGTAAGGTGTTAAAGCTAATTGGGAGCAAAAAGAACAATTACGCATAACCCAGAGACCCCTTGAACGGTCTAGACATTTAACACACCTTATGCAACGGGTATGCGCAAAAATAGGGATACCAGCACAAGCAGTGGTAGTGCACAAAGCAAAAACTGGGGCCACGGTAGCCATGACAGAGACTGGTGGGAGGAAACTACCGCCGGGTCTGTATTGGTCCGCCGGAGCTCAGCTCTGGAAAAAAAGAAAATTTCCAGGAATTAATGCTCATAAGGTTAACCCAACATGTTCGCGCACAAGTGTTAATAACCCGCCGGGTAACGAGATGTAATGGCACAAACACAGCTCGCTACGCGGTGGGGTTCAGAACTCTAAACAAATCTTTTGTTAAAGAAAGTGAAGAATACCCTCTGATATAATATAACGGTCCAGCATGGCGCTTATAGTCTCTTGGTGGTGGCGACTGTCTCAAGATTCAATTTTGTAACAAAGCAACCCCCCAAAAGACGCCGGCCCTTGAAATATTTTAGTAGAATAGCACAGGGCAGGATGATACGAGATCTGATGTCTAACGAATTGTCACAAAAGATCGCCGTAAGTTAGAAGGCGGCGATACCTACTTGTATCACTAAATTAAGTGGTTAAATCGAAATCGAATTTTGTAAATTCCTTAGTTCCTCCACCTAGGAGCACCCGCCGGGTGAGAAGAATCGATATAATAACCTAAATTGAACCTTCAATTGCCGTAAAAGTAAAGGCGGCGATACACATAGTATCACTAAATGGATTGGTTAACTAACTGAAAGACATAAGTCGTTCATCCCACCCTACCCAGGTGCACCCGCCGGGTGAGATGTCCAAACGTTAACCCCATAAGTTCCTGTCCCCACTTCTTTGTAAAAGATCGCCGGGGAGGAAAGCCTAAAACAACAGCTAGGTTTTTCAAGTGGCTTTTGTAAAACCGGGTAGAAAAACTACAAACGTATGTCCGCATGAACAATCGTTTTATAGATGGGAACAGCCATCCCGCCGGGAATCAAAGGAGGCCTGAAACCAGGCATCCACAGAGACGCAGTCCTGGAGAGCCACAGACACCCCAACGCCGGGGAAACAAGCCAGTGTTAACAACCACGTGTGGCAAAACACGGCTCGCGGCCGGGATTTTCATGGTGAAACCGAGAAAACCCCGCCGGAAGGCAACCCACCCTGAACAGACACCATCTGAACAACAAGAGACACGAGGAGAGCCACGCACGACAACCCCAAGGTCACTCCATAATCCGTGGAATTAGCCAATACACAACTAAACCAGGAAACAATTATAGTCCGAGGAATTAGCCAATACACAACTAAAACCCGGATACACATGACACAGTAGGGCATATTTATCAATAATAAACAATAACACTAGTACATGTGGCAAAGCTACGAGCGGCTGGCTAGGCCTAGGTAGACGGCATAATAAAAGTTGAAATATACACAAACACTGGAAATATCACAACAGGAACCACCGCCAACACACCACCGTAGCATAAACTTCCGACCAAGGGAAGACTGACTCGGGACCCAGAAAAAACTTCACTAAGTGAAGAAAAATACGCTGGGAACGTCAGAAACAAAGCTTACCTCATCAGAAAGATAAAAGGCAGCAATAACTAACGCGTAGTGAAAGCCGCCTGCATCACAAACTAACTCAGCTGTGAAAAAGTTCACATGTCCACAACGGGACCACGAGGGTACATCCGAAATAGATGCCCCATACACTCGACCCAAAATACACTGCACTGCGGGCAACCAGCCCAGGACACTCCTGCTACGCCTATCCTAACCTTACTCGATACATCCTAGAGTAAACAAATGAGAAAAAACTCACTAGGGACGCCACGAATGCGGAACTAGCGGAGCGTGGGGAGGCACGTCCGGGCAGGCTGAACGCAGAGCAGAGAAGGAAGAATGACGCCTGAATCAGCGTCTGGTCAGAAATCCACACAAGTACATCCACGATATGATGGAAAGCTTATTGGATAGTTATTCTTATTTTCTTTTTGTTTTTATTTTTTACGAAGTTTTTTCGTAGTGAGAACCCAATTCATAATGACTGAAGCCATGAGTGAGGTCGCGTGCGCTCATGATGAAGGCTCCTCAGTTTTTAAATGCTCTGCGCGGTAGATTCAAAACTACGGCGGATTAGTGTTTGAAGAGGATGCCTTATGTAATAGGCATGTTCGTCAATGATGGAGGGGCCACTAATAAATAGGGGTTTTATGGAAGAGTTTGGGCAGTTTCTCGAGGAATTTTCTGCTAAAACCGGAAGACTTTTGATATGTGGAGATTTTAATTACTGGGTTGACAGCCCTCATCTGAAGCCATTCTCTCCTGAGTTCCTTGAGTTGACTGATCAGAACAATTTTGTAAACCATGTGTCCCACCCAACTCATTTCTTAGGACACACCCTTGACTTGGTTTTCTCTCCTGTGGGTTGTGGTGGTGTTCTGGATGTTGATGTTGAGAATGCTGACCCTAATACCTCTGATCATGCTTTGATTACTTTCAGCTTTGATTTCCCTAAGCCACTCACACATGAAAAAGTAATCAGATTTAGAAATTATAAAAATACAGACCAAAATTTGGCTAGCAGTGAAGTAAAACAGTACTTGGGAAGTATTGATACTTCCAACCTTACTTCAGATGAGCTGGTGGAGGTAAATGGAAATGCACTTAAATTAGTGTTCGATCATCACTGTCCAGAAGTAGAGAAGAAAATCATAGTACGAGATGATTCACCCTGGTATAGCACTCGAGTTAAATTTCTTAGAAGAGCGCGTAGAAGAGCTGAACGTGAATGGCGGAAAAATAAAACAGACTCTACATGGTTGCAATATCTGTCAGCCAGAAGAGCCGTGGTCCACACAATCAAAGATGAAAAGAAAGTGTATTATCAGGGAAATGTTGACTCATGTGGTAACGACCAGAGGAGGTTGGCTTCAATTGTAAACAGTTTACTTGGAAAAACAAGAGTCAGCTTAAGACCTTCTGTACCCGATGCAGAGTTGGCTGCCAACTTTGTGGCATTTTTTGCTGGCAAGATAACTCGCATAAGACAGGAACTGGATGATGCTTCTGTTGGTGAAGAACTTTCAGTTGTACTCCAACCCCGACACATTCCTAATAATGTCCTCTCATCCTTTCACTCAGTAGAGGTGGACATGATCTCGTCCTACATAAGAAACCTCAATAAAACATTTTGCCCGTTGGATCCCATAAATGTTTCCAAGCTACCAAGAGTCTATGATCACACAGTTGAGTTTATTTCCAAAATAATTAATAAGTGCTTCTCTGAAGGTAGCTTCCCACATTCTGAAAAGCATGCACTACTCCGACCTACTCTAAAGAAACCTGGACTTGATGTTGAGAACATGTTGAACTATCGTCCTGTCTCCAACCTGTCCTTCATATCAAAGATATTAGAGCGTGCAATACTTGACCAATTACAACCACTACTTCAGCAGAATGAAACTATCCCAATTTTTCAGTCTGCTTACCGACAGCATCATTCAACTGAAACAGCATTGATTAGAGTACATAATGATCTAGTTGAGAACATTTGCAATGGTGTGGCCTCACTATTGGTCTTGCTTGATCTCTCTGCGGCCTTTGACACAGTGGATCACGAGTTGTTATTGAGTGATCTTTATGATTGTGGTGTGCATGACTCCGCTCTCTTGCTTCTTGGGTCGTACTTGTCAGGTAGATCCCAGAGTGTGATGGTAAATCAAATGGTCTCGGACTCGACACCCCTGCAGTATGGTGTTCCGCAGGGATCAGTTTTTGGGTCCTATCCTATTTATAATTTATATCAGCAGTTTGTCTCTTCTGCTTCGTGCACATAATGTTACCTTTCACTTTTATGCAGATGACACCCAGATTTATGTGAGAATCACAAATATAGTTGATATACGGAGTAAGATGGAATTGTTGATGTCTGATATCAAGAAGTGGATGAGAGCGAGAAAACTTAAACTAAATGATGGTAAAACTGATATTCTCATCATCCGAGGAAATAGAAGAGCTGATGATATAGTAGGTGCTCTCTCCATCAATGTGGGTGGATCTCAGCTGCGACCGGCCAACTCTGTTCGAAATCTGGGTGTATATGTGAACTCCCGATTAGATTTCAAAGAGCATGTAAACCAGATACTTAAAAGTTGTTACTTGCACATCAGAAATCTCTATTTGGTGAAGCCGTTTATAACCAGACGTTGCCTCCTGACGTTGGTTCACTCATTGGTCTTCTCTCGTGTTGATTATTGCAATGCCCTGTTGGTGGGTCTTCCAAATTATATTTTAAAGAAAGTTTAGTCTGTTCTTAACAGGGCCGCAAGACTAATTTTTGGTGTTCCACCTAGAACTCCTACTACATCTCTTCACATAGAACTGCACTGGCTGCCAGTAAGAGCAAGAATAGAATTTAAGTTGTGTTTGGTGACTTTTAAGGTTCTCAAATTTGGTGAGCCTAGGTACCTTGCGGAGCTGCTCAGGCGCCCAACGGCACACCATGGTGTAGTTGTGCGTCATGACAATGACCCTTTTCGTCTTGATGAACCAAGGGCTTTCCAGCAGTCTTCTTTCTTTGAGAGGTCATTCTCCTACATGGCTCCGAGGTTGTATAACAGGTTGCCGCTGTCCATGAGACAACTGAGTTCTGTTGAATGCTTCAAGAGACAACTTAAGACTTTTCTCTTTGAGAGAAGCTATGATCTTGAGAGAGGTGTCATGACAGATGGCTATAGAGTTTAGGCTATTTTGCCACTGCTAGTGATTGTTAAATGTGTGTTGTATATAAGCCTTCTTTTGATGCATTGATTTTGTTCTTTTTTCTTTCTCTTTCCGAGCGCTAGTGAATTCTTCGGAAAAATTGGCGCTTATGAGAAATAAGTAACATGCTTATTATTTATTATTATTACAAAGAAATTTCACTTCGCATATAAGTTCGATAAAACATCTACACTATTGGGAGCGTTTAAGAGCACTGAATCTGTATTCACTGGAACGTAGAAGAGAACGTTACCTAATAATATACACGTGGAAAATCGCAGAGGGTTTAGTACCAAACCTACATACTCCGATAGTCATGAAATTCAGTGATAGGAGAGGCTGGGAATGCGAAATCCCCCGGATGAATAACAGGGGTGCTATGGGCTCTCTGCGAGAGGGCTGGTTATCACACAGAGGCCCACGTCTCTTCAACAAACTCCCACGGCGAGTAAGAGACATGAGGGACGTCTCGTTAGACAACTTCAAGAGAGCCCTCGATGTCGAACTGCAAAAAGTGCCAGACGAGCCCATCCTCGCGAGGGAGCGAGCTGTCGCTTCAAACAGTCTACTACACCAAAATTACCACCCATAACGAGGGGCGCCGCGCTCCTTGGTGCCGCTAGAAGAGTGGCGAACACATCAAAAGTAAGTAAGTATCAAAAGTATATGACAAGAAGCAAACTTATGGTCCTCATTTAGAACCCTAATGGGGGCAATTGCAGTGATGGATAGAGCAAATTTTTCCGCCTCTGCTGCCCATTCCACCCACGGACCTTGTCCCACTCCTTCTAAGGTAAACATGCGAGATGGAGGGTCTGTAGCAACAGTTTCTATCTTTGTAGAACACACTGAGGAGAGGGACCTTATAGCATTATGAGCAGCAAGCTTTAGAGAAATCTGACCAAGGCTTCAAGTATTTCGTGGCAGAAAATACTGGAGCAGGTCTGTCCACAATAAACTGAATATCAGACATGGAAGGGAAAGGAGACACGACTACATCCATTCCCCGCCCCTCAGCATCCTTTGCCCGCAGATGTTTTAACTCATTTACCTCGAGGACTCAGGATTGAGGGCCCGGGAAAAGTTCAGGGAAATCTGTCTCCGCGTCTTCCGGAATAGGAGGACCAATTATTGGGTGCCAAACTCGGGCAGAGTCATAAAGCAAAGGCATTGGCTTTTTGGGCAACCCCGGGTCTGCCTCAAGGGCAACCGGAGTGCACGGGGTTAGGAATAGCCCAGACCTGTCACGGGTGGGAATCTTTGCAGAATCACCGGCTGGGGAACACTAGGACCAATTGACCCTGAGGGATGAGGCGGTTAGGTGGTCTTTATTTGTAAAGGAACAGTAGGTAGCGTAGAGGGCATTAGCCGAGATGACAGCTTAACCTGGGCAGTCAGAGACTCTTGTCTCTGACTAAACTTATACTTAATTGCGTCTAGAACTTTTGTTTGGAACAAGGTCTCCAACTTCGTTGGGGCGTGGGCAAAAGAATGTTTAGGAAACTCATGTAGTCCTTACAGATAATGTCTGGGACTTAGGATATGTAAACTTTTACATCACTCCAAATATTTAGCAAAACCTGAGACGCCCCAGCCGCAGTTATGTGGCCACTCGGATTGTGGTGGTGTTTCACGAAGAGTGCACAGTTTGTACACTTCTTAGTAGCCCACTTAGCTAACGTGCAATCAACACAAGACACATGGCGTACGTCCAAGAAGGGGAATTTGTTGCATCTTGTGACCCCGCACCACTGCACCATGGTCGAGGCTGAAGCGACGATGGGGAACCCAAAATTTTCTCGGGTGTAGAAAAACCCGATAAGCCGCTCTCCGAGCACACCGGAGAGGGCCACACACTCGGATGGCAAGCCAAAACGCCGGTGACACCCGGAGCTGATCACAGTTGTGACTCAGGCGAGGGGATGGAGATTACAGAGGAGAGCTGTTGCTCACCAGGCCAAGAATCAATGTTACATAATACCAGAGCAAAAAACAAAATCATGTACCAGCTCATCATGTATAAGGCCTATGGAGTGTCAAGTAGCCTGTTGGCTATATGAATGCAGTAAAAGAAGTTAGAGCGGGGTAGCGTATCAGCTACATCTTATATAAGAATGGATTCAAGTGGGATAGTCTATGGCTATCATTAATATGATTAGAGTACACCCCCCCTTTCTCTCATTCATTGTTCTACATTGAGAACCCGTTTGGCTTATAATAGGGATAGTACCCGGAGGAAACGTTCCTTATACTGTAGTTCAATAATAGCGGAACCAATGGCACCAGCTTAATACATTGAAATATGAAGTAAATCCCTCGAAAAACTTCATAATACTGTATACATTCAATATTTGGTTTATAATAGGGATAGTACCCGGAGGAAATGGTGTTCCTTATGGTTCAATAATAGTGCAACCATTGGCACCCAGCTTATATATTGAAAAAATTAAGTAAATCCACCGAAAAGCTTCATAATATAATACTTATATATAGGAGGAGTCCAATCGACCTCTCATGTTGTAAAATTTAGTAGAGTGAGGCTCTGAGCTAGGCCTATTGGCCGCTTCTGTAATCATGCGCTCGATGTGACGAGCGTGAGAATATCCCGATATAAGAATCCATAAGTAGAGCCAAGAACATATCAGCTCAAAATAATGTTACCAGTATGTAACTATAAAAGTTTAGTAAGCTTTGATATATGAGGAAATAAATAATGATCACGTAGAACTGCAGAGTATGTACTTAATACGTATCTGCTATAACTTATATAAGAATGGATTCCAGTGGGATAGTCTATCGGCTATAATTTCTTCTTACAGTTTCTTACAGTAGATCCTCTGGAAAAAGGCAAACTAGGCCTGTGTATCCAGCTCAGTGCCAGTACTTGCACTGCTGCGGTCGTTCACGGTGTTGGCGGCGGCGGTAGCAGACGTAACATTTTTACTATTCTGTATTTTTGCTTTATAATTAAACTTCAAATCTTGTCTTGCCCATGCTTTATCAAGATTACTTTCAAACTTCCTTATTGATTCGGAATCAACTACATACTGGGGCAGTGCGTTCCACTCATTTACCACTCTTACACAAAATGAGTTCTTTGCCTTTTCAAGCCTATTTCTTTCTTTGTAAATTTTCTTAGAGTGTCCTCTCATTATTGTTCCCTCCCGCATCAAGAAGATACCTTCACACACATCCTCATAATACATTCCTGACACTATCTTAAAAGTCTCTATCATATCCCCTCTCTTTCTCCTATATGCCAGTGTCGGAAGCCCCAGTGTCCTCAACCTCATCATGAATATGATTAGAGTGGCTTTTCATCGGGATAGTATCCTGAGGAAAACATTGTTCCTCAATTGAACCGGAAACCTGTTGGTGACTCGGTTTATGTATTCGGAGTACTCAGAGTACCCTGAGGAAAACATTGTTCCTCAATTTAACCGGAAACCCGTTGGTGCCTCGGTTTATGTACCCGGAGTACCTGAAGGAAAACATTGTTCCTCAGTTTAACCGGAACCTGTTGGTGCATCGGTTTTTGTACCCGGAGTACCCAGACTCCCAGAGTACCTGGAGGAAAACATTGTTCCTCAATTTAACCGGAAACCCGTTGGTGACTCGGTTTATGTACCCGGAGTACCTGAAGGAAAACATTGTTCCTCAATTTAACCGGAACCTGTTGGTGCATCGGTTTTTTGTACCCTGAGTACCCAGAGTACCTGGAGGAAAACTTTGTTCCTCAAATTAACCGGAAACCCGTTGGTGACTCGGTTTATGTACCCGGAGTACCTGAAGGAAAACATTGTTCCTCAATTTAACCGGAACCTGTTGGTGCATCGGTTTTTGTACCCGGAGTGCCTGGAGGAAAACATTTGTTCCTCAAATTAACCGGAAACCTGTTGGTGGCTCGGTTTATGTACCTGGAGTACCTGAAGGAAAACATTGTTCCTCAGTTTAACCGGAACCATTTGGTGCATCGGTTATTTATTTATTTATTTATTTATATGAACGAAGGCGGTTCTGATTGGGGGGATGGGCGTCGACTGACTGGTGACAGAGGTGCATGGAGGCGGTTCGTTCGTGGCCACCCCTTCGGGGATCACGGCGTCGGGCAATAGATAGATAGATAGATTTTTTTTTTTTTTTTTGTTTAAAGGTAGGCCTTTATAGGCCTAGCCGGAGTAGCCAGAGGAAAACATTGTTCCTCAACCTGACCGGAAACCTGTTGGTTACTCGGTACCCTGATACCAATGGTTAGTCTGTGTAAATAAATAATTTAACATTTGGCTCACAATAGGGACATTACCCAGAGGGAACGTTGTTCCTCATTCCTCATATGATAATAATAGCTCACTGGGTGAAAGCGACCCGGGTGTACAAAACCCGTAGTGAACGGAGGGACACAGGAGTCCCGCCGACTCTGGGACTCTAAGCTTACTAACTACAGTATTTCTATTTGAAGAAATTACCTCATAATTGTGTAGGAACCATTGGTATTCAGCTTATATATTGAAAATTGAAGTACAGTAAACCCTCTCTATCTCGGACTAATTGGGGGAGACCACTTCCTCCATCGCTTCATACATACTGTATCCCACAGACAAGGTAGGATACAGTATATATGAAGCGATGGAGGAAGTGAATACAGAAAAGGATATAAGAGTAGTGATAGACAATAAGTTAAATTTCTCAGATCATTTAGTGGAAAAGATAAATAAAGCCAATAGAATTGTAGGGCTGATAAGGAGGACATTTGTGTCACTTGATGAAGAAATCTTCAGGAATCTATACAGCGCTGGTTAGGCCGCACCTGGACTATGCGAACCAGGTGTGGGCTCCATATATGGTAAAGGATATAGAAGCAGTGGAGAAAGTGCAGAGGAGAGCTAGCAAGCTGGTACCAACGTTGAAGAACGCGGGCTATGAGCAGAGGTTGAGGAAACTAGGACTTCCGACACTGGCATATAGGAGAAAGAGAGGGGATATGATAGAGACTTTTAAGATAGTGTCAGGAAAGTATGATGAGGATGTGTGTGAAGGTATCTTCTTGATACGGGAGGGAACAAGAACGAGAGGACACTCTTAAGAAAATTTACAAGGAAAGAAATAGGCTTGAAAAGGCAAAGCACTTATTTTGTGATAGTGGTAAATGAGTGGAACGCACTGCCCCAGTATGTAGTCGATTCCGAATCAGTAAGGAAGTTTGAAAGTAATCTTGATAAAGCATGGGGAAGACAAGATTTGAAGTTTGATTATAAAGCAAAAATACAGAATAGTAAAAATGTTGCGTCTGCTGCCGCCTCCGCCAACACCGTGAACGACCGCAGTAGTGCAAGTACTGGCACTGAGCTGGATACACAGGCCTAGTTTGCCTTTTTCCAGAGGATCTACTGTAAGAAACTGCAAGAAGCTTCCGAGAAGCCCGATTTTCCGAGATGTCCGAAGTCTGACTTATGACCGACTTAAGAGAGGTAAAATTCCGAATTAGAAGAGGAAAGTTCGCGTCAGAGAAAATTGAGATAATTTTTTTTTTCCCAACATGTGAAATTCATCATATTAATTCTTACAGTTTCTTACAGTAGATCCTCTGGAAAAAGGCAAACTAGGCCTGTGTATCCAGCTCAGTGCCAGTACTTGCACTGCTGCGGTTGTTCACGGTGTTGGCGGCGGCGGTAGCAGACGCAACATTTTTACTATTCTGTATTATTGCTTTATAATCAAACTTCAAATCTTGTCTTCCCCATGCTTTATCAAGATTACTTTCAAACTTCCTTATTGATTCGGAATCGACTACATACTGGGGCAGTGCGTTCCACTCATTTACCACTCTATCACAAAATGAGTTCTTTGCGTTTTCAAGCCTATTTCTTTCTTTGTAAATTTTCTTAGAGTGTCCTCTCGTTCTTGTTCCCTCCCGCATCAAGAAGATACCTTCACATACATCCTCATCATACTTTCCTGACAATATCTTAAAAGTCTCTATCATATCCCCTCTTATTATGTTTTCAGGGACAGTACAGTACATAGTAATTAATATTAACACAATAATTAAAAGGCACAGGCTTCAATTCCAAAAATAACTTAAAACCGAGTGAGAGAACATTGTAAACCGGACACAAATTCCGTCCAACTCGGAAATTTCCGAGATATACAGGGACATTTCCGAGAGGCCGATGCCATTCCGAGAAGTGCGGGTTTCCGACTAAAAAGAGTCTGAGTTAGCGGGTGTTTACTGTAAATTCATCGAAGAACTTCATACTACAGTAAACTTCCGTTAATCCGAAGGGCAGAGGACCGGCCCTCGTTCGGATTAGTGGATTTTTCGGATTATCGGACTTTACCCCTATGAACCTGTGTATTAATGGCCTGACGAAAACATTGAGGCATTAGGCCACCCAAATGACACACACACATATCATATGTTCATGAAATCACTTCAAAAGTTTACCATTGTCATTGTAGCCTATGACCTACTTCAAAACATTCAGATTAATGGTCAAAGGAATCTGCTGATATAAACGTAAACACCATATGTCCGCATCGTCTACTAGCGAGTTTGTCTTGCTCTTGAAGATCAGATCAGATGTGGTTCGGGAAGTAATGCCTTAACAACGGCACTTCCCTGAGAGGTTCTTGTAATTTTCCTTTTGTGATTTTCCTTTTGTGACGTGCTCTGTTATATTATATTGTATTGAAAGCACCCTTGGGACGCTCCGATCACTGAACTATAAATAGTAGCGTATCGGAACGTCCAAAGGTGCGTTTTCAAGCTCAAGACTGAATGCGCTTGCAGAAAATGCGGTGCAAGCCAGTAACGCATCGGAGCGTCCCAAGGATGCGTTCAAGAGCAAAACAAACTCTCTAGCAGACGATGTGGTGTTTACGTTTATATCAGTAGCTTCCTTTGACCATTAATCTGAATGTTTTGAAGTAGGTAATAGGCTACAATGACAATGGTAAACTTTTAAAGTGAATTCATGAACATATGATATGTGTGTGCTCCATTATGTGTCATTTGAGTGGACTAATGCCTCAAAAAGGGGACTTTGGGACTTCTTGAAATTCGGACCATCGGGTGAATTCGGATTTGGCCTCAAATTGAAAAATTCGGACTATTGGGAGATTCGAATCATCGGTCGTCGGATTAAAGGACTTTTACTGTACTTCATCTCTATGAGGATTCAGAAGATCGGCTTAAATCTTTTGGACAGGTAAAGATATGCTGAAATCTTTAATATGAAACTAAAGGAAAACGAAAAGTAGTGGTGCAGTGCTACGGTTCGTTGACCGGCGGTGTTGTGGCACATGTTTTGTACCATTTTGGGGTAACCTTATGAGCATTAATCCCTGGAAATTTCTCTTTCCAGGGCGGAGTACCGGCGTTGCACCAGGTGACCAGGTAGTTCCCGGGGGCGGGGTAGTTTTCCCCCAGTCTCTGTCATGTCGGCACTTGAACCTCTCATTGCTGTATGTTCAACGCCGTTATGCTCAGGTATCCCTATTTTTGCTCACCAGCTCTGCATTAAATGTGTTAAATGCCCAGATCGGTCACGGGGGATATGGGTGACAAAGAATTGCGCTATTTGTAACCTCCTAACTGTTAAAAGTTCTAATTCAGAAAGATAATCCTGCGGCGGTGGCTTTACAAGAAGGGAAACAACTTCTCG
This sequence comes from Paralithodes platypus, assembly GCA_032716605.1. Taxonomy (NCBI): domain Eukaryota; kingdom Metazoa; phylum Arthropoda; class Malacostraca; order Decapoda; family Lithodidae; genus Paralithodes; species Paralithodes platypus. The sequence goes on along the minus strand of CM064573.1, from coordinate 43,273,787 downwards.
CTACTTACTCAACGAATGTAGCACATAAAGCATTGAAATGTGATATCCTTGAGCTATGGGAGCTTTTAATTATCATAAACCTCTACGGGGATTTGGAAGTGGACAGTGGAAGTGAGTCAGACGTCGGTGATGAGAATGAAGAAGGGCGTCTGTCTAGTGAAGAGGAGGGTGATGATGATGCTGTGTTGTATCGCGAACATGACAGCGATATTTCAGACGCAGAAGCAGACGGAGACGACATTCCGATCCCTGGCATGCCTTCGTTTGAGTGGTCTGACGGGGTCAATTTTGTGCCTGACGTGCCCCAGTTCAATCCTGGGACGTCAGGTACAACTGATGACTGGCCCTGTGACGATAACGCAAACGAAAGCGACTTCTTCCTCGCTTTTTTCGATTTGGAGGTAATGACTTACATCGTTGCCCAAACAAACGCCTACTACAGGTGGGTGTTTGGCAAATTGGACGTCATTTCTCCAAAAGCGAGAATACGAGGGTGGGTGGATACGACTGTGGAAGAATTCATGACGTTTTTTGCCTTGTTGTTCCTCATGCCTCTTTGCAAGAAGCATGTGTTGCAACACTACTGGAAGCACGACCCTCTCATCGCCACCCCAACTTTCAATAAGTTCATGACTCGTGACAGATTTTTGTTGCTGCTAAGATTTATGCACTTTGCAGACAACGAAAATCCTAACAGGATTGACAGGATATGGAAAGTTCGGGATATGTTCACCATGTTGTTGGAGAGGTATAAGAAATACTTTTACCCCTTCCTCAATTTGGTGATTGATGAGTCGCTCGTGCTCTTCAAAGGACGTCTTATTTTCAAGCAGTACAGTAAAAGTCCTTTAATCCGACGACTGATGATTCGAATCTCCCAATAGTCCGAATTTTTCAATTTGAGGCCAAATCCGAATTCACCCGATGGTCCGAATTTCAAGAAGTCCCAAAGTCCCCTTTTTGAGGCATTAGTCCACTCAAATGACACAATGGAGCACACACATATCATATGTTCATGAATTCACTTTAAAAGTTTACCATTGTCATTGTAGCCTATTACCTACTTCAAAACATTCAGATTAATGGTCAAAGGAAGCTACTGATATAAACGTAAACACCACATCGTCTGCTAGAGAGTTTGTTTTGCTCTTGAACGCATCCTTGAGACGCTCCGATGCGCTACTGGCTTGCACCTCATTTTCTGCAAGCGCATTCAGTCTTGAGCTTGAAAACGCACCTTTGGACATTCCGATACGCTACTATTTATAGTTCAGTGATCGGAGCGTCCCAAGGGTGCTTTCAAGACAACAAGACAAGGGTGCTTTCAATACAATATAATATAACAGAGCACATCACAAAAGGAAAATCACAAAAGGAAAATTACAAGAACCTCTCAGGGAAGTGCCGTTGTTAAGGCATTACTTCCCGAACCACATCTGATCTGATCTTCAAGAGCAAGACAAACTCGCTAGTAGACGGAAGAAGAAGAAGAAGACGATGCGGACATATGGTGTTTACGTTTATATCAGCAGATTCCTTTGACCATTAATCTGAATGTTTTGAAGTAGGTAATACGCTACAATGGTAAACTTTTGAAGTGATTTCATGAACATATGATATGTGTGTGTGCACCATTGTGTCATTTGGGTGGCCTAATGCCTCAATGTTTTCGTCAGGCCATTAATACACAGGTTCATAGGGCATGATAGGGGTAAAGTCCGATAATCCGAAAAATCCACTAATCCGAACGAGGGCCGGTCCGCTGCCCTTCGGATTAACGGAAATTTACTGTATATCCCCTTGAAAAGGCATAGGTTCGGAATCAAGCTCTTCGTGTTGTGCGACTGTGAAACTGGAATAGTGCTTGACATGATCGTGTATATAGGAACTGACATTGACGTACCGAAAGCCGCTCCCGGTGACCCCATGGGCATGTCAGGTGCCATCGTCAGGAAAATGTTGGCACCTTACCTGGGCAAAGGCCACATCATCTACACTGACAACTGGTATACTTCTCCTGCTCTCTGCCAGTTTCTTCATGACAACCAAACGGGGTCATGTGGGACTGTCAGAAAGACAAGAAAGTTTATGCCAAAGTTCACAGGTGATGTCATTCCTCTGTCAGATGCCTCCTCCAGTGACACACCTTCTGAAGACGAACTGGCCCAGGAACACCGCGAGAGGCATGTCCGAAGAAGGCGACGAAAGGGGCAGAAGTACAAGCAACTTGAAAAGTCCGGGAAAGTGGTAGCCCTGAAGTGGAAGGACAAAAGAGACGTTCACCTGCTTTCCACAGTCCATACAGGTGCCCAGATGGACTCTGGTAAAATCCACTACCGAACCAGGAAGACCATCTATATGCCCGACATGGTAGTGGACTACACAAAGAACATGCGCCTGGTGGACAAGTCTGACTATCAAATGTCAGGCATTGAGTGTCTGAGGAAGACTGTGAAGTGGTATCACAAGCTCTTCCTCCACCTAGTTGACATCACGATGCTCAACGCCTACAACTTGTGGTTGGTGAAGAGAGAGATGGCCCCAAATCAGAAGCTAAAATTCCGGGAGTTTGTGTACAACGTTGCATATCAACTCCTGGAGAAGTATGGCACCACCACTCACAGACGTACGGCATGGCGTGGGGATCACGTCCCTGACCGCATCGAGCTGAGTGTGGAAAGACACTACCTAACCAACACCGAGCTGGTTGGCACTCGTCACAGGCAGGTACAGTGCCACGTCTGCAGCACCAGTGTCAGGAAACCCCATGTAACAAAAAGAGTCGCCTCAATGTGCACCGAGTGCAAAGTTGCACTCTGCTTGGGTGACTGCTTCAGGGACTACCACATGTATAAAAAACTACTGAGTGCCGCCCCCTGCCCTGCCCTGCCCTGCCCTGCCCTGGACTCGCGCCCTACCTTACCTGACCTGACCAAATTGATCACGCTACCTCATAATGTTACATATATATTATATAATGTATAAGTTCCAAAGATGTCCCTGTGATATAGCTTTTTACATTATATAATTGTATCTTTCATTATTTAGTTTATAAGTTTCAAAGATTTCCATGTAATATGCCTTCTTTTTTAGTATATCAATACACTCCAACCTCCATTCAACAGACAAATGCGTGCAAGCACCTGTCCGTTCCTGCTAAATGTCCGTTGCTGCTAAATACTGTCCAGTCCGGATGTAATCCGGAAATTCCTTGAGAAAAATCTGGTGTTGAGTACAGGTGTCCGGATCGTGACATTTAACTGTTATGCATCCTTTTTTTTACTGTACCTGAAATAAATCCTGGTAATCCCTTGTGCTACACCCTATTGATAATGCAAAACTATTGAACACACTTAAAAGTGTCAGGACCCCCAATACGCGAGAATAGGGGTGACAGGAGGCATAGCGTATTGGGAATTCGCGTATTATGGAACTAACTTTAAATAGGAATAATTAGATATGGGTGACATCTCTCAATTTTCGAAATTTTTGGCCCTATTTTCGACATTTTTGGCCCTATTTTCGACATTTTTGGCTCTACAGTACAGTCTATATCTTATATATAAGAACAACAATGAATACAAATATGAAATCTTACCTTAAAATTAGTAGTAGATAGGCTAGGTAGCCTTGAAGAGTGGGGGCTCCGAGGCAAACCCCTTCCGAGGCGGGGCGAGTTCAGCTACACTGCCCCGGCCCCGTTCCCATCCCCGGGATCATCCTCGCTCTCCGATGACTCTTCCCGGGCCTCCCTCACTCTCTGAAGTGCCAAGCGTCTCCTTTCTATCTCTGCCTCTCTCATGAACCCGTCAAACTCATCGTCAGGCACGTCGGTATCATTGGAGGTTGAAGGCTGGGGTTCGGCATCCCGTTCTTCCTGTTGCTGTTGTTGTTGGGGGCGTAAGAATCTGGTCATCAACGTCTGGGTTCGCTGGTTAACTTCCTGGTTGTAGCGATCAGCATAGAACCTAAATGCCCTGTCTACGTTGAGGATGACTTCTTGTGTCCTGAGTGGGCAGGTCTCCTCGGCCATAAAGCTGTGTTTAAGGCAGTCCACGGCAGCCAAGATCCGACTGAGATGCCCGACTGACAGTTCAGGCAAAGCAGGTTCAGGTTGTGGCTGCTGGTTTCTCATCTCATGGGCTGCGTCTTCTAAATTTATTTGTTCCACTGTGTCATCTGCAGACTGTTGATTGCCAGCTTCCTGCACCTCACGAATATCTTCCAGAGAAACCTCGTTGAAACCTGCCACAGCGCGTGCTGCCTCAACTGTTGCAGCCTCAGCTTGGGGGACCGTCTGTATCCTTGGGTCATCGTCCTTGGCAACGCAGAGGTGAGGCGTCAGCTCACGCCAGGCATGATTTATTGTTGCATCATTGATGTCAGCCCATGAAAGTAAGTAGGAAGTCAATGGCATGCTTAATAGTGAAAGCCTTCCAAAAACGTGTTACAGTCATTTGATCTTGTTCTAGTGGTTCTGGTTGTGCGGGTTCATGTTGTGGTTGGTCTGGTTCTGGTCGTCCTGGTTCTGGTTGGTCTGGTTCTGGTCGTCGTGGTTCTGGTTGTGCTGGTTCATGTTGTGGTTGGTCTGGTTCTGGTCGTCCTGGTTCTGGTTGGTCTGGTTCTGGTTGTGCTGGTTCATGTTGTGGTTGGTCTGGTTCTGGTCGTCCTGGTTCTGGTTGGTCTGGTTCTGGTCGTCGTGGTTCTGGTTGTGCTGGTTCATGTTGTGGTTGGTCTGGTTCTGGTCGTTGTGGTTCTGGTTGTGCTGGTTCTGGTTGTGGTTGGTCTGGTTCTGGTTGGTCTGGTTCTGGTCGTTGTGGTTCTGGTTGTGCTGGTTCATGTTGTGGTTGGTCTGGTTCATGTTGTGGTTGGTCTGGTTCTGGTCGTCCTGGTTCTGGTTGGTCTGGTTCTTCCTCAGATGTTAATTCCAACTCCATGGCATCAAGTTCATCAGTTGTCTCTGTCTTTTCACGCAGATAGTTGTAGAGGCGGGTTTGATAGAAGAATTTTACATTCGAAATTACTTCTTGGTCCAATGGTTGGATGATGGAGGTGGTCTTGGGTGGCATAAAAACTATTTGCACGTTCGGATCCAGGAATTTGAGATATTCTGGGTGACAGGGAGCGTTGTCCATCAACAAAAGTGCTTTGAATGGTTGGCCTAATTCCCGGCATTTCATACGAGCGTCGGGCACAAAATGATTTTGTAGCCACTCTCCCATAATGGCACTAGTCATCCAACCATTGGCAGTTTTTTACCAATAAGTGCCTGTATCATCCATGTCTCGTAGGTTTTTATAGCATCTAGGGCGGGCAGCGGTATGAACAATTACTGGTCGCATCTTGTGACTGCCGGAAAGATTCATTGTAAACATTACAGTAAATCTGGACTTGTCAATTTTTCTCCCTCTGGCTTGCTTTAAATGTTTTGATAGGTAGGTTGACTTAGGCATGGACTTATACTGCAAGCCACTCTCGTCAACGTTGTACACCTGGTCCCGTGTATAGTTTCCTTCTTCGAGTATTGTTTTCAAAATTGCTGGAAATTCATTGGCTGCAGCCAGATCTGCGGATCCTCTCTCACCTGAAACTTTCCTATTTTCCAGTTCTTTACGTTTAAGGAAACGGTTTAGCCAGCCTTTCGAGGCTTTGAAGTTTATATTTCCACCTGTTTTTGTCTTCTTGACAGCAGTGGCATAAAGCACCTTTGCTTGGTCCCTTATATACCGCCCATCAATAGGGACTTGCTCCCTATATTTTCTTGTTACAAAGGCAGTCAGATACCGTTCCATGACAACCATGGCTGGGTTGTTGCTCCGGGACCTATCGTCAAACATGGACGCACCGTAGGACTTCACGATTTTCTCCAGCTTCTCCCTCCCTAACCAAATCGTACGCACAGTTGACTCTGACAAGCCCATAGCACGGCCTATTGCACAGTTTCCTTCTCCTTTCTTCTTGCGATCCAACACTTCCACCTTCATTTTGTGTGTAATCTTCTTATATTTGCGTGGCATGGCGAAAAACGTTACCGAATGGCAGGCGCTACAAACGTTTGGTTCCGCGTGGCTATGAGCGGGACTGTGGGAGGGAGGGAGGGAGGGTAAGCGGGAGGGAAGGCAGGCGTATGCCCATACCACGAGGCCTGCGCAGACGGCTACTGCGTCGCCTGGGCCTCGCAAAACGTAGACCGTGCTCGCGTATCAAGGGGGAATAGTGGATTTGGCCCCTTCTTAGCTCTCGATTCGTGTATTGTGGTGCCACCTCGCGTAATTAATGTTTTTGGTTATTTTCGAGGGGTCACTCGTGTATTAGGGTTTTCGCGAATTGTGGAATCGCGTATTGGGCGTCCTGACTGTATATTATTTGGTCTCTATATAATCTGTGAATCATTTCCGATATGATAGAATTAAAGATTTTGTTTTCCACCAACTCATAATCAGCAAAAATGACACAAATGTCAATTAAAAACATGTTATAATATTTCCCCATCATTTTGTGTATACCGTGGGAAAAAAAAAAAAAAAATCTATCAAACGTAAATCTCCCGTCTGGGAAGCTCGGCGCCTAGACTATGTGCTAGAAGGATATTATATTTTTCAATTCCATCCCATTGATAAATTCAAAATAAAGCTATTAGATTAATCAATAACCCTGCAATCACACAGGACCTTCCTACATTATCCATACGAAGAAACGTTGCATCCCTTGCATTATTCTACAGATATTTTCACAGCAATTGTTCCGAGGAACTTGCTTCAATTGTGCCGCCTCTCCACATCTTTCCCCGTAGAACTAGGGCAGCTGAGAGCGCCCATGAATTTACACTTTCTCCTCCACAATGCAGAACTTCTGCTTATCAGAATTCATTTATCCCCAGAGCTACTACTCTTTGGAATTCACTTCCCTCGAATTGCTTTCCACAAACTTACAATCTACAAATGTTTAAATCCAGTTGTTACAAACATTTTATGAATGGAGGATGCCTTTAGGCACATGGACCTTTTTGTTTTATCTGTGTTTTTCCTTCCTCCGTTCATTGTCTCTTTAAAAAAAAAAAAAAAAAAAAAAAATGATTCAAAGATTACAAAAAGTCCAAATAAGACATAGTTATGTTAATGTATAAGGGATTTAGGTAGATGAATTAGATAGATAGATAGATAGAAAGAGTGTGTATATCGAAGGAAAAAAACAAAACAAAAAATCTATCAAACGTAAATCTTCCGTCTCTGCTCCCACGGAGGGGAAAGTTGAAATATTTTGTTGACTATCTCATTTATTATTTATCTATGTGCTGGAAGGATATTATATTTTTCAATCCCATCACATTAGAAATTATTCAAAGATTACAAAAAGTCCAAATAAGACATAGTTATGTTAATGTATAAGGGATTTAGGTAGATGAATTAGAGAGATAGATAAATAGAAAGAGTGTGTATATCGAGGGAAAAAAACAAAACAAAAAATCTATCAAACGTAAATCTTCCGTCTCTGCTGGCACGGAGGGGAGAGTTGAAATATTTTGTTGACTATCTTATTTATTATTTATCTCTGTGCTGGAAGGATATTATATTTTTCAATTCCATCATATTAGAAATTATTCAAAGATTACAAAAAGTCCAAATAAGACATAGTTATGTTAATGTATAAGGGATTTAGGTAGATGAATTAGAGAGATAAATAGATAGAGCAACGGACTTTGCTCCAACTTTTTTTCGAGCAACGGACTTTGTCCGTTGCTGGGTCCATTGTCCGACTACGTTTTTTTTTACCGTAATTGCCGATATCCGGAGAATCGGAGTCCGTTGAATGGAGGTTGGAGTGTATATATGTTTGTTATAGCCAAAGTAATGTGTATATATTTTCTTACCTCAAATGAATTGTACCAAAATAAATATGTTTCAATAAATCCTGTCAAACCTACTAAGATAATAAAAAAAAAAAAAAATACAAGGTCATGTCATTGTATTCTTACAATATGATATATTCTATGAATATTTCATATTGTTTGAATACAATGGCATGATCTTGTAAAATTTTTTTTTATCAAAATGTATCTAAACATTATAAAACCTTCCCCATAACCCCCTCTTGGATTCGATCCCACTACCCTACCACACTTTGAGTTTTCCAGTCTGCGAGCTTACCAACCATGCCACAGGAGCTCATACCAAATGTCACTCAAAACTTTGTGTCTACAATCGAAATGACAATATACAAAACAAAATTAATTATCCCACCAATTTACATTTGTAAATTGATGGGATTATCAATTATATCATTCAAAGGTTTATAAAAGTTTGTCTCTGTCAAGAATTAGTAATTATATAACTTTATTCTGTCAAAAATTGCCCAAACACTCAGCAAAATTGCCCCTCTCAGTGTGACTCCAGTCATTATCACACGGTCAGTGGGTCAGTGGGTGACCCTTCCCTCCCTCCATCCACAACACCTCTCTCTGTCTGAGTTTGGCTACCAACTAAATTCGTATAAATACAGCATGCATAAAATACTCTTCACAAATACATTTGTATTGTATAATATTGTAAATAATAATGAATAATAACTGTGTGGGTGTCGAAAATTGCTCAACCATATTTCTTATATCTCGCCTACGCCCTTACGCGCGTATATTGGATTATACATAGTCATGACTGTCATACAAATACTTGCAGTAGGTCTCGAATATACATTTAGATTGCATATTACTTGGAAATAAATAAATATAAGTTTTTTGGTGGCAATCTACCCTTTCGCAAGTGTAAGGCGACACCAGTCTATATTTAGCTCTCTATCAAAAAAGGTTAACTGCCGATATTTACTGACCACCCTCGTTCCTGGTCTATAATATAGTACTTTATTTACAGTCAATGGCCTACATATTTCTGTGGTACTTCACATGTGTCTAAAATGCAATGTCTGCTTGCATAAAAATGCAATTCTGAAAGCCATTTATACGTACGACATACGCATGTCTCACTTTCTCTCTCTCTCCATTCCTGACTCATGTTATTGTAGACCTCTAGGTGGCAACGAACCCCAGACACCTGCTAGACATAAGGTTCAAAATCCCAAGACATCCATACGCCTCGGGCGCCTCCACAATTATCACACAGCTGCGTATGTTTCTTGATAGATCTCCCTGCCTTCACTCTCTCTACGACTCACTCCCTGCCTCCCTTCCACCCACCCACCCCCACCCACCCTTTTAGGCTTCCGTCTGCTAGAAATTCATTGATAATGTGCGTAAATATCGCATGAATTGGTCTATAGGCGGTATATATATTGTTATATGGCTAAAAGCCAATAGTAGTGTTACGACAATTCTTGTTGTAAGTAGCTTTGGCTGTGAAGCAATAGATTTTTGAGAAATCTCGGTAGTGGCATCTACGACTTTTACTTTTGCAGTAATTACTTCTGCATAAGTACACGAGTTGTTGTTGTTGTTGTTCCCTAAGCTGCCTGGCCGAACAGCCCCGAGTCCCTGAGAAAGGCCATGGCCACGATCGGGCTTTCCCACAGAGCTCTCATTGAGTGTAGATTGTGTTGTTGGCGTAAGTGGTTGTGTGAAATGCAGTCTTCTATGATGTGTTTAATGGTATGGGGTGCTGTGTTACATCCCGGGCAGGCGTCGACAACGGAGTCATCCAGTCTCTTCTGATAGCTCAGGAGAGCTGGATGGTGTCCGCATCTCAGCCTGGCCAGGTGGACTCTGTCCTCGCGAGGAAGGGAGGATTCGGAAGGATGGATTTCGGGAGGTCGTGCATGCAGCTGCGTGTTGTCTGTGAGTGAGTGGATGGATCGGTGAGAGGTATGAGTATGGATGTGCTTCTGGAAGTTGGTTCGGGGTGGGCAGGGAGGGAGAGAGGACAATAATTGTGTGTGATACCATGTGCTGGGTGTTGTTTTGATATTTCTTGGTGTCTGTGGGTGTGTTGCCATGTAGTTTAGTGGGTGGTCTTGGTTCGTGGAGGCTGCTGCCAGGAATTGAGTGCCTCTCATGTCCAGATGGTCTTTGACTTTGAGAATTTTGGTTTCTTGATGTAGGTGATCTGTGGGTGAAGTAGCTGTGCAGCCTGTAATGATCTTCAGGGCTTTGTTTTGAATAGTCTGTAAGGTCTTATGATGTGTTTCAGCTAGGTTAGAAGCCCAGGCTGGGCTTGCGTATTCCATCACTGATCTTATGTATTGTTTATATACTGTGGTGGTAGTTTCTTTGTTGTGTCCAAATTTTGTGTGAGCAAGTGACCTGAGGGCGTTAAGTCTGGGTGTCAGTTTCTTTTTAATGTTTGTGGTGTGCTGTTTGAATGTCATATGAGTATCATATGTTACTCCTAGGATTTTGGGTGTGTGTGTATGTGTTAGGGGTGTGTTGTTTATGGTGAGTTGAGGGATGTATTCGTGTTCTCCTGTCCAACTTGTGAGCAGGGTTGCGGTGGATTTGGCTGGGGCTAGATTAAGTCTGTTTGTAGTGCACCAACCATGTAGTGTGTTGAGATAGGGTTGAAGGAGATCTGTTGATCTTTTTGGGTCATGGTGTGTGCATGTGAGTGTTATGTCATCTGCATAGGAGGCTAAGTTTATTTGGGGCGTATTGGGTGTAGTTATATCGTGCATGTACAGATTGAAGAGTGCGGGCGATAGGACGGATCCTTGTGGGACTCCGTTTGGAAAGTTTCTGATTTTAGATGACTGACCGGCAAAAGATACGTGTGCACATCTGCCTGCTAGGAAGTTGGCCAGCCACCTTTTTGTGTTGTTGTGCATGTTTGTGTTGTAGATTTTGTTTGTTAGGTTGTGGCGGGGGATGGCATCGAAGGCTTTACTAATGTCGAGTGTGGCTAATAGTGATCTGTGTGGTGGTCTAGCTGAGTTGATGCCGTCGAAAGCTCTTTGTGTAAGGTCTGTGAGAAGAGTGTTTGTGGAGTGCAGTGGCCTAAAGCCATGTTGTGTTGGAGCTAGGGGTAGGTCAGGTGTAATTAGTTGTAATACTAGGCGTTCCATGACTTTGGAGGGGGAGCAAAGAAGTGTGATGGGGCGGTGCGAGGAGGGTAGCGTGGGGTCTTTGTTGGGTTTGGGGAATGTGATGATGATACCATGCTTCCAAATGTCTGGTATTGTGTTGTGTGAATAGCTGTAGTTTGATATGTTAGTGAGTGCTTGTATGCCTTGTGGTCCCAGGTGTCTGAGGTGTATGTTGCTCATGTTGTCTAGGCCACAGGCGGGTGAGTGCTTGAGATTGTTGATGATATGCTTTGTCTGGTGATTGGTGAAGGGTGTATAGTCAGGGTCTGTGGGGAATTGTCTCTTACGTCGGATGACACGTCTTTGTGAGGTTTTAGGTGGCTGACATGTGAAAAGTGATTGATGAGAGTGTTTGCTTGTTGTTTACATGAAGGAGTAGAGTCTGTTGTTGTGATTGCAGCATGTGATTGTGTTGTGTTGCTGTTGGAAAGTGTGATGCTGTTTAGTGTATTGTAGAGTTTTTTGGGGTTTGTTTTGTGATCAAGTGATTGTAGGAAGTTATTCCAATTTAGTTTTTGTTGTTCTTGTATTTTGTTGTTAGTTTGGGTGTTGAGTGCTTGAATTTGTTGTGTGATGGCTTGTGTGTGGGGTGCTGGGGAGTGTTTCAGTATGTTGCGTTGTCTGATGAGGTTTTGAATTTCTGGTGTGAAGTTGGGGTTGTGTCTTTTCCTGTTACCTCTTGGAATGTGTTTCTTGTCAGCGTTTTGCATAGTTTTATTGAGTATGTGTACAGCATTGTTGATGTTAGTGATGGGTGTACTGTTTAGAGTTGTGAAGTGTTGTTCTGTCTCATTTGTGAATGCTTCCCAGTTAGCTCTTTTATAATTGGTGTATGTGTGTTTGTGGCTAGCTGGGGTGAGTCTGGTTTTGGTGGTGATAATGATCGGGAGGTGGTCAGAGCCTAAGGTTCTGACCACCCTCCAGGATGTTGTGGGGGCGAGTTCTGGGGAGCAAAAGGTGATGTCAGGAGATGATGGGTTATAGAGGGCTTGGTGAGGAATATGGGTATGTTGATGGATGTCGTTAAGGATGATGAGGTTATCGGTTTGGTTTTGTAGTACCAGCCCTCTGTCTGTGTCGGGGTTGTCGACAAACCAGGCCGACGTCTTGGCGTTGAAGTCACCACCCAGGATGATGTGTGGGGTGTATGGGGTGTTTGTGATGTGTTGTAAGTGTGGTCTGTATTCATTTGGTACTGTAGGGGATGTTTGGGGAGGGATGTATGTGTTTATGATGGTTATGTTGGAGTTGTTGCCAGTGCGTATTTTAATTGATTGTATTTCTGTTGTGTTATCATTTGGGGGGAGGAGGGATTTGGTTTGTTCACTGGTTACTATGTATGATATTTCTTTGTGTACCAGGGTGATGAGTCCACCGCCCCCGCCGACAGCCCGGTCTTGTCTGATGGTGGTGAAATTATGAAATGTGTGTGTTTTTTGTGTTGTGCGGAGTTTTGTTTCTTGTAAGATAGCAATGTGTATGTTGTGTTGTTTGATGAAGTGTGAGAGTTCGTGTTTCTTTGTGTTGATGCCATCTATGTTCAGTTGAAGAATGTTAATGTTATGTGCACGATGTATGTTGGGTGCTGCTGCACGAGGATGGGGTGGGGGTGGGGGTGAGGGAGGGGCTGGGGGTTGGGATGGGTGAGGTGGGGGTGGGGATTGGGGAGCAGGAGATGGGGGTTGGAATGGATTAGGATGGGGTGTGGTGTGTTGAGTTGAGGATGTGGATGGTATGGGAAGGTTAGGTTGGTTAGGGAGGAGAGGTGGACGGGTTTTAGGGGGGGGAGTGGATGATATGGGAAGGTTAGGTGGGCTGGGGAGGAGAGGTGGACGGGTTTTAGGTGAGGGATTTGACTGGGAGAGGGAGGGGCATGAGGAACAGGTCCAGGTGTTTGTGTAGTGTTTCTTGGAGGCAAGTGTTGTGCAGGTGAAGTGGGTCCAGTTCCCGCATGAATTGCAGAGAACTGAACCCTTAGTATGGCGACTCGAAGTGATGGGTTTTGAGCAAGTTGGACATATGTATGTGTACGTGGGTCCTGGGTTGCTCTCAATGTCTCCGGCTAGAAGTCTTCGAGAAATGACAGCCGGAGAGTCATTTCTCGATGTAGGAAAAACTGTGTGATGTGTGTGGTGTGAGAGGTGTGGAAATTCCCGGCGCGACCGAAGCCGCTCCAAGGACCCGTGTCCCCAGGGAGGGGGCAGGGGATGGTTGTGACGGTTTGGCTCCCGAAACTGCTCCCCGCGGCCGGCATCCGGTTTTCCTCCACTGGTCGTTGATTTTGTCTTCGGCCGTGGAGGGTCGGCAGCCATCCGCGGTTGGCAGCCTCGGGAGGTACGAGTTCAGTACTTCTACGATGTACATGAATTCATTTATGTTTGGTTATATTTTTAGGAATATATCCACTAGTTAATGGGGTTTATATGTGCACATGTAAACTTATAAGTTTTTAGTTTTCACCACTTACTTTAAGTGGGGTGCCTTCTTAACTAGCAGATCTGTGCACAGAGTTTCAGAGTTAACCCTTTTTCAAGCAGGCTTCTTTGAAGCACGCTCCTGCTTGTACCCCTTTTTGAAGATTTAGGCTGTATAAAGATTATGCACCCGAATATCTCTTTTTTACAAAAGTAAGAATACTATGTGGTTGTTTGATTATCTGCTTTTCTAGAGTTATGATATGATTACGAATGTCCCCTTCCAGTCTCAGAAATCAGGCATGTTCGTCAATGATGGAGGGGCCACTAATAAATTATAGGTTTGACTCCTGTAAGGAGATAAAGAAAACCTAATATTTAGTAGTGGCCCCGTAATCATTGACGACTGGGGCCCTCCCGACCATCCCCTTCCCATTTGTTGATGTATTAAGGATTTTGGTTTACTTGATATGTCAGTGAAGGAAGAATGACGCCTGAATCAGCGTCTGGTCAAAGATCCACACAAGTACATCTACGATATGATAGAAAGCTTATTGGATAGTTATTCTTATTTTCTTTTTCTTTTTTATTTTTTACGAAGTTTTTTCGTAGTGAGAACCCAATTCATAATGACTGAAGCCATGAGTGAGGTCGCGTGCGCTCATGATGAAGGCTCCTCAGATTTTAAATGCTCTGCGCGGTAGATTCAAACTACGGCGGATTAGTGTTTGAAGAGGATGCCTTATGTAATAGGCATGTTCGTCAATGATTACGGGGCCACTACTAAATATTAGGTTTTCTTTATCTCCTTACAGGAGTCAAACCTATAATATGGCACGTCTACATACGTACAAGTCTGTATTATAGCATGACAGTGCTCTAGGTACGAGATATACAGTAAAAGTCCTTTAATCCGACGACCGATGATTCGAATCTCCCAATAGTCCGAATTTTTCAATTTGAGGCCAAATCTGAATTCACCCGATGGTCCGAATTTCAAGAAGTCCCAAAGTCCCCTTTTTGAGGCATTAGTCCACTCAAATGACACATAATGGAGCACACACATATCATATGTTCATGAATTCACTTTAAAAGTTTACCATTGTCATTGTAGCCTATTACCTACTTCAAAACATTCAGATTAATGGTCAAAGGAAGCTACTGATATAAACGTAAACACCACATCGTCTGCTAGAGAGTTTGTTTTGCTCTTGAACGCATCCTTGGGATGCTCTGATGCGCTACTGGCTTGCACCGCATTTTCTGCAAGCGCATTCAGTCTTGAGCTTGAAAACGCACCTTTGGACGTTCCGATACGCTACTATTTATAGTTCAGTGATCGGAGCGTCCCAAGGGTGCTTTCAAGACAACAAGACAAGGGTGCTTTCAATACAATATAATATAACAGAGCACGTCACAAAAGGAAAATCACAAAAGGAAAATTACAAGAACCTCTCAGGGAAGTGCCGTTGTTAAGGCATTACTTCCCGAACCACATCTGATCTGATCTTCAAGAGCAAGACAAACTCGCTAGTAGACGGAAGAAGAAGAAGACGACGATGCGGACATATGGTGTTTACGTTTATATCAGCAGATTCCTTTGACCATTAATCTGAATGTTTTGAAGTAGGTAATAGGCTACAATGACAATGGTAAACTTTTGAAGTGATTTCATGAACATATGATATGTGTGTGTGCACCATTGTGTCATTTGGGTGGCCTAATACCTCAATGTTTTCGTCATACACAGGTTCATAGGGGTAAAGTCCGATAATCCGAAAAATCCACTAATCCGAACGAGGGCCGGTCCGCTGCCCTTCGGATTAACGGAAGTTTACTGTACGTAATATTATAGCGCAACACACCCTCTCCCCCTTTCATTCCCAGCACAACTCAATCACACCTTGGTTCACGCATAGAAACTCATTGATAATGTGCGTAAATATCGCATGAATTGGTCTATATACGGTATATATATTGTTTTATGGCACGTCTACATACGTACAAGTCTGTATTATAGCATGACAGTGCTCTAAGTACGAGATATATGTAATATTATAGCGCAAACCACACTCTCATCTCATAAATTGCCGCCAAACCTCCAACCCATCTTCATTCCCGCCTAAAAATTAATTGATAATTCCCTTATATATTGCAATTTTTGGTCACTATGAGGCATATTCATTGTTATATGGGTGGCCTACACACGTATACGTACTCTACATAGCCTAAAAGGGATAAAAAAAGGAGATATACGTGATATTACGCGGTAACCCTCCCCCTCCTCCCTCAGGTTCTATCCCCTGGGCGCGTGAAAATTCGGCCGGGAAATCTCGCCGCTCGATGACAATCTAGCCGCGCGGTGCCATTCGCTCCACATTTTTCAACTACGGACCGTTCCCCCCCCCCCAGACCTTTTTTGGGGGGTCAAATATATATGGGCCGATGCACGCAAACATTCCCTATACGCTGATGTACTTTTTATCGAAATTGGCAATGGGTCCCAAAATCATCATACATACACACAGTATGTACCTGTAAAAAAAAAACTGTGCGCCGCGGAGAGGTTAAGAGCCCTTGTTTTATACGAGTCCCGGTCGTAACAAAAGTTACTCTAAACAATAATAAACTGTCACTCCTATATTAAAGAAAGTGAATGAAAGTCCTAAAGCATCGAACGGGAATCTTCTGAAGAAAGTCTGATGCTGCTTAACCCTCCAACCCCGGCTAGGGTAGATCGTGACTGTACTCTGTGACCGGGGGTTTTGAGGAATTTTGGTCCATGTTGATTCACCTGTTACTCCTGAAATACATGACACAAAGTTATAAAAAAAAAAAAAAATTTGCACAAACCTTCATGTGTAGAATGCCGTTGAGTAGAGGTCTCTAGCCCAAGTGATTGCATAATGGCGAGCGCGGAAAGTGGAGTGATTTTTATGCGGGAAAATCTTCCCGCGTTCGGATGTGTCGCCTTGGCCCAGGCCCCGGCTTGGCTAACCTACTGCGCACTTAGCCACTCGTCCCGCCAGAGTTTTTACCTCCCGGAGGCGATTTTATTTATTGATAGTGATGTTATTATAGTTATTTGGAGTCCAATTATATAAAATATGTGTATTAGGCTATCATTGTCACTAATATTTCACATTTTCACTCGATACCGTAGTTTTTATGAGTAATTGAGGCTGGTTATTGTTATATTACGCACTGATTATTCGTTATCACAGGTGTTTATTATACTTTGGCCATCTAATATTACTTCGTGTGTCACTTTCACTTTGGTAAATATGCTTGAGAGAGTGTCACTGTCACTGATAATGCTCATTTTCACTTGATACAGTACATTTTATTAGTAATTGAGGTAGGTTATTGTTATATTAGGCAGTGATTATTCGTTATCACAGGTGTTTATTATACTTTGGCCATCTAATATTACTTCGTGTGTCACTTTCACTTTGGTAAATATGCTTGAGAGAGTGTCACTGTCACTGATAATGCTCATTTTCACTTGATACGGTACATTCTATTAGTAATTGAGGTAGGTTATTGTTATATTAGGCAGTGATTATTCGTTATCACAGGTGTTTATTATACTTTGGCCATCTAATATTACTTCGTGTGTCACTTTCACTTTGGTAAATATGCTTGAGAGAGTGTCACTGTCACTGATAATGCTCATTTTCACTTGATACGGTACATTTTATTAGTAATTGAGGTAGGTTATTGTTATATTAGGCACTGATTATTCGTTATCACAGGTGTTTATTATACTTTGGCCATCTAATATTATGTCATATGTCACTTTCACTTAGTTATATGCTTTGTAAACGTTTTATATACAATTTATTGTCTTTTTTCACTTATTTATATATGTTTTCATAATACATGACTTTTTTATCACAATACATTGTTTTATTTCCACTTGTTGCCTATATAATACATATTGTCAGTCTTTGGTACTTTCACTATGATAGCTAGTACTCCTGCTTGGTGTGGTACTCAGCAAAGCACGGTATAGCACATAGTGACACCTGGCACTCCACACACTGCATGGTGGTCTTTTTCTGCTTCCTCGGCCTCACCTGGCTGTTCCAGCAGACATGGCACCGCCTTCTGCTAATGGTGACTCCATCTCGTTCCAGAGGCAGGTAACCGAGCTTGTGCACATTTAGATACTGTGCACACTGCATGTGGCCCTGAACGGGGCGCCCAGGTTGTGCCACTGCCCTCTGTGGCGTAGCATACCTGTCCAGCTCCTGGACAGGAACACCTGTTTTTGGAACCTCCGCAGGCTACTGAACTTCCTGGGTGTGTGCGGATTCCGAAGCCTGTAGATATTGTAGGCATTCAGCATTGACATGTCCACCATGTGCAGAAAGAACTTTTTGTACCATCTGCACGAGGTACGCAGACAGTCGATGAAGCCTATCTGCATGTCGGACTTGTCCACCAGCCTCATATTTATGTTTTAGTCCATTACAGCATCGGGCTTGGTCACCCTGAC
Source organism: Paralithodes platypus (assembly GCA_032716605.1). NCBI lineage: Eukaryota > Metazoa > Arthropoda > Malacostraca > Decapoda > Lithodidae > Paralithodes > Paralithodes platypus. The sequence goes on along the minus strand of CM064573.1, from coordinate 43,255,847 downwards.
TTGGGTGCGGCGATCCACCTTGCCAGTCTCAACCATTTCCCCCTTGTGGACGGTGCTCAGGAGGTTGACCTTCCGCTGGTCGTGCCAGTGGATAGCCAGAATGGGTCCCGACTTCTTCTTGAAGACATCGCCTTTCTTGGTTTTAGGAGGGAAAGTTGGCATGCCCTTCCTTTTCGCTCTAACTGTGCCTACAGTCCCCGTCTTGCGCTGATGGAGGTACTTTGAGAGAGTGGGGGACGTGTAGTAGTTGTCCGTGTAGAGGACGTGATTCTTCTCAAAGTACCGGTTCATCATGGCTTGAACCACTGCTCCGCCAAAGCCAATGAGGGGGTCTATTTCCACGTCCCCTTCCTTCCCGCTGTAGACCAGGAAGTCCAGGACATAGCCAGTTTGGCAATCGCACAGCACAAAGAACTTTATACCAAAGCGATGTCTCTTTGAGGGGATGTACTGCCTGAAGCTCAGCTTTCCCCGGAACAGCACAAGAGACTCGTCAATACAGACGTTGCAGAAGGGCGTGAAGTATGACGTGAAACGTTCTCGCATCATCTCGTACAACGTCCTAATCTTCCACAGCTTGTCAGAGAGATGCATGTCGGTGTTGGTGACAAGATGGAGCGCTCCGAGGATGTCGAGGTACCGGTCCCGAGAGATGTATTTCCCGAAGGCAGGGGTGGATATCAGATTTTTGGTGATCCAATAGTCAGCCAACCTGTGCTTCTTTACATGAGGCATTAGCATGGTGATTGCCAGGAACACCATGAACTCGGGATGAGTCACTGGGGTCCACCGCTTCATGTGGCCCTTGGTCACCTTGCCAAAAAAGTTCACCTGAATTTGGTGGTGCTTGTTTGTCTCCTCTATGACAAACTCAGTAACCTCCTTATCAAAAAATGCCTCAAAAAGCTCATGTGGTGGAGCATTGGGGCCTGCGGGAAAACTTGGGGTAACTCCTGAACCCTCCTGTACCTCATCAAAAGGGGTTACATCAGGGTCATTCACTTCATCAGCAGCCACATCCTGCCAGTTGAAAATATAAAATGGGTCCTGCTGGCGACGCTGACGAGGAGCTGCAGCTGGGGCAGCATGCCCACGAACTTTGGCGGCGCGCACCCTAGGGCGGCCAGGAGCGCGACGGCGCCCAGGCCCAGCCCGGCGGCCAGGGCGGCCAGGAGCACGACGGCCCTGGGCCAAGCGTCTGGGTTGAGGGTCGTCGATGTCCATAAAGTCATCGTCGTTGTCGTCAGAGCCGTCATCTTGCCCTGACGGTGGACCCAGGTAATCATGGCCAGAGTCATCTGTGAGGTGCCCTTCATCTTCAGATCCCCCCTCATAATCTCGCGGGGAACGAATGATGCGTGGGCGGCGTGTAGGTCGGCGAGGTGGGGAAGGAGTGGCAGGTGAGGCTCTGTCATCTTCATGCAGAGGTTCGGGGCTCCTTGGCCTACGACGAGTCGTAGACAGCACTGGTTCAGTGTCTGTAGGTGCAGGTATGGATGCGAGGTCAAAAACATCGTCAGGAACCTCTGTTGTAGGCTGGAGAGGTGGGGTGGACCCTGGGGAAAGTTGCGGGGGCGTATGGCTGGGACCGGCAGGGGTGGAAGCCGCGGGAGCCTCGAACAAAGAGCGCCTACTTGTAGCTCCTTTTTTCACATATTTTCTCCCTTTTCCCTTTTCTGTAGTAGTATGTCTCCTCTCGGGGGAAATAGGGGGTAAATAGGCCGAAAGTGGGGGGTCCTCAACCCTAGGCAGTGCTGGTGGTGGTGGGGAAGAATGACGGGCGCCTGGGGCAACTTGGGTGGCGTGGGTAGATAAGGAAGACAATGGCGGGTCAACCTCACCCTCACGCTCAGCCTCACTGGCACCCTCACGCACTGCTCCCTCACCAAGTTTTAGGGCCTCTTTCCTGGCTGCCGCAGCCGCCTTTTCAAGAACTTGCTTCTTATAAAAACGTATCTTGAATGGGGATTTAGCTGGCGAAGGGCTAGGTGTCGTGTCACTCAACCTAAACTTGGCAGTCGACCTAGTGCTGTCCCATTCGCTCACTCTCACTACACTCTCATCACCTTGCACAGCTATATCACGTTCAGTACTATCATCACTTTCATCGTCATGCTCAAATCCAACAAATTGCGCGTCTCTTTGATGAATTTCGTCTAGATCGTCTAAATCTTCACTATAGTGAGACTGATAAGACTCGGAGCTATCACTGCCCAAGTCATCAACACTATTTTGTCCTTCACCACGTTCATAACTCCTCAAAGCTATTTCAATACCTCCAGTCAACGCATCTTGTACGTGCCTTTGCGTTAGGGCGCGACGAACCTGGGCAGGCGTCGAAGGGAGCATGGAATCGGACACAGGGGAATCACTTTTTGGGCTAGTATCCATGTTGGCGGCAGGGTAGAGACTGTTTTGGTGGCGTACATGGTGTCTGGTGGCGTCACCTAGCGACCACGGAACGAAATGTTTACGCGCGCCATTCGAAAGCACATACGCAAGCAATGGTACAATGTTGTACCACCCGGGTTCCTCGGGTCAAAACATAATGGTACACACGTGTACCACCCGGGGTTGAAGGGTTAAGATGATCGAATCGGATTTTGAACTGTTTTATAAAGCAGGAACAAGATATGACAAGTGTAGGGACATACAGTGTTAACTGGCACAGGAATAACGATAAATGTGCAATAGTATTATCTCCAACAACAAAAGAAGTACTTCCTCAGGCAACGCAAAAGCCTGCTCGGGTTGTGCAACTCAACAACAACCAAGGCTTACACTCAACGTGAGTAAAAATGCTGCATACATAACATAAGAGCTTATAATCCTAATCGGGTGTCTGCTAGGCGAATAAAGTCTAGCTGGGATGTCGTAGGCTAGGAAACAATGGCTGGGCAAGCGGCTCGTAGCCTAGCGAGGTCCTTAAGACTGTACGGCCAAATTACGTTAAATGACGGGGTGCTCTCTTGAGAGATCCAGATACTAGTATCTGGTTCTCTCCTGGCGACCCTCTTCAAGTCAAAGCAAAACAAGTTAGCACAGTGTTGGGTGGCAGAGGCAAAATCCCTCACTCGCAACACAGTGCTAAACTCACAAGGTACACAGTCAGAAAAACAACCTAGGCTTCCCACGTGTTCGTTGCGATTGTATAAGTTCAACAAAACCTAGTACACATCGGAAATCACAACATCAATAGCCTTACCCCAGTCTAGCATTAAATAGCCCAGCAGACAACCAAGAAATAGGTAGGGAGACACCGCGAGTGTGTCGAACCTCTACAGACAAAATGTGAACCCCTCCAAAATGTCTAACTAAACATGGAATATCTGAGAGCTTCAGCATATAATACGATGGCCGATATATGAAATCGTGCAGAACCAAAGGGGAGTTATGATGTTAAATAGATTGGAAGAATTAGAGGTAAGAAGTTGAGAGAGAGAGAAAGTGTTCTATAGGTAGAAGTCGGGGACAGGTGGCAAGGGAGGTGTGAAGGGTATGCTGGTCAGGCAAGCTCTGAGGAAGGTAGCTCCTCGGGACCCTCAGGATCACACAAAGGCATGGTGGTCGGCCAATCACAGGCCGATACGTCACAAGGCAGCAGGCCTCCAGAAGGCGCCAGGAACCACCAGCCAATCAAAACCGAAAGAAAGACCACGCGGGCGAGCAACTCCTCCGGGAGGGAGGAGGGAGGAGGAAATCAACACTCACTGCCCCCACGCCGCTCGCTCGCTCTTTCTCTCTCAACTTCACTACAATGCATCTTATGTTCTACTCATGATATAAAATGCTTCCCGTTGTCACAGACGAAAATAAAGACCACCACGGGACTGTCTGTAACAACACGAACACTATGAAAGAAAGAACAACATTCTCTGATAACTGTAGCCCATTTCACTGCCCTGGCGAGCGCTAGTGGCTACCGGGAGGCGATTCTGCCAACGCTGGTAGGCGTCACATCCCGCCCAAGATATGGGATGCTCAACATTAGGCGAGCACCATATCTGACAAGGCAGAATGCCGACAAGACCCGCCACAACCAGCCACTCCGCCAGAAATGAAATGCAAAGCTCAATCATATTATTTTTAAACAAAACAACATATTAGCATAAATAAAATCTTATAACCCCTCCCAAACATAATAGTATAATTTTTAGCCTGCTATGCTCCCAGAGCGAGCTTCACAGAGCCCAGCTTCCTAAGTGAAAGACAGGTTCAACTTAGGACTTTAGCTATAACATTGGCAACTTACAATTAACTATCAAAAGAAAGAGTTTTTATGTGATTTTTTGATTTAATTTTAATGTTGTTTTTGACAGCTGCTCTACAGGGGCAAGCCTGATTTTTCTCCACTTTCAACACACACTGACTGAACGGCGAGGGTTCTCCTGCAAACAAACCCTCCCGTGACAAACAATCAGCCAAAACATTATCAGTGCCCTTAGCATGCCACACATCCAACTTGTGTTCCGGCAGCACAACAACACCTGACACTGATAAACTGCCCAGTTCATCACAAGACTGGCACTTCTCTTCGCTCTTTCCGACAACGGGGCCTTCCAATAACCTTTCACTAGTTCTACCTTCGTGATTAGCGATGCAGCCCCGATGCGGTCTATGGTATCGTCAACTCTAGGTAATGGATAGGCGTCTGTCAGGGATAATGCTTCCACACAATCACCATACACACGGATCTTGCCACTCAACTCCGGTTGCAAACTCACTGGCAACGACCACTCACGATATCCCTTATCCCTCAGACCCTTGGGCAATGGATAGGTGTCTGTCAGGGATAATGCTTCCACACTCTTGCAATCACCATACACACGGATCTTGCCACTCAACTCCGGTTGCAAACTCACTGGCAACGACCACTCACGATATCCTTTATCCCTCCGACCCTTTTTCTACATGTCGTCTAGCTCTGTTTTCACGACAGGCTGTTGAGCAGGATTTATACGGTAGGGAATTAAACTGAGCCTTGCACTGTCTCCAGCCTCCATGTCGGATTCTACCCCGTACATCAGGCCTGGAGAAGCAACAAACATGCGGATGCACTGCCACAGCCTAGTAAACAACTTATCTCGCAGAACAACATGCCTAGTGCCCTCCCACAACCCAGCTGAGACCGCAGCTTCTAACCTGTAGTCTCCCTCCTTCTCCACCTTCGTCCCTAGAACAGCCAGGTCATGAGAGGGACAATCAGTACCACCTGTGCAGTCACTCCCATAGTTCATTATTGCTAAGGCTTCCCCGCCGATACCGTACATGCGCACCCCCGCATTCCTTGCGACTACATCAGCCTGCGCAGCATCACCGCTTTTAGCGACATGGCCAGATACAGTCGGTTTATGGTAGGGCTGTTGCATTCGACTAGAGCAGCATTGGGAGGCTATGCGACGACCGGGCACATCCACTCCACAGCCAACCTCACCAATCTGCTCAATGCCCTCCTTCTGACCACCACCCTTGGCGGCCATGGGTCGACCCTGACCTGACAACCATGTCCAAGCCTCGTCGCCCACCTTGAACCACCGAAACAACGAGGCTAACGGTCTATTGACATTCAAGTGACCTGCCCGCGGAACATCTTGCACCGCCTGAGTGGTGAGGCTCGGGTGCTCGGCACGACCAGTGGGGTATGAACCGAGCTGGTGCTGGAGCGCTGCACACTGCTGCTCAGGCAGGTGCTCTAGCGCTTCCACAGCCACCAGACTCGTGTCCCCCACCCACTGCTCCGCCGAGACATGACAATCCCAACTCTCCTCCACCTGTGCCCTATTGCCCCCGTCTCCTTCTCCACCTTGGCCGCTGCAGACCAACGCAGGGACAGTAGGCTGCTCAGGTGGTTGCCTCACAAACTCCTCCAACAGGTTCACATGACATGTTTCCCCGTCCTCGTGTTTGATAGCCCCGTTCCCACAACTCTCCTCCAACTGGGAACTACTAAGTCGCGGAGTGCCATCATGCCCAACCATGTCACTAGGGGTGACAGGTTCTGTGGCCACTCCGGAGCTCACCTCTGAGTCAAGTACTAAGCCGCTAAGGAGAGCCGCTGGAGCAAAACTCACAAAACTCCCAACTTTAGCTTGCTCCTTCCGACCGTTCCTCCGCTGGTCTAGAGACTGAGGAATAGGCTGTGACACTTTGGATGCAAGAGATCTTGTAACAACGCACGCCATAGGTTGTACTTGACACTTCTCTACCCACTCCTGTTCCTCCCTACTCACGTCGGCCGGCTTCTCGGCAACGACTAAGGGGGAAACCTCAGAAGTAGGCACCGCAAAGTCGTTGCCGAGAAGGAGGTCGACGCCCCCAACAGGCAAGTTCTCCACAATTCCAACATCCAACTCTCGCGTCACACCATCTACCTCCAGTTCCATTCTGACCAACGGGTATGACCTGATAGCATTGATACCTTGCACCACAACCACCCGTGCCGCGTTTATTGGTCTACCAGTAAAGTTCTTCATCAAAGTCTGAGAGGCACCTGTGTCTCGCAACAGCTCAACTCCATGCTTCTTACCAGCCCACTTCACGCAGCCACGCCCTCGATGGTCGCAAAAGACATCGCGGACAGGGTTCGAGCCTTCCGGATTCTTCTCCACTGGCTGTGTCCCAGCCTCTGACGTTATACCCCGGGCAAACTCAGACGACTTCGGGGACACCCCAATGTTGCGAGCCAAAGACACAACTGCATTAGGTAGCTTGCTTGGACAGGCTCTTGCAAAATGCCCCTTCTCATGACAATGAAAACACTCTAACTCCCCCTTGGGCTTCCCTTGAGGTGGGGAAGGGCCCGGACCCTTCTTAAACGGGACGGTACTAGGTTTATGGTCAGTTTTGGTTTCGTTGCTCTTGTTCTTAGTGTAATTATGTGTATCAGTGTTTCGGGGAGGGGGAGGGTTACGCTCCTTATTGCCTGCATCACTTCTCTGTGCAAAACCGTACCCACGAATCAAAGATAACCGAAGGTCAGCCATCTCAGCTGCCTCCTGAAGAGTTTTCGGGGTTTTTTCTTTAAGCTTCAACGTCAGATCGCCACCCGTACACTTGAAAAATTGTTCTAGAAGCATCAGCTGTTTCAACTCCTCAAACGTCGATGCCTTCTCAGAACGCAGCCAGTTTCTAAATGCATCGAACAGATCCCGGGCATGCTCAAGAAAGGTGCACTCACGACCCTTCGTTACACCCCGGAACTTCAATCTGTACGTCTCTGGTTGTAACTCATATGCCCGCAGGACAGCCTCCTTCAATACCTCATAATCGATGCACGACTCCAAAGGCAACGCATCATATGCCTTGAGTCCTTTGCCAACCAACCTAGAGGAAACAAGGGCTGCCCACTTAACCTCGGGCCATTGGTGCTCCCGGCACTTCTTCTCAAAACGCATGAAAAATTCGGTGACACCCGACTCGTCAAATACAGGGACTAACTTGAGCAGGTGCGATAAAGACTGATCAAGACCTCGATTCCCAGAACCGAGACGCTGCCCTGTCGACTCCACCCTAGACTTCTCAAGATCTATGTCTGCACAGTACTTCGTAGATTCAGCCTGAAGCTCAGCTTCATGTCTGGCCTTTCTCTCCTCAGCCTGAATCTTAACCAACTCAATCTGTTGCTTAGCCATCTCAAGCTGGTATTCCTGCTGCTTAGCCATCTCAAGCTGGAAGAGCATATCTGCAGTTAAACCTTGAGGAGATGCAACAATTGGAGACTCACCCAAGTGCAAACCACGCTGCCAGTGACTATCGGCCTGCGGGAACGTACCCGGCTCTGGAGCCCGAGGGGGCGCCATGGTAGGAGTCGAGTGGAATGGGGGCTGGGCCGAAGGTGCCCCAGCTCCCGCTCCACCCGAAGCCCCATGCACCCCGCCGAGCACCCAGGCCACCAGGTCACCTCTCGTCATGCTGCTAGTGCCCACATGACCCATGACCGTGGCCAAACACTGGAGACCATACCGATCAATCCCTGACACCCGGTCAACATTAATAGGCATCTCCAGAAACTTCTTTGCATCCTCCTCACTAGTTATAACTCTAATGCCTTCTAACAAACCCCGCTGCTGCACCTCAGAGCCTGCTTCCCGTACTGTGTCCTCACTGTACACTGATCCGTCGTCCGACATAGTGTCCACCGAAAATTCTCAACGTTTATAAAAAAAAAAGGAGTACCTAAACTCTCATGCAGCACTATTCACTCAAAAATGCTTGAAGACTCTTAAGTGTTATACTACTTGCCAAAAAAAAATCCACGTGTCCACTATATTCCTTTAAACAAAAAACAAATGACCACAACACTCCTGCAATATTTCTCTAAGTTCACAAAATCCTAAGCAAGGTCGCCATTTGTTACGACCGGGACTCGTATAAAACAAGGGCTCGTAATCATTGGACTAGAAAGGCACACAGCCACAACAGTAACACTAGATCCAACCCTCGAACTTATAATGCCGGCGCACAAAAACACCTATACCCTCCAGAGTTAATCTGCGATAGCGGGGTATCTTCTAACTCGGTATAAATGCACTACTACTACAGGCTGATGATCTCTGATACAGCCTGATCACAACAACATACAATTACGTTAATAAAGTATACAAGGAAAAAGATAGAGAGCTTAATTAAATCACTGGAATGATTTAATGCAAACAAGAAGAAGGTATAATTAAAGTTACTCTAAACAATAATAAACTGTCACTCCTATATTAAAGAAAGTTAATGAAAGTCCTAAAGCATCGAACGGGAATCTTCTGAAGAAAGTCTGATGCTGCTTAAGATGATGGAATCGGATTTTGAACTGTTTTATAAAGCAGGAACAAAATATGACAAGTGTAGGGACATACAGTGTTAACTGGCACGGGAATAACGATAAATGTGCAATAGTATTATCTCCAACAGCAAAAGAAGTACTTCCTCAGGCAACGCAAAAGCCTGCTCGGGTTGTTCAACTCAACAACAACCAAGGCTTACACTCAACGTGAATAAAAATGCTGCATACATAACATAAGAGCTTATAATCCTAATCGGGTGTCTGCTAGGCGAATAAAGTCTAGCTGGGATGTCGTAGGCTAGGAAACAATGGCTGGGCAAGCGGCTCGTAGCCTAGCGAGGTCCTTAAGACTGTACGGCCAAATTACGTTAAATGACGGGGTGCTCTCTTGAGAGATCCAGATCGCTAGTATCTGGTTCTCTCCTGGCGACCCTCTTCAAGTCAAAGCAAAACGAGTTAGCACAGTGTTGGGTGGCAGAGGCAAAATCCCTCACTCGCAACACAGTGCTAAACTCACAAGGTACACAGTCAGAAAGACAACCTAGGCTTCCCACGTATCCGTTGCGATTGTACAAGTTCAACAAAACCTGGTACACATCGGAAATCACAACATCAATAGCCTTACCCCAGTCTAGCATTAAATAGCCCAGCAGACAACCAAGAAATAGGTAGGGAGACACCGCGAGTGTGTCGAACCTCTACAGACAAAATGTTAACCCCTCCAAAATGCCTAACTAAACATGGAATATCTGAGAGCTTCAGCATATAATACGATGGCCGATATATGAAATCGTGCAGAACCAAAGGGGAGTTATGATGTTAAATAGATTGGAAGAATGAGAGGTAAGAAGTTGAGAGAGAGAGAAAGTGTTCTATAGGTAGAAGTCGGGGACAGGTGGCAAGGGAGGTGTGAAGGGTATGCTGGTCAGGCAAGCTCTGAGGAAGGTAGCTCCTCGGGACCCTCAGGATCACACAAAGGCATGGTGGTCGGCCAATCACAGGCCGATACGTCACAAGGCAGCAGGCCTCCAGAAGGCGCCAGGAACCACCAGCCAATCAAAACCGAGAGAAAGACCACGCGGGCGAGCAACTCCTCCGGGAGGGAGGAGGGAGGAGGAAATCAACACTCACTGCCCCCACGCCGTTCGCTCTCTCTTTCTCTCTCAACTTCACTACAATGCATCTTATGTTCTACTCATGATATAAAATGCTTCCCGTTGTCACAGACGAAAATAAAGACCACCACGGGACTGTCTGTAACAACACGAACACTATGAAAGAAAGAACAACATTCTCTGATAACTGTAGCCCATTTCACTGCCCTGGCGAGCGCTAGTGGCTACCGGGAGGCGATTCTGCCAATGCTGGTAGGCGTCACACGATGTTCACCAGAACTCCTTTCAGCTTGATCATAGCTCCCAGAATTTTTCACCAAGATAGTGAAACAATCTCTCCTCCCTCTACTCAAAGACGGTGTAAAAATACTGTTTTACCTTCAAGATTGGATGATGCTGTGGTCTTCCCCACACCATTACCAAGAACAAACCTTGATAGTCATGCAACATGTGACAAAGTTGGTTTTCAGAGTAAATTTAGAGAAATCAAAATCTCACTCCTACACAATCAGCAGAATGAGTAGCATTAATCTGGGATACACAACTTCAGACTATAAAACAAAGTCCAACCAATGCCAGACATCTTCAAATAAAACTGTTCAGAGTATTGCATACCAAGACTATAACCAGGAAACTTTGGGAATCTCCTATAGGCCCTTTAAACTGGGTTCAAAATTACAAGGCCCCTAGGCTTCCTCAGGTTGAAGGAACTAATCTGGCCAGGCAACAAAGCCTTCCCTCTGACACCTCACAATTCCCCTCTCTTCATCCCAAAGAGAATTCTACACCCTCTGTCGTTTGTGGTAAAACCTCAGGTAAAGGGATCAGTGACACATTGGTCAGATCCACCTCCCACTCTATGGGTGGACACAGACACCTCGAGTCTGATAGGATGGGACTATCAGTCAACGGAAGGCCCTCAGAATCACGGGAAAGGGACAACATTAAGTCAGGGTCACATCAATACCCAAGAGCTAACAGTCCTTCTAATTTTCCCAGTGTTCATGCAATGTCATTGACCTGGAGGTCAGTGGCATGCCGGATGGACAACATGACCACTGTAATTTGCTTGAGGAAACAGGTTTCCCCAGGATCTCTCGGGAAAAGACATGCTTTCTAGCCCAAAAACATTCCATATTAATCCATGCAACATATCTACCAGGGATCTCCAACCTGTGGGCGGATGCTCGGTCCAAGGGAAAGATTTCCTCAGCGGAATGGGCTTTCAAACAAAAAGCAGCCAACCACTTAATTCTCCCATTTTTTACACCAAACCGATCTGTTTACAATTCGTAAAATCAACAAAGCTCCAGTCGTACATATCTCGGAATGACATAACACGAGAAAGGGGCCCAGATGCCCTCCCAGTGAATTGGAACAGGTGGACATAGAATTATGATGTGAGAATCATTCATCACCTCAGGTTTTTCCATGTCAAATGGGCCGGGTTACCCCTATGTGGCCTACTCAGGTATGGCACACTCAACTTACTCAGTGGTACAAAAACCTCTGCAACCCCCCCCCCCCCCCCCTGTCCTATTTCCAATCGAAAGAAATTGGAAACCTGCAGACCTCGCTTAATTTTACTATGTGGACATTCTCAAATCCAAGTGGCTACCGTCCTACGACAAGGAAATCACGGATACCCTCACTAATCAATACACAGCATCAACTTAAGACAGTATAGTTCACACTGTAAACAATTTACAACTTGGAGTGTAGAGTCAACCCAGCAGTCTCCATCGGTTGCTTTGTTGCTGAAGCACCTAAATTTCTTAATTGGTTTTTAAAAACTAACAGTTAACACACTTATTAACCACGTATCGGCAGAAAGCAACCCTTCTTGTCTCTTACTGGTTTATCTTTGCCCCAGAAAGACGAACATGGTTTTATGTAGGCTTGTTTTAAGCTCAGAGCCCCAAATCGTCATTTGCTTCCTCAATAGTCAATCACGAGGGTCCTAACTTTGTCACAGTCTAGGTCTTATCCTGTGAGACCAAATACAGACAAGAAACTTAAAAAGTGTGTGTCTCTGATGTCCCTGGCTACTGTCCATAGGGTCTCAGAATTGACAGCCATGGCAAGGCCTACTAACTGTCTATGTTTTTGCCCCTAATAATGATTCTGTACATATGGTTACTGCACCAGATTCATCGCAAAAATGAGCACCAGGAACATATCCTGACACCTTTCTTTATTCCTGCCTTGAAAAGAGCAAATATACTCCATGCTCTATGCCCTGTTATGGCACAATATACCTACTCTAAGTCTGTTATTCCTAGGAATATGGCACAATTGTGGTTTCCTCCAGAAGGTTCAATTAGGTCAGGAAAGAAAGTGTTAGCATCCTTTATTGCAGATATAATTAAGGAAGCTGAGCCTCAGTTGATTGCATAAAACCCATGATATGCACATATGGGCCACCACCATGAGTTTTCCCCATTGGTTTTTCAGTGGAGGATATAACTCAGACGGGTCTTTGGTCCTCTAACAAGGCGTCCCTAGCCATATGCTTGTCGGTACATCTGGAGAAGACACAAATTACCAAGCATAGCGTTGGGGCTGGAACATGCCCACTGAGGCCAATAAGTAGATGGATATATTTGTTCAATGCTTTTATTACCAGTGTCGGAAGGTACTAGAAGTTGTGTCCTACCATCCACCTTAAATGAAAAAGGAGGGGGCGTGCTAAGTTCCATGACAAGTTGGCAGGACACACAATCTGAATGGATAGCAGGAGTGCTATTACTGCACTAGATCTGTTACATAGCAATACCTATACATTATTGCAATGCGTAACTTTATTGTTAATTTTATTTTTTTGTGATATACGATTACCAGTATTCACACCTCAGTAGTTCTATTTATCTGAGATAAGGCTTCTTTAATGGTACAGTACCCACCTTATACATCTTTTTCTTACTGCTATACTCTTATATTTAAACACATGTCACAGTTTTTTTCTTTTTTGTCTTCCTAATAGATTCTTGTTTTTTAGCTTCATGAGCATATGAAGGTCCCTCCACCGGTCGTGATATTCTAGGCTCTTACGTCATTGACGTAAGGAGCCACCAATAAATTACGGTTTTGACAACCTGTAGGGAAGGAAGGAAAAACTAATATTTATTGGTGGCTCCTGAAGTCAATGACGACAATTGCCCTCCCACCATCCCCTTCCCATTCACATGCCCAACTTGATATACTTTAGAGGTCGCTCCTGGGCAGGAAGAGGTATGAGTCATGCTCATGGGAAACAGAGGAAGATCGGAATGCGCTGAGGCGCAGTGTTCAAACTGTGTTATTTTTTTATTTCCTACTTTTCAGTGGCTCCGTCTCAATGACGTACCTTAGGAATGATTAAGGGGTACCCCCTAAGATGATCTTGGTTCTCGACCGTCGTAATCGAGGTTAACCTGGGTTCTGAGGAGCCCGGGACTTCAGGAGCCACCAATAAATATTAGTTTTTCCTTCCTTCCCTACGGGTTGTCAAAACCGTAGTATGTATGTATGTACTGTATGTATGTACTGTATGTATGTTCCTTCCGGCGGAGGAGAATGCCGCTGGTCAGACGGCATATCCTCCGAATCTACTGCAGTTTGTTCAAAAGGCGGCGTGACACCCGGCATCCGGGCTGAGGGGGATGGTGAGGCCTCTGAATGGGCCTCCTCAGACCGGGTGGCTATGTCACTTGCCGCAGGCTCTAAACTTCCCGGCAACGGCTCTTGATCAGTCCAAAGGTCTGGAGTAGGGGAATGGTCCATTGGGGAGGAGCGACCCAGCTGCTCAGTCGTAGACGATTCTTGTGATTCTTGTGAGGTGGAAATAGAAAGGGAGACTCCTGTGGCGTCGCCCGGCGATGGATCGTGTATGGCTTCTTACGAATGGAAGGAGAAACAACTACCATCCTAGGAGAAGCTTGGGGGGCCGAAGATACTGCGCTCAGCAGAAGGAGTCGAGGTGCCGTGGCGAGGGGGAGACAGTTGCTGTTGATCAGCCCTAGACAATGGAGGCCTGCAAACACCAGGTGTCAAGGTTGTCTTCTTTGCCGAGGTTTTCTGTTTAGCCAGGCGGCCTCTATCCTTTGACTCTGTCGCACGTCGATGGGAAGGTGCTTGGGAGTCAGATTTGCGTCTCTTTGCAGGAGGAGCCGGCGAAGGAGACCTGGATCTTTGTGATTGAAGAGGAGACCTCGAGCGAGACCGGCGCCATGAAGGTAGTCTCTCCGGCGAGTTGTGCCTATCCTGAGAGGTCCTAGTCCGCTTGGACTGACCGGGGGAAGAGTGTGTAGAGTCGGACGAGTCATCGGTCGATGCTAATTTCTACTGCTTAGGCCGAGGTGGTGGAGCAAGGCGAGATGATGTCGAGCTTTGAGCTTTCCTTGGTGACGCTGGTGTGCTGTCCAGAAAACCCAACAATAATTGATCATCCAATTGAAGGGCCTTATGCGCTACGTCATGGCAATAATGTATATAAGCGGTTCTAATATTAAGCAAAACAGTCTACACCGATCATCAGAGTGAGTTACTACCCCATTTCTAAAGGTAGAGCACTCGGGGCAAGTTTTTGTGAGCCAACGCCCGCGAGAGCGAGCAAGACACTTCACACAACGCACACACTGTTTATGGCCAGTCACTGGGAGATTGGGACAATTACGGCTGGTACAGAACACGACGTCCATGGTGACTCTTCCCCCCTCCGGGAAAATGCTGTCTGCCTAGATGTCCCCTGGGTTGAAACTTAGCAACTGCTCTTGAGGAGGAAAATTTCAAGAATCAATACTCATAGGTACTAGTCTATGACGGTGGATCATAACATTTACCATTTTACATATGAGGAAAGAAGAATGTACACCACAAGTATCATCTAAGGTCCCCTTACGTTATAATTAACCACACCCAATGGTCAAAGAGTTATGACTTCTTACCTAAGTGACCAACACTGACCGAAACCTTTCTTTTTCTTTTAGAATCCAGTTCTACGTTACCCGTCGACCCGCGGCAGGCAAAGAGTGAATCAGCACCAGACTTAATTACAAAGATAGGTTTAGTGAGTCCTCGGCTTCGCCAATAGCCGGCGGAACAGGCTCCCTTCATTCTGCCGGGAAATCGTTAGTCGGCGCGATGCCACGACCGGGTTTATTGGATCTCAACTACACCGGGCCCGCCGGACTGTCTGTCTTAGATTTATTTGACACGTAAAAATCGACCAACGATAGTTACCCGCCGCACCGAACTAGACACCCAATAAACACAAATTCAGCCTATCAAGTCACAGACTAATGATACGTCAAATTCCACATACTGTAGGTGACCATACAAGACCCTACATTATAAAATGTACGGGGCTACAGAAGGGCCTAGAGGCACGTCGAACACAGCTCCCGGCTGATCATTCTTTGCCTGACTGTTACGAAACCCAAGCAATGACACGACATGCAAGATTATAGCACAATTATATCATCAATATAATAATAATACATCCTAGCCATAAAATAACACCTACAAGGAGGCCAAATGAACTAACCAGGGCAGGCAGGCATCGAACAGACGTTTAGTCGATGCACACTTACCTTCCTAGCCAGACTAGGAAACTCCTTCCCCCATCATAAAGAACAGGAATGTAGGCGTAAAGCGTAAACCTGTGGCCAAATTTCTTACTAAGTAAGAGAATTTGAAACGCACAAGGTCCTCCACGAAGAGATTATACCACGTTACCCACCTAATTAGGTGGCCGAAAAGTGTGCCCCAAAAAGCTACACAAAAAAGCCTCATGCCTAAACTAGCTCGTAGACATAACACAGGGGAAAAAATTCACAACACAGCAATGAGGGATCCTTGCCTTATCACGACTAAGGTCTCCCGAGTATAAGTTGATATGACACCCACGGAAAAAACTCCTAAGGCTTCCCACAGGATGATGCACATATCCTATCTTGTTGTTGTTGTTGTTGTTCCCCATGCTGCCTGGCCGAACAGCCCCAAGGCCCTGAGCAAGGCCAAGGCCATAACCGAGCGCCCCCACAGAACCCTCCCCGCCGACCACAATAAAGCCTGGGTGACCGAAGCCACTCCATGGCGGGGAGCTGAGGAGGGTGCGGAAATGCCCGGGAAACCAAAGCCCCACCCAGGGCCCTGTGTCCCTCAGCAATTATGAAGAGAAAGTTGAGGGGCAAGGGAAAAAAATCCTATCTTAACCTAAATAGCTACCCTAGCTCATGACAGACAATAACAAATGAGCAAAATGACTCACAAGTCCGGAGGTAGGAGAAAGATGAAGAGAGGACAAGAGAGACCTCCGCTCCAGGAGACGCCTAGCTGTAGAGAGGGCTACTTGAGGCGCTTGACGCTAGGGGATGCCGCTACAGAACATTAGACTGTCGGGAAGTGCAGTACTGGTAGATCAAGTTTATTCTTTTAATTTTTAATTTTTACAATATTTTTTATCGGTTTCTTAAGTAGTGGCATCCGCATCATACATTACGAGTCTGTGAGTGTTTTGAGCGTTCGCTCACAATGATATGATTAATCTCTTTTGTTTAGTGATGATCCTGTGGCTGTAAATTTTGGAAATGAGTCATTGGAGCTGGTGGACAAGTTTTGTTACCTAGGAGATACCATCTCTGCCGGTGGTGGGGCCGAGGCTGCCACTGTCGCTAGAATTATATGTGGCTGGGGGAAGTTCAGAGAACTGCTGCCAATTCTGACCATGAAAAGAATGCCTCTTCCCCTAAAGGGAAAGGTGTATGCCTCATGTGTTAGAAGTGCAATGACGTATGCCTCAGAAACATGGGCCGTTAAAGTAGAGGATGTTAACAGAATGGAACGTAATGAGATGAGAATAGTGAGATGGATGTTTGGGGCCAGACTGCAGGATAGAATAACAAATGATGAGCTGAAGAGACGTTTAGGTATAAAGAGTATTAGCGAGGTGATGCGTACAAGTAGACTGGGATGGTATGGACATGTGGAGAGAATGGATGAACAAAATTGGGTGAAATAATGCAGGTCTGTGATTGTGGAGGGAGCTGCACCAAGGGGTGGACCGAGGAAAACCTGGGATCGGACTATACGTGCCGATCTCAAATCCAAAAACTTGACAAGTGAAGCAGCCCTTAACAGGGTTGCCTGGAACGCCGCCATTAGGACAAGAGACTGAAACTGCACGTATGTGTGGAGCACTCAGTCTTAAAATGTTATGTATGTTTGGTCTCCTAGGCGGGACATTTGAAATGGTGAGCCATGAGTTCAAAGAGAGGCCATACCATAAGGCAGTTCGTCAATGATGGAAGGGCCACTAATATATATTGAAATCCGCGAATACTCATTATGGGTTCCCCAATTCACTCTCTATCTATCTACAGTATATATATGTATCTAATGCATCTATCTGTCTCCCTTATACATTAACCCTCAATTCGCGGTGCTCGTCATATGACGAGAGAGAGAATATTGGCCACCCCTGCGGCGCCCGTCATATGACGGGTGCCATTTTGAGGCCATTATGAGCTATGAGAGAAAACCCGAGCGTTGGGGGGGACGATAGGCGACCTCGGACCGCTCGCCACCGCTATGTGGCCGTCACTGAAACATACTGTATCTTATCACTGCTTCCCTTCTGTTCTCAACATGGATAAATTCTGGAAAAATATCTAATTTTAGGGTATTTTCGGCTCAGATTACACGATCGTTGCAAGAGAACCCGTGGTCGTACAAGGAGGATTCAGGTGTCATAGGAAAGCTCTATTATCGCCCTTTCCCGGATATATAATTGTATTACGCTCTGGCTCTTGCTTATGCATGACAAAGAGCATGTAAATATACCCGCCAGGCGCTACGGTGATGTAAACAACACTGGCGGCTTTCTAGGGCCTTTCCTAGCTGATGCTGAGAGGATTGGGTTCTAGTCATGTGGTGATGGGCTGGTCTATCAGAGTGAGAACTGAGCGATCTCTGCCATACCCATAGCTTACTCTGACTGTTCCTTTTACTTATATATTTTCTAGATCTCAAGTGACGGCGTCTCTTGCGTGGATTGACCTCCTAATCTACCAAGATTGGAAGCCAAAGCGTCACATCTTTCCTTTGCCCCTCAACTTTCTCTTCATAATTGCTGAGGGGCACAGGGCCCTGAGTGGGGCTTTGGTTTCCCGGGCATTTCCGCACCCTCCTCAGCTCCCCGCCATGGAGTGGCTTCGGTCACCCAGGCTTTATTGTGGTTGGCAGGGAGGGTTCTGTGGGGGCGCTCGGTTACGGCCTTGGCCTTGCTCGGGGCCTTGTGGCTGTTCGGCCAGGCAGCTTGAGGAAAAACAACAACAAACACTGCCCGCTCGTTGGAAGTTAAGATAACTATGTCTTATTTGGTCTTTTTAACCTTTGAAGTATTTATAATGCGATTTAATTGGAAAAACTAATATCGACAGACGCTACACCGAATCGAGTAAGCGCCCACACCCTTTCCACACACACTGCACATGGGTATGCACCGCTGTTTTCCACTTTGCCTCGTCTCGATCTACAATGCATAACCTTGTTTTTGTTAATATTGACTCTTAAACCCTTGCTCGCCATGCCCTGTCTCCATCTTCTGAATTTGGCCTCAGCATCTTGCATATTGTCAGCTATTAGGACTAAATCGTCTGCATAAAACAGTTCCAACAGGAGTCTGCCTCTAAAAACTCTAGACAGTGCTTCCAGGACCATAATAAAGAGGAGGGGGCTTAACACTGAACCCTGATTAACTCCAACACGGACTGCGAACTCATCACTCAGTACACCCTTCACCCTCACCGTAGTTCGCGAATCCTCATGCATCTTCATTATCACACGCACCAGCCACTCTTCTACTGTACACTAATTTTCCTCATAGCCCACTGCACAACATCTCTAGGCACCCTGTCAAAGGCCTTCTCCAGGTCTACAAACACAAAGTAAAGATCCCTGCCTTTTAGTAAGTATCTTTCCTGTATCTGCCTGACTATGAAGATAGCATCGGTTGTACCACGTCCTGGCATAAAACCAAACTGCATATCATCAATGGAGATGCTTTGCCTAATCAAACCCTCAAAGACTCTCTCACAGACCTTCATGATTTGGTCAAGCATTTTCAGGCCCCTATAATTACCTCTCTCTAGCGCATCCCCTTTTCCTTTGTACAGTATATATTTACTATTGCACTTTTGTGCCAATCCTCAGGTCTTCGAAAGGGGTGAAGTCACAGAGTGTGAGGTGAAGCTGAACGGTCAGGCTATGGAGATTGTCAACTCTTTTAAGTATCTGGGCAGTGTGTTGAGTAAAGATGGGACTATGAATGAAGAAGTGCGGGAGAGGGTACAACAGGGGAAGAGGGTTGTAGGAACGCTAAAAGCAGTAACAAGAAATAGGGTGGTCAGTATGGAAGTGAAGAAGTCCTTGCATGACAGTGTGGTAATCCCGACACTGACTTACGGAAGCGAAGCATGGACGTTGGTTGAGAGACTCAGACCAAGAGTGAGAGCAGTGGAAATGAATTACTTAAGGAGTGCGTGCAGAGTTACATGGAGGGATAGACAGACTAATGAGGAAGTAAGAAGGAGGTGTGGTGTGGAGGTAGATGTGCTGGAAAGTGTGAAAAGGAACAACTTGAGATGGTTCGGCCATATGGAACGTATGGAAAGCGAGAGAATGACTAAGAGGGTGTACGAGAGCGAGGTGGAGGGACAGAGAGGGAGAGGTAGACCGAATGAGAGGTGGAAGGATAGAGTGAGGAAGTACATGAACGAAGGCGGTGCTGGTTGGGGGGAGGGGCGTCGACTGACTGGGGACAGAGGTGCATGGGGGCGGTTCGTTCGTGGCCACCCCCAGGCAATAGATAGATAGATAGAATAATGGTGTTTATCAATTCAGTGACTTAAGTTGACACCAGTCTCCCCTAAGGCTTTTATCATCTCAGCGACAGTGTCAGAGCACCCTGGAGCTTTACCGTCCTTCATTTTATTGATTGAGTCGCTCACTACAGCTGGTGCTATCAAAGGAGGGGGTCCAGATATTGGTTTTTCGATACTAACCTGTTCCTTATCCCATTCAAACTCTACATTTAGCAATCGTTGATAGTGAGCTTTCCATGCTTCTCTGATTTAATTTTCTGCATCCACAATCTTCCCATTATCGTTTGTAACACACTGTTCACCTATAATATCCCTACTGTAATTTTTAAC
The DNA here is from genome assembly GCA_032716605.1 of Paralithodes platypus. NCBI lineage: Eukaryota > Metazoa > Arthropoda > Malacostraca > Decapoda > Lithodidae > Paralithodes > Paralithodes platypus. Next base: position 43,235,766 of record CM064573.1, on the reverse strand, counting down.
TCGCCTAGCTAGGTTGAAGATCCCATTGGGGTTGTCAGTGTTACACACTTGTTCGAGGACCAGGTCCTTAATGCCTCTTTTGGCAGTTCGTTTAGCTGCCTGGTATTCCTCTTTGCTGCCTCCCTTCTTCCATGCTTTGAAGCATCTCCTTTTCTCTTTCACAGCATGTTCTACCTCATCGTTACACCACTAGGAGGTCTTATTCCTGGGGGTACCCTTTGTTTTCCCACAGACTTTGTCAGTGGCAGCGAGAAGGCTATGCTTAAGAAAATTCCATTGACTATTTACATCGTTAGGCCTAGCTTCCTTATTTCTATTAATTTCCTCCAGTTCACTATGAAACCTATCCCTAACTACCTTGTTCTTCAGCAGCCACACTTTCCTTTTGGGCATGTATACCTTCTTGTGCTTAGGATCTATGTATAAGCTCATGTCGCGCACAAGTAGCTTATGCTGGGGGATACATTCTTCGCTCGGGATGTCCTTTACATCCCGAACCAGTTTCCAGTCTTTCCTGTTAACCAAGAAGTAATCTATCTGGCTACTGGAGACCCCAGAGTTATATGTGATCAGATGGCTCTGTCTTTTCTTGAACTTCGTGTTACACACAACCATGTTGAGTGTAACGCAGGACTCCAGTATATATTCGCCTTCCAGATTCCTCCTTCCGTAACCATTTCCTCCATGTACTCCCTCATATCAATCTGCAGATGCTGAGCTAATTGGTGTGACTCTCCGACCGTGGGATTTGCCTTATATTTTTTATGGCATATTTTGGCCTTGAAAGTGTGTCTAAGCAAAATGATAGGAAATTATTTTAATTTTGTTTTAATCAATTTTGCTGATTTTGTGTTGATGGAAAACATTTGTCTTTTAATCCATCATATCGGAAATGATTCACAGATTATATAGAGACCAAATAACATACACTTTTAAATTTGTTCAATAGTTTTGCATTCTCAATAAGGGTCATAACTACTTCATCCTGGGTGGTGACTTCAACGCAAAGACGTCGGCCTGGTTTGTCGACAACCCCGACACAGACAGAGGGCTGGTACTACAACACCAAACAGATAACCTCATCATCCTTAACGACATCCATCAACATACCCATATTCCCCACCAAGCCCTCTATAATCCATCATCTCCAGACATCACCTTCTGCTCCCCAGAACTCGCCCCCACAACATCCTGGAGGGTGGTTAGAACCTTAGGCTCTGACCACCTTCCGATCATTATCACCACCAAAACCAGACTCACCCCAGCTAGCCACAAACACACTTACACCAATTATAAAAGAGCTAACTGGGAAGCATTCACAAATGAGACAGAACAACACTTCACAACTCTAAACAGCGTACCCATCACTAACATCAACAATGCTGTAGGCTACACATACTCAATAAAACTATCCAAAACGCTGACAAGAAACACATTCCAAGAGGTAATAGAAAAAGACACAACCCCAACTTCACACCAGAAATTCAAAACCTCATCAGACAACGCGACATACTGAATCACTCACCAGCACCCCACACACAAGACATCACACAACAAATCCAAGCACTCAACACCCAGACTAACAACAAAATACAAGAACATCAAAAACTAAATTGGAATAACTTCCTACAAACACTTGATCACAAAACAAACCCCAAAAAACTCTACAAAACACTAAACAGCATCACATATTCCAACAGCAACACAACACAATCACATGCTGCAATCACAACAACAAACTCTACTCCTTCATGTAAACAACAAGCAAACACTCTCATCAATCACTTCTCACATGTCAGCCACCTAAAACCCCACAAAGATGACCGACGTGTCATCCGACGTAAGAGACAATTCCCCACAGACCCTGACTATACAGTATACACCCTTCACCAATCACCAGACAAAGCACATCATCAACAATCTCAAGCATTCACCCACCTGTGGCCTAGACAACATAAGCAACATACACCTCAGACACCTGGGACCACAAGGCATACAAGCACTCACAAACATATCAAACTACAGTTATTCACACAACACAATACCAGACATCTGGAAGCATGGTATCATCATCACATTCCCCAATCCCAACAAAGACCCCACGCTACCCTCCTCACACCGCCCCATCACACTTCTTTGCACCCCCTCCAAAGTCATGGAATGCCTTGTACTACAACTAATTACACCCGACCTACCCCTAGCTCCAACACAACATGGCTTCAGGCCACTGCACTCCACAAACACTCTTCTCACAGACCTTACACAAAGAGCTTTTTACGGCATCAACTCAGCTATACCACCACACAGATCACTACTAGCCACACTCGACATTAGTAAAGCCTTCGATGCCATCCCCTGCCACAACCTAACAAACAAAATCTACAACACTAACATGCACAACAACACAAAAAGGTGGCTGGCCAATTTCCTAGCAGGCAGATGTGCACACATATCTTTTGCCGGTCAGTCATCTAGCATCAGAAACTTTCCAAACGGAGTCCCATAAGGATCCGTCCTATCGCCCGCACTCTTTAACCCTTGTCTATCGGGGACCGACTTAAGGCGGTCAAGAGAACCCAGACCTAAAGAGCGGGGACCGCCTTAAGTCGTATGCGATGTTGAGCACATAATTGGCTCTGAGAGAGAGTCCGAGCGGTGGGAGGAGCATAGGTTGGCTCTGACCGTTCGGCACGGCTCCCGCACCGCGACTGGCCCCACCTCCACACACATCCACACCCACTCCCTCCCTAGACAGGGAAATATGTAAGGAAATTACCGTATTTTATGGATTTTTCCTTCGTGTTGCACGATCGTTGCAAGACAACCCGTGATCGTAGAAGGATGATTCAGGTGTCATTGGAAAGCTCAATTAACGCCCTTTCACGGATACATAATTGTATTACGCTCTGGCTCTTCTTTATGCATGAAAAAGAGCATGGAATGAAGCTCGTTTAGGGTAAATATGCCCGCTTGGCAGGTAGTAGAAGTTATTAACCTAGCCGCTCGTTGAGTGTTACATGCACGATATAACTACACCCAATACACCCCAAATAAACTTAGCCTCCTATGCAGACGACATAACACTCACATGCACACACCATGACCCAAACACAGGAACAGATCTCCTTCAACCCTATCTCAACACACTACATGGCTGGTGCACTACAAACAGACTTAATCTAGCCCCAGCCAAGTCCACCGCAACCCTGCTCACAAGCTGGACAGGAGAACACGAATACATCCCTCAACTCACCATAAACAATACACCCCTAACACATACACACTCACCCAAAATCCTAGGAGTAACATATGATACTCATATGACATTCAAACAGCACAGCACAAACACGAAAAATAAACTGACACCCAGACTTAGCGCCCTCAGGTCACTTGCTCACACAAAATTTGGACACAACAAAGAAACCACCACCACAGTTTATAAACAATACATAAGATCAGTGATGGAATATGCAAGCCCAGCCTGGGCTTCTAACCTAGCTGAAACACATCATAAGACCTTACAGACTATTCAAAACAAAGCCCTAAAAATCATTACAGGCTGCACAGCTACTACACCCACAGATCACCTACATCAAGAAACCAAAATCCTCAAAGTCAAAGACCATCTGGACATGAGAGGCACTCAATTCCTGGCAGCAGCCTCCATGAGCCAAAACCACCCACTACACTACATGGCAACACACCCACAGACACCAAGAAATATCAAAACAACACTCGGCACACGGTATCACACACAAATACTGTCCTCTCTCCCTCCCTGCCCACCCCAAACCAACTTCCAGAAGCACATCCATACTCATATCTCTCGCCGATCCATCCACTCACTCATAGACAACACGCAGCTGCAAGCACGACCTCAAGAAATCCATCCTTCCGAATCCTCCCTTCCTCGCGAGGACAGAGTCCACCTGGCCAGGCTGAGATGCGGACACCATCCAGCTCTTCTGAGCTATCAGAAGAGACTGGATGACTCCGTCGTCGACACCTGCCCGGGATGTAACACAGCACCCCATACCATTAAACACATCATAGAAGACTGCATTTCATACAACCATTTACGCCAACAACACAATCTGCACTCAATGAGAGCTCTGTGGGAAAGCCCGATCGTGGCCATGGCCTTCCTCAGGGACTCAGGGCTGTTCGGCCAGGCAGCTTAGGGAACAACAACAACAACAACTTCTTCTCTATTCTAGTCTACTCCATAATAAAGGGAGGGGGAGGTAGGAAGCGGGCTGGCTGGCGAGCGGTAAATAAACGTTTGGCGAGGGTAGCCGATTCAAATTATTTATAACCTTTATTATTATTATTCCTACTTATTTAAATATATTCTAGGAGCCAACCGCGAATAATTGAATCCGCGAATATTGCGGGATTCCTGTACAGTACAGTATATCCTATAGTCTATTCATTATAGCAAGTCTAGAGACCCCAACCCCAAACCTTCTGTACTTCAATAAGTACTTGAGTAATCGAGCTGATATTTATTTGAGGTAGAATGAGTTGACCAATAAATTGATGTGGAAATTTACAGCTACTGTAATATGCTTCAGCTTTTTCTGAATTACATGATCTGATGGATCACATTTGATAAGACTTGACATAATTAATATCTTAGGGATAGACAGACGAATGAGGAAGTATGAGAGCGGTGTGGTGTGGTTGTAGATGTGCTGGACAGTGTGAAAAGGAACACCTTGAGATGGTTCGGCCATGTGGAATGTATGGGAAGCGAGAGAATGACTAAAGCCGGCCATACACTTGCAGGTCCACGAAAAGGGGCGGGGCATTGTCCGCCGGACGAGACTCGCACATACACAGGCCGCCTCACGAAAATACACAGTATATGTCGGACCACCGTGTCGATAACATGAGTCGGTTGTCCGATAAGGAGTTGTTGGCAATGGCTTTATGTGCAGTGTATTGCACAAAAATTGTAAATGACAATTATAGTCATCATACTATAGTCAGTTTATTTCCAGCTGATGGTAAATTGAATCCTTTTGCATCTAATTTATCGATAATTAATTAAAAATAATTACAGTATGATTATGTCTATGCATCATCTTATAGCCATCTTTTCATAATCAGCAACATAATTCGCTACAAAATCTTTGTGACAGCGGAGTTATTAAGATGAAGATATGACAATTTACCATCAGCTGGAAAAAATAGACTAGAGTTACTAGGTAACGCGTTGAAGGAAACAATTAAAGGTAGTTCCTCTCGCCAGAAAGAAAGAATAGCCTACATTTCGAAGATCTTCCTTTCAGTGGTATTTCTTATGTAATTTAAAGAAACTATGTATATATGATTGAAGCAGTGGTTGATGGAGATAGGTTACCCAGGCCACCCAGGTGGCAGGGAATGAATGAAAGGATTGAGGAAAATGAGGTGAAAGAAGCAGTGAAACAATTGACAGCGGGAAAAGCAGAAGGTTTGGATGGTATTGCTGTGGAGTGTATAAAGAAGGGTGGAGATGTGATAATAGATTGGTTGGTGAGACTTTTCAATGTATGTTTTGTGATGTCAAGGGTACCAATAGACTGGAAGAGTGCATGTATTGTGCCGTTGTACAAGGGGAAGGGAGATCGGCAGGAGTGTTCAAGTTATAGAGGTATTAGTTTATTATCAGTGGAACCACGATAAAAGTTCAAAAGTGAACTTAGTTAGTTCCAATCTCCATAGGTTAGTAGTGACGTTATTGGAGAGAAAGATCTCCCACGCATCCAAATGTGGTGAAAATTCGAACCTGAGCAGTATTGAATCAAGTTGATAGGTAAAATATGAAAATTAAAATAGATAATAATAATAATAACTATATAAATACTATATTATACAGGTATAGGTAGCCTGGAAAGTTCGTTATTTTCCTAGAGTGCCTTATATTCCGTTAAACAGTCGACCAAAAACGGGAAAAGTGGTTAGGGCAGTGAGAATTCTGTTTCATAAGATAATTATTGAAAGTGTTACTTAAAGTTACTTAAAGTTTAAATATAACGAGGGTAAACGAGTGGCACTCCCCCCCCCCCCCCCACACACACACACACACACTCCCACAAACCACATAACAAACACCTCCTTGTCCTCCAAACCCCCCCCCCCCCCCCCCCTCTCTCTCTCTCTCTCTCTCCCCCATGTAAGGGTGGGTGGGGAAAAAAAAAAAAAAAAAAAAATGTTTACCAGAGACAACTGTACGAGTTGTAAGATGAATATACACATCCATGAAGGCACCGCATGTCAGATATGCAAGCAACCATATCACTGGATTTGCATAGGATTGACACCAATAAATGAGGCGTACAATACAAGAGGGAAGAACCTCCATTTCTGAGATAGTTGTTTCGATATCACATGGCAAGTCATACAGAATGTAGAAAATACAGAAGTACAAGATAGACGGAAATATAGCCAAGACATAGCTACCTTTCACAGAAAATGGGGAACTATTGGGGCCTCAGGGCCCATACAAATATCACAACCCACACACACACACCTTCCCATGATAATGCCCACATTGCCTCCTGCACATCAACACATCGCCTGCCGAACAACAACCTTTCGCACCCTACATATACACAAACCCTGTCGCACATCTCCCCACACCTCCCCAGACCCAGAAAACACCCACATTAATCCCATCTATGGCCATTGACCACCCTACTGCTGTTGATCAAATAAATTGCAGGATGAACGTAGGATGCAACAAGCCCCCATATCAGGCTCCCCTTCCACATCGTCTCCCCCCTCACCACTGCCACCTGCCCACCTACAACCGACCCGTAACTCCACCCCCCTGCAGGCCTCACCCACCCATACACCAAGCCCACTATCACCCACAACCACACTTAGCTCACCACATAACCCCTTGCAGCCCCAGCCACACCTACTGGGGTTGTCTACACCAGTGTGCAGATATTATCTGGAAAGAAGGTGCTACTTTGGTCAAAAGGGCGAATATAATGGGAATTCATGTAGATTTGCTCATCCCAAAATTTGCAACAACATAACCAGTCATGGAAAATGTAGATTTGGTAAAACCTGCAAATATCACCACCCATCCCTTTGCAAGACATCACTTGAGAACAAGACCTGCTACAATATGAAATGCCCAGCTTTTCATATTAAAGGGACTTGGAGATATGCTAGACCTAACACGAATGGTAGCCCAAAAAACTCTCTAGCTATGCGAGGACGAGACAGAGGAAAAAGGCAAGGAGGGAAAGGGCAGATGAAGATGAAGAGACTGAGGGAGATGGAAGAGCACATAGAACACCTCGAGCACCTCCTGGCCTCCCAAGAGTGGCCAATACATCCCGAAGACTATTAGGTACACATAGTACTCCAAACAATCCCTCCCCAATCTTGTTTGCAAATATCCAAGGCCTAAAAAATAGAACCACGAACAAAGTACCATTTATTAGGGGCCTGCTAGAAGAAGGAAACGCTATATTTGCGGCTCTCACAGAAACTCACATTAAAGATCAGCAAGATAGTGAGGTATGGATTCCTGGTTACAACCTACATAGGGCAGACAGAACGCATAGATCACATGGAGGTGTAGCCTGGTACATACATGACTCACTGATATGTACTGAATTCCTAAATAACAGTAATGAAGTGGTGGAAATACTTGGAGTTAAAATAGAATCCCTAAATTTAGCAGTTATTGTTACATACAGGCCTCCAGACTCATCCCGAGAAGAATTCAAAACCCAGCTCAACAAAATAAAATCAGAAGTGGAAACCCTGGGGAACCCAACACCAAATATTATATGGCTAGGAGACTTTAACCTACCAAACATTAAATGGAGACAACTAGAAAACCAGTTAGTGGCAAATAACACCGGAGAAGCAAATACTAATACGAGAGAGCTTTTTGAACTTTGTGATTTTTTTAGTCTTACCCAACATATTGCTGAACCCACACGGGAAAACAATATCTTAGACCTGGTCTTCACTAACAACGACTCTCTAGTACACAGCATTAACATATCGGACACAACATACTCAGATCATAAATTAATTGAGATCAAAACAACCTTAGAAAGTGTACAGACGACCTCAGAATCGAGAACAAAAACCGGCCCCTTCAGTAAATTTAACTTCAATAACAAAAACATTAGGTGGGAAGAGGTAAATCAAGAAATGGAGGAAATAGACTGGGAAGATTTAATGGATAACCTGACACCAGCAGAATGTCTAGTCTTAATAACAGAAACCATGACCCAAATCTGTAGCCACCATATACCTGCAAGACAAACAAAACGAAGAAGCAAACAAGATCGGGAAAGGAGGAGGCTGTACAGAAGAAGAAAATTACTCACACAAAGACGCACACATCAAAATCTACAGGATAGTCAAAAGGTCGAAATAGATAGAGAAATTGTGGAAATTGAACAAAGGCTAAGAATATCATATGAACTACAACATATGGAAGAGGAGAGGAAAGCTATTGCAGGTATAAAGGAAAATTCCAAATACTTCTTTTCATACGCCAAACAAAAGGCTAAAACAACATCAAACATCGACCCACTGAGCAAAGGGGACGGCTCTTTCACAGGGGACAAAAAGGAAATGAGCGAACTCTTAAGCAGGCAATATGAAATGGCATTCAGTGAGCCTGATGAAACAAAAGTCATCAGAGACCAAAATATATTTTTCATGGAAACCTCCCCCACGGAAACCCCTCAGATGCTGGATATTGATTTCGGTCCAAAAGACATAGAAGAGGCCATTTCCAACATGCCATCCCACTCGGCACCAGGCCCGGACTCATGGAATTCGATCCTAATGAAAAAATGTAAGGAAAACCTCTCAAAACCCCTGACTATAATGTGGAGAAGGAGTCTAGACACTGGTGACATACCAGATAGCTTGAAAAATGCAATAATTGCCCCACCGCATAAAGGAGGGAGTAAAGCACTACCAAAAAACTACCGCCCGGTAGCTCTAACCTCTCACATCATTAAAGTTTTCGAGCGAGTCCTGCGAAGCAAAATTTCAACATTCATGGAGGCAAATGAACTACACAACACCGGTCAACATGGGTTTAGAGCGGGAAGATCATGTCTCTCACAACTTTTGGAACACTATGACAAAATTCTCAAAGCGCTAGAAGAAAAGAAAAACGTGGATGTCATTTACACCGATTTTGCTAAGGCATTTGATAAATGTGACCATGGTATAATAGCCCACAAACTGAAAGCAATAGGTATAACTGGGAAAATCGGACGGTGGATATACAATTTCCTCGTAAACCGAAAACAATCAGTAGCAGTAAACCAAGTCACTTCTGAGCCCTCGGATGTCAAAAGCTCAGTGCCCCAAGGAACAGTGCTAGCGCCCCTTCTGTTCCTCATACTAATTTGCGACATAGATACCAACACCAGACACAGTACGGTGTCGTCTTTTGCTGATGACACAAAATTAAGTAAGATAGTAAACACACAAGAGGACACGGGCCGACTGCAGGAAGACATGAATGTAGTGTTCCAGTGGACCAGGGAAAACAACATGCAATTCAATGAGGACAAATTCCAATTAATACGGTACGGAGATAATAATGGTGTTAAAGAAATTACAAATTACTTAACAGAATCTAACCACATAATAGAACGGAAAGACAGTGTGAAAGACCTTGGGGTATTAATGTCTGAAAATATGGGTTTCAAAGTACATAACCAGGTCAAAGTGGCGGCTGCGAAACGTCTAACGGGTTGGATTCTGCATACTTTTAAAACACGCGGTGAATTGCCTATGATAATGCTCTTCAAATCTCTAGTGCTACCGCGGCTTGAATACTGTAGCGTATTAACATCCCCATACAAAGCAGGTGAAATAAATGACGTAGAGAGTGTACAAAGAAATTTCACTTCGCATATAAGTTTGATAAAACATCTACACTATTGGGAGCGTTTAAGAGCACTGAATCTGTACTCACTGGAACGTAGAAGAGAACGTTACCTAATATACACGTGGAAAATCGCAGAGGGTTTAGTACCAAACCTACATACTCCGATAGTCATGAAATTCAGTGATAGGAGAGGCTGGGAATGCGAAATCCCCCGGATGAATAACAGGGCTGCTATGGGCTCTCTGCGAGAGGGCTGGTTATCACACAGAGGCCCACATCTCTTCAACAAACTCCCACGGCGAGTAAGAGACATGAGGGACATCTCGTTAGACAACTTCAAGAGAGCCCTAGATGTCGAACTGTAAAAAGTGCCAGACGAGCCCATCCTCGCAAGGGAGCGAGCTGTCGCTTCAAACAGTCTACTGCACCAAATCACCACCCATAACGAGGGGCGTCGCGCTCCTTGGTGCCGCTAGAGGAGCGGCGAACACATCCAAAGATATCCAAAGGTAAGGTAAGGTTGGAAAGCTGTATGGCAGGGTGTTGATAGAGAGGATAATAAAATGTACGGAAGTTGCAATAGGAGAAGAACAGTGCAGTTTTAGGAGGGGAAGAGGGTGCGTGGATCAGATGTTTGCAGTAAGACAGTTATGCGAGAAGTATTTAGAGAAGCATAAAGAGAAATTTTGGGCTTTTATGGATTTGGAAAAAGCATATGATCGTGTGGATCGTGAAGCAATGTGGAAGGTGTTAAGGATTTATGAAATTGGAGGAAATTTGTTGGAAGCAGTCAAGAGTTTTTATGAAGGGAGCAGAGCATGTGTTAGAGTAGGAAATGGCGAGTTGAGTGAATGGTTTGAGGTAAAGGTAGGTTTGCAACAGGGTTGTGTATTGTCACCATGGCTGTTTAATATGTTGTTGTTGTTCCCTAAGCTGCCTGGCCGAACAGCCCCGAGTCCCTGAGAAAGGCCATGGCCACGATCGGGCTTTCCCACAGAGCTCTCATTGAGTGTAGATTGTGTTGTTGGCATAAGTGGTTGTGTGAAATGCAGTCTTCTATGATGTGTTTAATGGTATGGGGTGCTGTGTTACATCCCGGGCAGGCGTCGACAACGGAGTCATCCAGTCTCTTCTGATAGCTCAGGAGAGCTGGATGGTGTCCGCATCTCAGCCTGGCCAGGTGGACTCTGTCCTCGCGAGGAAGGGAGGATTCGGAAGGATGGATTTCGGGAGGTTGTGCATGCAGCTGGGTGTTGTCTGTGAGTGAGTGGATGGATCGGTGAGAGATATGAGTATGGTGCTTCTGGAAGTTGGTTCGGGGTGGGCAGGGAGGGAGAGAGGACAATAATTGTGTGTGATACCGTGTGCTGGGTGTTGTTTTGATATTTCTTGGTGTCTGTGGGTGTGTTGCCATGTAGTTTAGTGGGTGGTCTTGGTTCGTGGAGGCTGCTGCCAGGAATTGAGTGCCTCTCATGTCCAGATGGTCTTTGACTTTGAGGATTTTGGTTTCTTGATGTAGGTGATCTGTGGGTGAAGTAGCTGTGCAGCCTGTAATGATCTTCAGGGCTTTGTTTTGAATAGTCTGTAAGGTCTTATGATGTGTTTCAGCTAGGTTAGAAGCCCAGGCTGGGCTTGCGTATTCCATCACTGATCTTATGTATTGTTTATATACTGTGGTGGTAGTTTCTTTGTTGTGTCCAAATTTTGTGTGAGCAAGTGACCTGAGGGCGTTAAGTCTGGGTGTCAGTTTCTTTTAATGTTTGTGGTGTGCTGTTTGAATGTCATATGAGTATCATATGTTACTCCTAGGATTTTGGGTGTGTGTATGTGTTAGGGGTGTGTTGTTTATGGTGAGTTGAGGGATGTATTCGTGTTCTCCTGTCCAACTTGTGAGCAGGGTTGCGGTGGATTTGGCTGGGGCTAGATTAAGTCTGTTTGTAGTGCACCAACCATGTAGTGTGTTGAGATAGGGTTGAAGGAGATCTGTTGCTCTTTTTGGGTCATGGTGTGTGCATGTGAGTGTTATGTCATCTGCATAGGAGGCTAAGTTTATTTGGGGCGTATTGGGTGTAGTTATATCGTGCATATACAGATTGAAGAGTGCGGGCGATAGGACGGATCCTTGTGGGACTCCGTTTGGAAAGTTTCTAATTTTAGATGACTGACTGGCAAAAGATACGTGTGCACATCTGCCTGCTAGGAAGTTGGCCAGCCACCTTTTTGTGTTGTTGTGCATGTTTGTGTTGTAGATTTTGTTTGTTAGGTTGTGGCGGGGGATGGCATCGAAGGCTTTACTAATGTCGAGTGCGGCTAATAGTGATCTGTGTGGTGGTCTAGCTGAGTTGATGCCGTCGAAAGCTCTTTGTGTAAGGTCTGTGAGAAGAGTGTTTGTGGAGTGCAGTAGCCTAAAGCCATGTTGTGTTGGAGCTAGGGGTAGGTCAGGTGTAATTAGTTGTAATACTAGGCGTTCCATGACTTTGGAGGGGGAGCAAAGAAGTGTGATGGGGCGGTGCGAGGAGGGTAGCGTGGGGTCTTTGTTGGGTTTGGGGAATGTGATGATGATACCATGCTTCCAAATGTCTGGTATTGTGTTGTGTGAATAGCTGTAGTTTGATATGTTAGTGAGTGCTTGTATGCCTTGTGGTCCCAGGTGTCTGAGGTGTATGTGGCTTATGTTGTCTAGGCCACAGGCGGGTGAGTGCTTGAGATTGTTGATGATATGCTTTGTCTGGTGATTGGTGAAGGGTGTATAGTCAGGGTCTGTGGGGAATTGTCTCTTACGTCGGATGACACGTCGGTCGTCTTTGTGAGGTTTTAGGTAGCTCCCCTATTTCAACTCCTTTCGGGGTTGGGCACCCGCCAGATTGGGAGTTGAATCAGTTGCTGTTCGCTGATGACACAGCGTTGGTGGCGGATTCTGAGGAGAAATTGCAGCGGGTAGTCAAAGAGTTTGGAGTGGTTTGTGGGAGGAGGAAACTGAAGGTCTATCTATCTATCTATTGCCTGATGCCGTGATCCCCGAAGGGGTGGCCACGAACGAACTGCCCCCATGCACCTCTGTCCCCAGTCAGTCGACGCCCCTCCCCCCAACCAGCACCGCCTTCGTTCATGTACTTCCTCACTCCATCCTTCCACCTCTCATTCGGTCTACCTCTCCCTCTCTGTCCCTCCACCTCGCTCTCGTACACCCTCTTAGTCATTCTCTCGCTTTCCATACGTTCCATATGGCCGAACCATCTCAAGTTGTTCCTTTTCACACTTTCCAGCACATCTACCTCCACACCACACCTCCTTCTTACTTCCTCATTAGTCTGTCTATCCCTCCATGTAACTCCATGTAAACTGAAGGTGAACGTCAATAAAAGTAAAGTACTGTAATGGTGTGTAATAGGGGTGATCGTAGGGTGAATCTAGATATGAGGCTGGATGGGGAAATATTGGAACAAGTAGAGTGTTTTAAATATCTAGGAGGATCGATAAGCAGGAGTGGAGGTATGGAAATGGAGGTAAAACAGAGAGTGTGTGAAGGAAGGAAGGTTTTCGGAGCAATGGGAAGTATGTGGAAGACAAGAAATCTCGGAATGAAAGTAAAATGTGCAATGTATCAAGGAATTGTTGTGCGAACAGTGATGAATGGGGCTGAGACATGGGCTCTGAAGAAAAAGAAGAGAAGAAAGCTGGATGTTGTTGTTGTTGTTGTTCCCCAGGCTGTCTGGCCGAACAGCCCCAAGGTCTCGAGCAAGGCCAAGGCCATAAACGAGCACCCCCACAAAATCCTCCCTGCTTACCACTAACAAAGCCCGGGTGACCGAAGCCACTCCAAGGCAGGGAGCTGAGGAGGGTGCGGAAACGCCCGGGAAACCAAAGCCCCACCCAAGGCCCTGTGCCCCTCAGCAATTATGAAGGGAAAGTTGAGGGGTAAGGGAAAAATGTGACGCTTTGGCTCCCAATCTGCCAACTTCTAGGTTGGCAGTAGGGAGGTCAATCCACGGAAAAGACGCCGCCACTTGAGATCTAGAAGATATATAAGTAAAAGGAACAGTCAGAGTAAGCTATGGGTATGGCAGAGATCGCTCAGTTCTCACTCGGATAGACCAGCCCATCACCACATGACTAGAACCCAATCCTCTCAGCATCAGCTAGGAAAGGCCCTAGAAAGCCGCCTTTGGCGAGGGGATAGCTCCCCTATTTCAACTCCTTACGGGGTTGGGCACCCGCCCAATATATTAATGACCAGAGTGACTCGACCCAAGGCCCTCAGTGTGAGAACCCCTGGCTGTGTTACCCAAACCAATTATCTTCCAAAGCTGGATGTGATGGAGATGAGCTGCTTGAGGAGTATGTGTGGAGTTACCCGTAGAGACGGATTGAGGAATGAAGAGATACGTAGGAGAGTGGGACAGCAGGAACATTTGTCAGCCAGTGGACAGAAGGGTGCTGAGCTGGTATGGTCATGTTGAACGAATGGGAGATGAAAGGCTTACAAAGAGAATATATGAGTCATACAAGGGGAGATAGAAGGGCAGGAAGACCCCCATTGAGATGGAGAGACTGTGTAAGACAAGCTTTGGATGATAGAGGAATGACTATAGATCAGGCAATGGAAGCGGTAATAAACAGGAATGAATGGAGAATGCTAGTGAATAGTTGAGTGAACTCGTGGTCATTTGGGGGAAGGGGTCGGGTGCAAGTTGGACTAGATAATAGTCCATCAGGCGCCTGGCCCGGGGAGACGATTAATATGAAGGGCGCGCATGGAAGTGTGTGGTAGACAGGCTTGTAGCTTTGGCTCCGCTGCATGTCTGCCTGCCGAGATCGGAGCCTCTCCGGGTGGTCGGGGGCTGGGGAAGTGCTGGAGCGACCTTGGTGACCCTGGTCTCTGGGTATTCTCCTGGGTGACCTAGATGTGTGTGAATTTTGTGTTTTGTCCGTGTTTGTTCGCTGTTTTGTCTTATGTTTTGTGTTTTCCTGTTCTTGCTCTGTCTTGAGTCGACCACCCCCAAGAAAATACAAAAAAATATAAATAATAAAATAGAGGAAAATAAAAAATAAAAAATAGGAAAAGTGGGGATTGGGCCTGAGCATATAGATAGATAGATAGATAATAAAGTAATCATCATTAAACCATAGATGGATATGTCACCGTATGTCTAGGAACTTTGCTTGGTAGGTTATGTCTACAATATTGGTTTCAGTTCTCAGAGTACCTGTTTCTCCTTTGAATAATATATTTATAAGCCTCTCCGCGAGCAATTGTCTCTCTCTAGGCATTTTGCGGAGTATATTTGCTACTGTTTTAGCATATACATAATTAATATTGTATTAATTGGACATAGCCTATTTGTTTGGGGTTCTTGTCTACCTTTTCTGTTTTGTGACATTAACATGCAGGTGATAATGTTAATTGCATATACAGTCGACGCTCCATTTAACAGACGCCGATTTAACGGATTTCGGATTTAACGGACTCGAGCTGGTAACGGACTCCGGGTGTGGTCGATCGGATATTGTCCGTTATTTACAAAAAAGTCCGATAGGTGGCACCCTCGGCACCCGCATCGTCCCTCCCGCCATCTTTCCCGCCAGTTGCTTGAATATCGTTCGCCCAGTCGGTCACCAGTGGTGTTATTTACTGGATAATCGCTGCCATTCGTGCCATCATGCCTCCAAAACCCACTAAATGCACCCGTGTGAGCTTGAATGCGTCACAGAAGCTAGAACTGTTACGGAAACTAGACAGTGGCAAGACAGTTAACCAAATATGTGAGGAATACGGAATAAGGAAATCTAGGGAGAAGCTTAAAAGTTTTTCATCTAGTTATTGTGTGGACGCATCTGCTAGCGCTAGTGGTAAAGGAAAGCCTAGAAAACACATGAAACTAGGTAAAGATGTGCAGTTAGATGCAGCAGTGTTAAAATGGTATGTGCAGGAGAGGGCTAATGGCGTGTTCGTGCAAGGTGTGGAGATAATGTCTGCCGCCAACAAGCTTGCTACACATCTTGGCGTACAAGACTTTAAGGGCAGCGACGGCTGGCTGTGGCGTTTCCGCAATCGCCACAGACTTTTTAATGTTAAAGTTCATGGAGAAGCAGGCAGTGCTGACACGACAAATGTGGAACCCTTCAGGTTGAAATTAGATAAACTTGTAAGTGATGAAGGGTTGTCTCTTTCCCAAGTTTATAATGCGGATGAGACAGGGTTTTATTGGCGGTCATTGCCAAAGAACACTCAGGCGAGGAAATGCGAGGAGAAGGCTAAGGGAAAAAAGTTGAGCAAGGAACGATTGTCGGCATTGGTGGGAGCAAATGCCACAGGTACGCACTGGTTGAAAGTGGCGGTCGTGGGCAAGGCCAAAAAACCCAGAGCTTTGAAGGACGTAAATATGGAAAGAGATCTCCCTGTTCATTATTACCATTCCAAGAATGCGTGGTTTACCTCTGCCATATTCCTACACTGGTTTATTCATCATTTTTGCCCAGCTGTACGAAAGTTCCAAGAGGAAGTTTTGAAAATTGCTCCTGCAGATGTCAAGGCTATCCTCCTCCTAGACAACGCACCTGCCCATCCTAATGCGGATCAGCTGATTAGTGAGGACGGCCGGATTCGGGTAATGTACTTGCCCCCAAACACCGCTTCGCTGGTGCAACCAATGGACCAAGGAATCATCAGTGCAGTGAAGAGGCGCTACATTGTTATCTAAGCTTGAGACGCTAGGATGTGTCAGGGGGAGTTTGCTGAAATGGATGGAGAGCTATTTAACAGATAGGGAAATGAGGACCAACATTAGAGGAACTTACTCATCGTGGCGGAAAGTTGAGAGTGGTGTGCCGCAGGGATCTGTGTTGGCACCTCTCATGTTCCTTATGTACGTGAATGACCTGCCGATAGGCATAAACTCCTACATGTCAATGTTTGCAGATGACGTAAAAATTATGAGACAAATAACAAATAAAAGTAGTTGTGAGGAGCTGCAAGGGGATTTAGATAAAATATACGAATGGAGCACCAAGTGGAAAATTAAATTTAATATAAGTAAATGCCATGTGTTAAATATGGGAAGAAGTGTGAATAGACCAAATTGGGAGTACAGGATGGGAGATAATATAATTAGCAAGGCCGAAAAAGAAAAGGATTTAGGGTTGATTATACAAGATAATTTGTCGCCAGAGAAACATATTAACAAGCTCTTTAGCGGAATGTATGCAATGGCCGGGAATATGAAAGTTGCTCTGAACTACTTGGATGAGACCATGGTAGCGAAAATTATGAAGAGTATGATTAGACCAAGATTGGAGTATGCAGCAGTGGTGTGGTCCCCGCATCTAAAGAAGCATATTCACAAGTTAGAAAGAATCCAGAGAGCAGTTACTAGATTGGTTCCAAGTCTCAGAGAACTGCCATATGAAGGGAGGCTAGACAAATTAAATCTACCGAGTCTAAAAGAGAGGAGAGAGAGGGGAGACATGATAATGATGTACAAATGCACCCGGGGGCTGGAGAGGCTGGATAGGGAGGATATATTAATTATGGATACAGGAATAACTAGAGGCCACAGCTACAAAGTAAAAAGACCTACCTGCAAGAACGATATCAGGAAGTTTAGCTTCCCCTATAGATGTATTGACAAATGGAATGGGCTGGAGGAGGAGGTGGTAGGGGCAAGGAATATCCATATTTTCAAGAAAAAATTGGATAAAAAGTAGACTGAGAGACGGGACAACACGAGCTTAGCTCAACTCCTGTAAACTACAATTAGGTAAATACAATTAGGTAAATACACCAGAAGATACCTCGACGAAGTGCTAGATGTCATCGAGGACGAGAGTGAAGATACCAGAGGTGCGAGGACACTGGCAAATATCAAGGCCTACCACATCAAGTCTGCCCTATACAATTTCGCCAGTTTGTGGTCAGACATGAAGGTCTCCACACTTGCAAATTGTTGGCACAAGTTGCTGATTGACCATGAATCCGACAATGAATTTGAGGGCTTCGAGGGATATGAGCCGCAGGACTTCCACAGGCTCCTTCAAACTGCCGGAGAGAAGAACGTCACTATCGACGATGTGAGGGACTGGATCGACGAGAACGAAACAGCCCAGGGTCATGAGGTCCTCACAACCGAGCAGATTGCCGAGCAGATTGCCCATGAGGACGACGAGGATGAGAGCAGTGATGAAGATGAAGTCCAACCTAAACAGTTAAAATTGACCACCCTACGTAACTGTGTCGATTCCCTCATTGACTTCACCGACTACAGCACGGATCTGGAAGCCAAGTCCCATTATGGTAATCTCCGAATGTTGAGGGAGATCATCATCCGTCTACAACATAGTGGCGGCAGGCAGACTAAGGTTAGCATCTTTTTTGCCCCACGTCGCCCTCCCAGTCTCACCATCACTGATCCAGATGACCCACAGCCTGGTACCAGCCGTGATGTGGTGGATAACCCATGGCCAGGTACCAGCCGTGATGTGGAGGATGACCCACAGCCTAGTTCCAGCCGTGGCCAAGATTCCCCCCAGCCTGGTACCAGCCGTGATGTGGAGGATGTCCCAATATTAGAGGATGTCCCCACGTCTGACTCGGAGTAACAAGTGCTCGGAGTCCCTTGTACATATATAAATAAGGTAAGAAAACCCTAATTTTTGTAATTTTATTAATGAATAACCACTTTTTCAGGGGTCATTTGCACTTAACAGACTTTTGCACTTAACGGACTTCGTTTCCCCCCTAAAAGTCCGTTAAATGGAGGGCTGACTGTATATATAAACGGATGTTTTGTAATCTATTTGTCATTCTCAATATATTTCTAACAACACGGCTGACAGCAAGACTGGCGAGCTAGGGGCAGACCGCGCCTGAACGCACCCACACACACGCAGGCGGCAGGCCGCAACGGACGGAATTTTCAAGCGCCAACTGATTTTCATCCGGCCGCTGCGACAGGTCTGGCTGGATGAAAAACACCCCCATACACACAGAGGCAGCCTCTAGCCCCGCCCCATTTCGTTTGCCGGACAGGCCGTGCCTGCAAGTGTATGGCCGGCTTAAGAGAGTGTACGAGAGTTAAGTGGAAGGACAGAGAGGGAGAGGTAGACTGAGATAAAGGTGGAAGGATGGATTTAAGAAGTACAGTATATGCATGAAAGCGGAGTTGGTTGAGAGGAGGGGCATCGACTGACTGGGGACAGGTGCATGGGGGCGATTCTTTCATGGCCACCCCTTCGTGGATCATTTTGTTTGGCAATAGATAGATAGATTGTTATTACAATACTGTATATAATTTCCAACATTTCTGTGTGGCGGGTATAGGTTGAAGGAGCACGCCGATAATGCTGATCTGCCCCCCATCCTTCTCTTTCCTGAGGGTGTGTGCGTCAACAACACATCTGTCATGCAGTTCAAGAAGGGGGCTTTTGAGGTATGCTGGTTAACCCTTTCATGCATGATTTGAGCCTATTCTGGGATACTTTAAAGCCTTTGTGACCATCACAATTGTTTAGAAACCTTTAGTTTAGTTCATTCAACCTCTGCAGTTGTCTTTGAGTTAGCCATGGGCAGAAAACTCATTTTGGAGAGGTAATTATAAGATTGAGAGAACTGTATTTCTGATTGCTAATCGGCAATCCTTGCGTCCACACGTGCGTGAAAGGGTTAAGGATGGATTTACAAAATAATTTTTTCCCTCAACTTTTGTCATGGTACATTTTGAGGCTATTTTGCACTGGCATTGGTAACTAGACTGATAATTGATTATTATAGGTGCCAAAATTCTTCTAAAAGTATATTCCAGAAGCTATCAAATCAGAGTTGTTGGAAAATGTGCTTGAGTAAATTCTCCTTAACACTATGTAATGTAGCTTTGTTGACACCCACAAGTTGTGGTACACTTTCGCAAACAGTTATATAATAGAGAGGTTTTGTTTAAAATTGAATGATATGCTACAAAAACCTAGCCAGAGTGTTCCATCACTCATTGCTAACAGTCTCGTATGTATCATTGGTCTGTGGGTCGTATTCTCAGTCATCACACTATGCTCTTCCCGGTAGTGATTATGATCCAACATATTTACGAGGCTTATGAGATCATGGTACTGTTACTGTAACCTATAATAAAGGAGGGGTGTCATTCTGATTTGTTGTTTTGGGAAGATCCAAGCAAGGTTGCCAATATATATAAATTGGAAGATGGGCAAAATCTATGGGTTTGACAACCCGAAGGGAAGGAAGGAAAATCTAATACAGTTCACTCTCGTTATCCGCGATCCTTGCTATCCGCGGACACCTCTAAATATCCCATTACTCGTTATCGGCGATTATCCGCGAAAAAGTATGCGTTATCTGCGGATTTTCACTCGATCGAGGAATAAAGCAGTGCTGCCATTAACCAAGAAAGGCGAAATATAAAAACATAAGAATATGGGAGACTGCAAAAAGCCGATTGTCCCACACAAGGCAGATCCCTCTAACACAAGGCAGATTCCTGTAACACAAGGCCGATCCCTCTAACACAAGGCAGATCCCTCTCACACAAGGCAGATTACTTGTGTAAGTGTTGGATAAGGGAGAAAAACTTAGTGCTACTGAACTCTCATGTTATTTTCTTTTCCTTCTCATATTGATCTGGCTTAATGTGTTCTAAGTGGTTCTAAGAATGGTTCATTGGTTGAGGATGAAGTGAAGAAAATTATGTTTTATAAGTTTTTTTTTTAGATAAAAGTGCAGATTGGGAGGTTTGACGTACCTCCCAACCTACCAAATAGGAAAATCTACTATTTGGTAGTACAGTAGTCTTGGAAAATCCAACGTAAAGGCTATTAACCTAAGCTGATGTGGCGGCGTCTACGCCGTGGGGCCACCTCCCGAGACTGCCAACTGCGGATGGCTGCCGACCCTCCACTGCCGAAGACAAAATCAACGACCAGTGGAGGAAAACCGGATGCCGGCCGCGGGGAGCAGTTTCGGGAGCCAAACCGTCACAACCATCCCCTGCCCCCTCCCTGGGGGCACGGGTCCTTGGAGCGGCTTCGGTCGCGCCGGGAATTTCCACACCTCTCACACCACACACACACATCACACAGTTTTTCCTACACCGAGAAATGACTCTCCGGCTGTCATTTCTCGAAGACTTCTTCTAGCCGGAGACATTGAGAGCAACCCAGGACCCACGTACACATACACATACATAATTGTCCAACTTGCTCAAAACCCATCACTTCGAGTCGCCATACTAAGGGTTCAGTTCTCTGCAATTCATGCGGGAACTGGACCCACTTCACCTGCACAACACTTGCCTCCAAGAAACACTACACAAACACTTGGACCTGTTCCTCATGCCCCTCCCTCTCCCAGTCAAATCCCTCACCTAAAACCCGTCCACCTCTCCTCCCCAACCCACCTAACCTTCCCATATCATCCACTCCCCCCCCCTAAAATCCGTCCACCTCTCCTCCCTAACCCACCTAACCTTCCCATACCATCCACATCCTCAACTCAACACACCACACCCATCCTAATCCATTCCAACCCCCATCTCCTGCTCCCCAATCCCCACCCCCACCTCACCCATCCCAACCCCCAGCCCCTCCCTCACCCCCACCCCCACCCCCCCCCCTCACCCCCCTCACCCCCACCCCATCCTCGTGCAGCAGCACCCAACATACATCGTGCACATAACATTAACATTCTTCAACTGAACATAGATGGCATCAACACAAAGAAACACGAACTCTCACACTTCATCAAACAACACAACATACACATTGCCATCTTACAAGAAACAAAACTCCGCACAACACAAAAAACACCCACATTTCATAATTTCACCACCATCAGACAAGACCGGGCTGTCGGCGGGGGCGGTGGACTCATCACCCTGGTACACAAAGAAATATCATACATAGTAACCAGTGTACAAACCAAATCCCTCCTCCCCCCAAATGATAACACAACAGAAATACAGTCAATTAAAATACGCACTGGCAACAACTCCAACATAACCATCATAAACACATACATCCCTCCCCAAACATCCCCTACAGTACCAAATGAATACAGACCACACTTACAACACATCACAAACACCCCACACACACACCCCACACATCATCCTGGGTGGTGACTTCAACGCCAAGACGTCGGCCTGGTTTGTCGACAACCCCGACACAGACAGAGGGCTGGTACTACAAAACCAAACCGATAACCTCATCATCCTTAACGACATCCATCAACATACCCATATTCCTCACCAAGCCCTCTATAACCCATCATCTCCAGACATCACCTTTTGCTCCCCAGAACTCGCCTCCACAACATCCTGGAGGGTGGTCAGAACCTTAGGCTCTGACCTCCTCCCGATCATTATCACCACCAAAACCAGACTCACCCCAGCTAGCCACAAACACACATACACCAATTATAAAAGAGCTAACTGGGAAGCATTCACAAATGAGACAGAACAACACTTCACAACTCTAAACAGTACACCCATCACTAACATCAACAATGCTGTACACATACTCAACAAAACTATCCAAAACGCTGACAAGAAACACATTCCAAGAGGTAACAGAAAAAGACACAACCCCAACTTCACACCAGAAATTCAAAACCTCATCAGACAACGCGACATACTGAAACACTCCCCAGCACCCACACACAAGACATCACACAACAAATTCAAGCACTCAACACCCAAACTAACAACAAAATACAAGAACAACAAAAACTAAATTGGAATAACTTCCTACAAACACTTGATCACAAAACAAACCCCAAAAAACTCTACAAAACACTAAACAGCATCACACTTTCCAACAGCAACACAACACAATCACATGCTGCAATCACAACAACAGACTCTACTCCTTCATGTAAACAACCACAAGCAAACACTCTCATCAATCACTTCTCACATGTCAGCCACCTAAAACCTCACAAAGACGACCGACGTGTCATCCGACGTAAGAGACAATTCCCCACAGACCCTGACTATACACCCTTCACCAACCACCAGACAAAGCATATCATCAACAATCTCAAGCACTCACCCGCCTGTGGCCTAGACAACATAAGCCACATACACCTCAGACACCTGGGACCACAAGGCATACAAGCACTCACTAACATATCAAACTACAGCTATTCACACAACACAATACCAGACATTTGGAAGCATGGTATCATCATCACATTCCCCAAACCCAACAAAGACCCCACGCTACCCTCCTCCCACCGCCCCATCACACTCCTTTGCTCCCCCTCCAAAGTCATGGAACGCCTAGTATTACTGACCTACCCCTAGCTCCAACACAACATGGCTTTAGGCCACTGCACTCCACAAACACTCTTCTCACATACCTTACACAAAGAGCTTTCGACGGCATCAACTCAGCTAGACCACCACACAGATCACTATTAGCCACACTCGACATTAGTAAAGCCTTCGATGCCATCCCCCGCCACAACCTAACAAACAAAATCTACAACACAAACATGCACAACAACACAAAAAGGTGGCTGGCCAACTTCCTAGCAGGCAGATGTGCACACGTATCTTTTGCCAGTCAGTCATCTAAAATCAGAAACTTTCCAAACGGAGTCCCACAAGGATCCGTCCTATCGCCCGCACTCTTCAATCTGTACATGCACGATATAACTACACCCAATACGCCCCAAATAAACTTAGCCTCCTATGCAGATGACATAACACTCACATTCACACACCATGACCCAAAAAGAGCAACAGATCTCCTTCAACCCTATCTCAACACACTACATGGCTGGTGCACTACAAACAGACTTAATCTAGCCCCAGCCAAATCCACCGCAACCCTGCTCACAAGTTGGACAGGAGAACACGAATACATCCCTCAACTCACCATAAACAACACACCCCTAACACATACACACACCCAAAATCCTAGGAGTTACATATGATACTCATATGACATTCAAACAGCACACCACAAACATTAAAAAGAAACTGACACCCAGACTTAACGCCCTCAGGTCACTTGCTCACACAAAATTTGGACACAACAAAGAAACTACCACCACAGTATATAAACAATACATAAGATCAGTGATGGAATACGCAAGCCCAGCCTGGGCTTCTAACCTAGCTGAAACACATCATAAGACCTTGCAGACTATTCAAAACAAAGCCCTGAAGATCATTACAGGCTGCACAGCTACTGCACCCACAGATCACCTACATCAAGAAACCAATATCCTCAAAGTCAAAGACCATCTGGACATGAGAGGCACTCAATTCCTGGCAGCAGCCCCCACGAACCAAGACCACCCACTAAACTACATGGCAATACACCCACAGACACCAAGAAATATCAAAACAACACCCAGCACACGGTATCACACACAATTATTGTCCTCTCTCCCTCCCTGCCCACCCCGAACCAACTTCCAGAAGCACATCCATACTCATATCTCTCACCGATCCATCCACTCACTCACAGACAACACGCAGCTGCATGCACGACCTCCCGAAATCCATCCTTCCGAATCCTCCCTTCCTCGTGAGGACAGAGTCCACCTGGCCAGGCTGAGATGCGGACACCATCCAGATCTCCTGAGCTATCAGAAGAGACTGGATGACTCCGTTGTCGACTCCTGCCCGGGATGTAACACAGCACCCCATACCATTAAACACATCATAGAAGACTGCATTTCACACAACCACTTACGCCAACAACACAATCTACACTCAATGAGAGCTCTGTGGGAAAGCCCGATCGTGGCCATGGCCTTCCTCAGGGACTCGGGGCTGTTCGGCCAGGCAGCTTAGGGAACAACAACAACAACAACAACCTAATTGCAATGACGACTTGTCTATTTTGACTGCTATGTCGTCATTCTAACCGCGGTTAAAAAAGAAAACGTCTAGAGTCTACTCCTTATCTTGCTCTAGGAGATGTTGTACATTAACCAAAACTACCACCGAAGGTGAAAAAAGCATAGAAGAGAAGAAAAAGGGGTTTACCTTAGTTACCGCTTAAGGCCCATCCCGTGTTCCGTCATGTGCAGATCCCTGTCGAACGTGCGCATGAGCGACCCTCTATTGTTATCACATCTCACGTCAGCAGAAGAACGCGGATGGGCAGGGGTCCGGCGTGAGGGAGGGTATTATGTACGTTGGATTTTCCAAGACTACTACCAAATAGTAGGTTTTCCTATTTGGTAGGTTGGGAGGTACGTCAAACCTCCCAATTTGTTAGTAGTCTTGGCAAATCCAACGTCAAGGCTGCGTAACAAATAAGAGGAGGACATCCAAGCCCAACATACCAAAAAAACCAATGCATAAAACAAAATTATGAATGACAAAGAAACACAATTTAAACAAGAGAGTTTAATAAAAGAGTGAAAAACTGAGGAGTAGCTAAAAAGAACAGTTTTAACACGTGCCCGTCATTCATAGTAATGCAAAAACATAGACTTGTCTTAAACCAAAAAAGTACTGTACCCAAAATCTCTTTTCTTCCAAAACCAACACAAACATTGAACACAATAACAAAACACAATTTTCAATTTGGCAAAAACACTTATGTACTGTATACATAATACATAATCCCAAACTTGCAATCAAGTGTTGCAAACCCGTACTTTCCCCCCCCCCTCCTATTCCAGAGGATCTACTGTATTTTCCAAATAAAACAAAGTAAAAGAAAGAGTGACAAGGGGGGAAGACCAGGTATCTTCGCCAGAGGTCTAGGAAACACGACTCCCGAGAGCTATCACCGGCCGAGGGGGTCTAACAATGGACATGGAGAGGTAGGAGGAGACGAAGGTATTGACAGAAGACCACAAACCCGCCGAGGCGATGTCAGGTAAGGATCGACTTTGCAGGAACCGTAAGGAGGCAGCAAAGGATCGCACATCGTGCGCAGAACCCCTACAATCAGGGTTACTGGCACGAATGACCCGACAAATGTGGCGTCCTATCTGCACCTTCGAGACCCTCCCACCAGTCCGAGGAGACACCCACACAGCAGTACCCGAAGTCGGCGCCACAGACTCAACATAGGAGTGCAAGGCTTGCACCGGGCACAACACATGGTGAGTATGCCCACGCTTTAAAGCCTGGATGGTGAAAGGCTTGAAAACATGGGTCTCTCTCTCATTCTTGGCAACAAAATGAGGGGAGGGGGCTAACGTGCCGACATTCAAGGACGGGGAGAATCGCATGCATTCCTGGGACCGTGACATGGCTGCTAGTTCAGACACCCTATCCCCAGTGGCCAGAGCGACAAGGAAGAGTGTACGCTCGAGCAACTGAACCGGTGTAGTGTCCCGTGTATAAGCGTGTGAAGCCAGAAGGTCCAGAGCTCGCCCCAGATCCCACTGAGGAGGGATCTGGCGCGGAGGCGGTCGTTCCCTGAAGGCAGCCTTCATGAAGGAATCCAGCTCCTTCGGCGGAACGACCAGCCCAGTGACGGACTCAAAGACCTCCCGGATGGCAGACAAGTGGTTACGTATAGTGTTGACTTGAAAGCGACGTGTACGGAAGAGGTGAAACAAGTAGTGTAGTATGAGGGAGGGAGAGCTAACTGTCTGGCGAGTGTCCTGTATCCACCTAGTAAAAGACCTCCAGTGGGACTCGTAAGTCCCCCAAGTCGAAGACGTCCATGAACGCTTCAGGAAGTCAGTCAGGTCCCGTCTGTGGACTGGGAGCCACCGTGCCTCACGAACATCCACGATGCGAAGGCCAACGAGGTCCGCAGGTCTCCAACCTGGCTGAAGTGGAAGTTTGAGACAGGGAGAGGGACCGGACTCGGGCACCACCGCTTCAACTGGGCGTACCAAGCCTGGGCCGGCCACAGAGGCGCTATTAGCCAGACTCTGCCGCGGTACAGCCGCAGCCTCGCGAGGACTTTGCACATCAACAGTGCGTCTGTTGGCGGAAATATGTATATCGACTGCCACCTGTTCCAGTCTTCCATGAAAGCGTCCGGACCCCCCTCCGGAGTGCGAGTCCGGAGGGATAGGTTCTGAGGCAACTTGCGCGTCTCCTTCGATGCGAACAAGTCGACCTCCGGAACACCCCAGGAAGCTGCGAGGTCGTCGAACACAGTCTGTTTCATTGCCCATTCTACAAGAACGCCCTGTCCTCTCGACAGGGCGTCCGCCCACAGGTTGGCAGTCCCGGGCAGGTAGGAGGCGTGCAGGGAGATGTTGTGTCGGTTCGCGAGGAAGAACAACTTCTCTGAGATCCCCAACAGAGTCAATGACCTGGAGGACCCCTGCTTTTGGATACAGTGGACAGCTGTCTGATTGTCCATCCTGAAGGCCACCGACTTTCCCCGAAGGGCCAGCGCGTGGTCCCTCAGGAAGAACAAAGGAACCAACAGTTCGAGGGCATTGATGTATTTACCTAATTGTATTTACCTAATTGTAGTTTACAGGAGTTGAGCTAAGCTCGTGTTGTCCCGTCTCTCAGTCTACTTTTTATCCAATTTTTTCTTGAAAATATGGATGTTCCTTGCCCCTACCACCTCCTCCTCCAGCCCATTCCATTTGTCAATACATCTATAGGGGAAGCTAAACTTCCTGATATCGTTCTTGCAGGTAGGTCTTTTTACTTTGTAGCTGTGGCCTCTAGTTATTCCTGTATCCATAATTAATATATCCTCCCTATCCAGCCTCTCCAGCCCCCGGGTACATTTGTACATCATTATCATGTCTCCCCTCTCTCTCCTCTCTTTTAGACTCGGTAGATTTAATTTGTCTAGCCTCCCTTCATATGGCAGTTCTCTGAGACTTGGAACCAATCTAGTGACTGCTCTCTGGATTCTTTCTAACTTGTGAATATGCTTCTTTAGATGCGGGGACCACACCACTGCTGCATACTCCAATCTTGGTCTAATCATACTCTTCATAATTTTCGCTACCATGGTCTCATCCAAATAGTTCAGAGCAACTTTCATATTCCCGGCCATTGCATACATTCCGCTAAAGAGCTTGTTAATATGTTTCTCTGGCGACAAATTATCTTGTATAATCAACCCTAAATCTTTTTCTTTTTCGGCCTTGCTAATTTTATTATCTCCCATCCTGTACTCCCAATTTGGTCTATTCACACTTCTTCCCATATTTAACACATGACATTTACTTATATTAAATTTCATTTTCCACTTGGTGCTCCATTCGTATATTTTATCTAAATCCCCTTGCAGCTCCTCACAACTACTTTTATTTGTTATTTGTCTCATAATTTTTACGTCATCTGCAAACATTGACATGTAAGAGTTTATGCCTATCGGCAGGTCATTCACGTACATAAGGAACATGAGAGGTGCCAACACAGATCCCTGCGGCACACCACTCTCAACTTTCCGCCACGATGAGTAAGTTCCTCTAATGTTGGTCCTCATTTCCCTATCTGTTAAATAGCTCTCCATCCATTTCAGCAAACTCCCCCTGACACATCCTAGCGTCTCAAGCTTAGATAACAATCTCTTATGTGGTACCTTATCGAATGCTTTGGAAAGGTCTAAGTAGACGCAGTCCACCCATCCGCCTCTTTCTTGGAGTACATCTATCACCCTACTGTAATAACATAGCAAACTGGTAACACAAGATGTCCCTTCTCTGAATCCAAATTGCTTTGGGGTTATTATTTTCTTTCTCTCCAACATTTTCATCCATCTCTTCCTAATTAGCTTTTCACAAATCTTGCATACAATACTAGTAAGTGAAACTGGTCTATAGTTTAGAGGGTCCTCAGGGTTTCCATTCTTGTATATCGGAATGATATTAGCTCTTTTCCATTCAACAGGAACCTGTCCTTTATCTAAGGAAGCTTGAATTATGTCCCTCACTGGCTCCACTAATTGCTCTGCACACTCCTTTAAAACCCAGGCAGACACTTCATCCGGTCCCATAGCTTTCCTTACTTCAAGTCCTCTCATCGCAGATAACAGCTCATCTCTAGTTATTTCAATCTTACTAAGACCACTCTCCAGTACTCCCGCCTGTGGTTCGTCAAAACCTTCCTCTCTAGTAAAAACTGACCCCAATTTGTTATTCATTACCTCACACATGTCCGATACATTTTCATACGTCCTAGCATCAACTCTTAATTTAGTAATTTGTTTCTTTACCTTCAACTTACTGTTTATATATTTATAAAATAATCTAGGGTCACTTTCACATTTATTTACTATGTTCTTCTCATAGTTCATTTTAACTTGCCTAATTATGTTAACATATCTATTCCTCTCCTGTTTATATTTATTCCGATTACTCTCAGTGTTCCTTCTTCTTAATCTAGCCCAAGCTGCATCACGCCTACCCAAAGCTCTTTTGCATTTCAAATTAAACCAATCTTTCTGCTTAGTAAAATTTCCAGTTTTATATCTTGGGACAAACATATTGGTTCCTACTCTATAAATTTCGAGGAATCTACTATATTTACCTTGTACGTCCCGTTCCTTCAAAATAAGATCCCAATCTACTCCCTCTAAATATCTTTTCAAGGATACATAATCAGCTTTACTATAATTTAATCTGTCATTTATGTAGCTATTGTCTAATCTATTGGCATTACTCGAGGTCAACTTCCATTTTAGTAATAGGTGATCACTTTTACCTACAGGACATAGATAGTTTATATCACTAATTTCGTGAGGATCTTTTGTAAAAATCAGATCGAGTTTAGAAGGTTCGTTATTACCCCTCATTCTTGTATTTTCCTTCACATGTTGTGTAAGTACATTTTCCGTAACCAACTCCACTAGCCGACTTCCCCAAGATCTCTGATTTGGCCCTGCATCTCCCGATTCCCAATCAACCTCACTACAGTTGAAATCTCCTACCAAGATCAATCGATTCTTCCTTAAAAGCAATCTTCTCAACGACTGAATCATATCCTCTACCATCTCCTCAAACTCCAACTCCCTCCATGCTCTGGTCTTTGGTGGCATGTAAGCTACTGCTATGTCTAGCTTTTTTCCTTCTATATCATTGAGTTCAACTGCCATTATTTCTGCCTTGTCATTATTTAACTCCACATGCTTTGCTGTCATAGGGTTCTTAACTAATACTGCCACTCCACCTCCCCTTTTACCCTTTCTATCATTTCTCCATATATTATATCCTTCACTAAACACTATGTTGCTGTCAAAGTCCTGGTTCAGCTTTGTCTCTGTCAAACAGACTATCTGTGGTTGATCTTTTCTTAATATATTATCTAACTCTACCTTTTTACTGTTTATTCCATCTATATTAGTGTAGTAGCACAGTATATTTGAATCCACCTCCTTGTTTCTCTTCCCTCTCTGCCTCCTACCAGGTTCACCTCCTCCTCCTCCATCCCTTCCCTGACCCAGTTCCACCTCCCCCACTAATTCTATTCTCCTCCCCCCTCTCTCTCCCTCTGTTCCACCCTCTCCACCACATCCTGGCTCTCTCTCCGGTCCCCTGCTCCCTGCATTATCTCTCGCTCCGTCTCCTTGCTTTGACTTCGTACTTGTCTCTCTGTCTCTTTCCCTATCACTCCTCTTACTTTCGGTTCTTGGTGGCTCCTGATGTACCACTTCCTTACTTGCCCTTCCCTTATTCTCCAAAAAAATTTCTTCTTTTGCTCTTCAGACAACTTTCCATTCTCTTCATCAGCCTTAGCTTGGAGTTCCCTTAACTGTTCTCGTTCTTCTACACTTAGGTCCTTTTTTACCCTTATATGATTCAGCTCTGTCGAATTTAATTTCCAGCTCACATTGGCTACTGCTTCTGCTGTTGATCTAAACTTTAGTTCCACTCTTAGTGGTCTCATCTCGCCCTTCTTATATATTCCTAACCTTCTCACCTCCTCCAGTTCTTTTACCCATCCATAACCCTCGTCTAAGTAATCCAGTATCCCCTTGACTTTCACAACATCCCTTTCCTTTCTTACCTTCATATCTGCCAGGTGCTCTTCCACATCTCCAAAGATTACTACACACTTACCTCTATCTATTGTCTCTCTCACTACCTTCTCTTTCTTCTTTAAAACTTGCACTACATTTTTTTCAAACTCTTTCTTTTCCTTTTCTCTCTCTTCCTTCTGCTCCTTCACAATTTCTTCAAGGGCTACCATCGTGGCACTCTCTACCCTTGTCCACTCATTTTTTACCTCACTAATTCCTTTTACTTCCTCACTCAGGTGGCCCTCATATTCCTTAAGCTGAGCCTTGAGTGCCACATTTTCCGACGCTAACTCGTCTACTCTGGCCATCACTGCCTCTAGGCTGTCACTTACTGGCCTAGGCCTATCCACCCCGCTAGTAACGCCACACATATCGGACAAAACTTCTACTTTAGCCCCTAACTCCTTCCTCCAATTTTCCATCACTCCCCTCCATCTCACAAGACCCATTAATTGTTTTTTCATACTTGCCAACTGATCATCCTTGTCCTCGGTGATAAAGCCTTCAAATTCATAATCCTCCTCATCCCCAGCTAGGCTTTCACGCCTTCCCGCCATCGCGAGGTGGTCGTCTGCCAGCCTAAAAACAACAATCGCCCCACTATCCCATCTCACTCCAGGAACTGTTTTACTTAATCCATATTTTCAATTACTTGGAATATCCAATTAAATCTGAATTGCTCATAAAACACCTAATTACTTATTGAAATGCACATATAAATTTCCGGGACAACACTTAGACACTCCTATCAACTTCACACAAGGTAACTCATTATCGGGGAGCAGCTGCGAGGTGTTGACAGCTCGGAGGTCGGCGGAGGTGTGGTGTGGTGTCGCCGTGTCGGGGAAGGTCTTCATACTGGGTGTGGCGGGGAAGGGTATCTTCATTCTCAATTTTGAGTTCCTCAGGTTAAGGCGAGTAGTTTCTACTGCTGGGCTGATCGCTAGGGTTGCGGGGTGCTGAGGCGTGTAATTTCTTGCTGGTCACTAGGTTTGCAGGCTGTGAGGCATAGTTTCTTGCTGGGCTGGTCGCTAGAGTCACGGGCTGCTGAGGCGTATAGTTTCTTGCTGGGCTGGTTCCTAAGGTTGCGGGCTGCTGTCCTCAACAACCTCCCACGGTCCGAATAGGGTTAAAGCATGAAACGGTCTCGACCATTTGCGTCTATGCCTTCAAGAACAAATAGACGAGCACCAAGAAAGGTCTGGCCCATTAGCCCCTACGCCTACAGAAACTGTAGGTGTGTGTGTCCCACCCATCTGCCGTGATGTTGATGTCCCAGGTTGGATTGGTAACCCCACCCTACCTCGCTCGACGCATCTGTGTCTACCCAGATCGTCGGCGGGGGGGCGGTCCAGGGCACAGCCGCAGAGAGCGTGCCCCGAGCAACCCAGTGTCCTAAGTGTCTGTGAATGGTACGCGGGATCGGCATGAGCCGATCCATAGGGGTCAACGGAAACACCTTGTTGCCCATGAGTATTAGGCGGCGTAGCCTGAGCCTCCCTAAGGGAATGGTCAGAGCGGCCCAATTCAGCGAACCCACTAACGAGTCCCAGATCCTCCTCGTGAGGGAGACCGAGTGCAACACGGCGAAGACCTTCCTGCGAAGTATCACCGCGTTTGGCTGACTCTGGGTCACTGTAGCGCTGGTCAAATCCCATTCGAGACCTACCCACGTCACGACACGCGACGGGATGAAGTGTCTGCCTGGGTTTTAACCCTTAACCCGGGAACTGCGGGAAGACTCTTAAGAGTTCCCTCGGCGGACTGCGGGAAGACTCTTAAGAGTCAGAGAAAAAAAAAATCAACTTTAACCCTCTCACCACGGATGGGCTCTTAAACACCCATAAAAAAGCATATACCAGGTACCCGGAAGGACTCTTGAACACCCCTGTAGTTGAAAGCCTGTGAGCTCCGTGTGCGAGGCGTCGGTCCGACGCATGTAAACAACAGCCGGCTGGACCGACGCCCCGCATCTCCGGCCACAAGAAGGAGAGCGTCGCTTGTTCGTGTGTGCCTGTATGTTGTTGTTAAGTATCGAAAAGTGGTGTAAAGTGGCTGTTTTGGCCATAAAGTTATCTCCAATGAAATCATCATCACAGCTCAACCAGTTGACTTAGAGAGCTCTACTTAATGCCATTCTACAGGTAAATAACACAGCTACGCTTGGGGATGCGCGGGAATGCGGGAATAAGTCTGATTAACGAATATACGGTAGCCTAGCCTAGACGTTTTTCGGCCAAAACACCCGGGTTTCGAGGAATATATATATAATACATAGCCGGTGCTGGAGGGTTAAACATCGGAAAAAAAAAAAAAAATTATGTTTTTATTTTTGTTTTGCCCCTGGGCCATGCAAAATATCACTCCTCTACCTCCCCTCCTTCCCCACTTTCCTCCCCTCCTTCAGTTATCACCTATTTTCCCTGTTATTCCCTTATTCTGAGGTATATTTTCGTGCTAACATTTTTTTTTTTTTTTTTTTTTTTAAGAGACAATGAACGGAGGAAGGAAAAACACAGATAAAACAAAAAGGTCCATGTGCCTAAAGGCATCCTCCATTCATAAAATGTTTGTAACAACTGGATTTAAACATTTGTTGATTGTAAGTTTGTGGAAAGCAATTCGAGGGAAGTGAATTCCAAAGAGTAGTAGCTCTGGGGATAAATGAATTCTGATAAGCAGAAGTTCTGCATTGTGGAGGAGAAAGTGTAAATTCATGGGCGCTCTCAGCTGCCCTAGTTCTACGGGGAAAGATGTGGAGAGGCGGCACAATTGAAGCAAGTTCCTCGGAACAATTGCTGTGAAAATATCTGTAGAATAATGCAAGGGATGCAACGTTTCTTCGTATGGCTAATGTAGGAAGGTCCTGTGTGATTGCAGGGTTATTGATTAATCTAATAGCTTTATTTTGAATTTTGTCCAACTGCCTCAATGCAACCACTCCACTTCCACCCCACAGAGGTGAACAGTAATCCATCTGAGAGCGCACATGACTTTTATATATTACGGCCAACTGCTCGTCAGTGAAGAATTCTCGAACTCTGTACAGGAGTCCCAGTTTTTTAGAGGCATTCTTAGCAATGCTTCTAACATAATGTGTCCAGCTCAAGTTAGTAGTTAATGTTACACCGAGAATGTCAATACTAGGGGAAGTGGGAATATTTACATCATTAAAAAATATATGGGAGTCAGTGAGATTCTGTCGGTTAGAAAATTGAATGTACTTGGTTTTCTGTGCATTAAAGGAAACTAGATTCTCTTGTCCCCATTCATTAATTCTAGAAATGTCCCGGTTCAGAGAAATTGCAGTGTTTATTTTTGAATTTATAAGATCGGGTTGGGTGAAAGAATTGGTAAATGTGAAGGAACTGTGGAGTGTTGAGTCATCTGCGTAGGAATGTATTGGATTATGAGTGGTAGATATGAGATCATTGATATGAATGAGGAACAGAGTTGGGGCCAAAACTGATCCCTGGGGAACACCAGCATTTATTGAGTGAAATTGAGAATAAAGGCCATCTACCATTACACGTATTTTTCTGTTATGAAGATAAGAAGAAATTAGTGGAACTAATGATGCAAGGCCGTAGTGTGACATCTTCGACAATAAGGATTGATGCCAGACTCTATCAAATGCCTTTGATATATCCAGTGCTATTGTATGTGTTTCACCATGTTGGTCTGTAGCTTGGTTGATTTGATGCGTAAGAAGGCAAAGAATGTCTGCAGTTGATCGACATCGTCTAAAACCATATTGCCTATCACTGATTAAATTATTATTCTCCAGATGCTTAATTATGTGATTATTTAATATAATTTCAAAAACTTTGCCAAGAGTGGAAGTTATAGCTATTGGTCTGTAGTTTGATGGATCTGAAGAGGCACCTTTTTTAGGAACTGGATGGATGTTTGCTTCTTTCCAGGGTACTGGGAAGCATGAGGTATGAGTACACAGACGGAAAAATTTTGCCAATACAGGAGCGAGCACCAAGGAGCAATTCTTAAGTACTATTGGAGGAATTTCATCTGGAAATTCACATTAGCGAGTTGCAAGCAGGGCATTGACATCACTGTTAGCAAGCGAGTGCAAGAGAGAGAGAGAGAGAGTATCGATCGACTGTGTCTCAGTGGCCTTGGGGGAAATTGGCGGGAAAGCAGGTTGCCTCACCCATACATTATATAACTCGCGGCCTGTATCTCCGATTTTGACCATCCAAACGCTGTTTTCACTCGTTTTATTGTTGTTTCAGGTTAATACCTTTATAATCAACCCATAATAGGTGCGTATGGATAAGTATTAATGCTATATATGGTAAAATGAATATTTTAGTGATGGAAACAGCTCAAATACGTCAGCACAGGCAGAGGTGTCTAATTACCCCCATGCGCACTTCTTAGGTTAAAGAGCGGCACTCGACTTAAGTCGTGCACCAATTTGCAGCAAGTTAGGAGCATTATTAAGGCTTTTAAAGGGTTAAAATCGAGTGCAAATGGCCGGGAGAGCAGCGGGCCAGACAGCCGACTCCCAGGGCTTACCGCCGCCCATTAACTCATGTTCCCTGTGTTCTCGAGAGGCCGGCAGTGTAGCCAGTAGTGAGAATAGCTGGGAAAAATATACCGATATATGCTAAACTTCCATGTTCGTGGCACCACTGCAAGAGAACCACGAGTGCTACGTAGCTCGTTCTGATCTCATTTTGAAGCTTTTAGTGCCTAGTTTTTTGCTAAATATTTTCTTTTTCATGCAGATGCTTGATTAATCATGCAGGAGGGCCTGAATATGCCCAAATGAGCCCAAAACACCCCGCTAGACAAGGGTTAAAGGAGTGTGCAGAGCAATTAGTGGAGCCAGTGAGGGACATAATTCAAGCTTCCTTAGATAAAGGACAGGTTCCTGTTGAATGGAAAAGAGCTAATATCATTCCGATATACAAGAATGGAAACCCTGAGGACCCTCTAAACTATAGACCAGTTTCACTTACTAGTATTGTATGCAAGATTTGTGAAAAGCTAATTAGGAAGAGATGGATGAAAATGTTGGAGAGAAAGAAGATAATAACCCCAAAGCAATTTGGATTCAGAGAAGCGACATCTTGTGTTACCAGTTTTCTATGTTATTACAGTAGGGTGATAGATGTACTCCAAGAAAGAGGCGGATGGGTGGACTGCGTCTACTTAGACCTTTCCAAAGCATTCGATAAGGTACCACATAAGAGATTGTTATCTAAGCTTGAGATGCTAGGATGTGTCAGGGGGAGTTTGCTGAAATGGATGGAGAGCTATTTAACAGATAGGTAAATGAGGACCAACATTAGAGGAACTTACTCATCGTGGCGGAAAGTTGAGAGTGGTGTCCCGCAGGGATCTGTGTTGGCACCTCTCATGTTCCTTATGTACGTGAATGACCTGCTGATAGGCATAAACTCCTACATGTCAATGTTTGCAGATGACGTAAAAATTATGAGACAAATAACAAATAAAAGTAGTTGTGAGGAGCTGCAAGGGGATTTAGATAAAATATACGAATGGAGCACCAAGTGGAAAATTAAATTTAATATAAGTAAATGCCATGTGTTAAATATGGGAAGAAGTGTGAATAGACCAAATGGGAGTACAGGATGGGAGATAATATAATTAGCAAGGCCAAAAAAGAAAAGGATTTAGGGTTGATTATACAAGATAATTTGTCGCCAGAGAAACATTTTTAACAAGCTCTTTAGCGGAATGTATGCAATGGCCGGGAATATGAAAGTTGCTCTGAACTACTTGGATGAGACCATGGTAGCGGAAAATTATGAAGAGTATGATTAGACCAAGATTGGAGTATGCAGCAGTGGTGTGGTCCCCGCATCTAAAGAAGCATATTCACAAGTTAGAAAGAATCCAGAGAGCAGTTACTAGATTGGTTCCAAGTCTCAGAGAACTGCCATATGAAGGGAGGCTAGACAAATTAAATCTACCGAGTCTAAAAGAGAGGAGAGAGAGGGGAGACATGATAATGATGTACAAATGCACCCGGGGGCTGGAGAGGCTGGATAGGGAAGATATATTAATTATGGATACAGGAATAACTAGAGGCCACAGCTACAAAGTAAAAAGACCTACCTGCAAGAACGATATCAGGAAGTTTAGCTTCCCCTATAGATGTATTGACAAATGGAATGGGCTGGAGGAGGAGGTGGTAGGGGCAAGGAACATCCATATTTTCAAGAAAAAATTGGATAAAAAGTAGACCGAGAGACGGGACAACACGAGCTTAGCTCAACTCCTGTAAACTACAATTAGGTAAATACAATTAGGTAAATACACATGCACAAGGACCCCCGCTCTGCCTGCTTCGTTGGTTTCACTTTTGAACACGTGCGGGGGCTGACGGAGGCGGCAGGAGGGGAGTGCATGCCCGCATGCCCACCCTTCCTGCCGCCCCCAACTAATTGTAGTGGGCCCTATCATTTCTCATCCTTTCTGTTTTCCGTTTTTCCCTTCTTCCCGCTGCCCCCTCCTTTGGGAGCACCGTGACTGTCATGAGGTAAACGACCGTACTCACTCTTTGGTTTCGTTGGAGGGTGTTGTCGGCAATCCCTACACCCGTCGAACTGTGGTACCCGACGTGTTCGAGCGAGGGGAAACTTTTATGCCAAACCCTAACCCTTGTGCTGGGTCGGCGATCGACGGATCGACGGCCCTTAAGGTGCATTAGTCGGGGTGTATATCTGCAAGAATTCCTAGGGCGGTCGTCCCGTCCTCTAATTGTGGCTCCATGGTGGGTTTGGAATCTGACTCAGATGAATTTAGAAATATTCGTCCTATGGAATCTAAAATTGCCCCCTCCGACGCCGACCCCTGCGAGAAATTGGACTGCCTCAAGGACCCTTCCCCTGCTGCCAACAGTGCCGGAGTTCCCCACTCAGGCATGGCACCCACAGACCTTGGCAAACCTCCTAAGGATACTGTGACGAATTCTCCATCGTCGGGTAGTGAGATCCATCAGGTGATCTCCCCGGCATCAATTCCTATGCACAGTACTGCCTCTGTGATCAATAATAGTGATGACAACCCCACAGTCTCGACTTTAACTTCTAAATTACCAGATTATGATTCTAGCCTTAGCCTACCTCTTCATTCCGTTGACAACCTTAATGAAGAACCTCGCATGCCCTCAGCTGACACCCCTACGGATGCTTCTTGCATCCCTGACCCGTCTGTGACTCCATCTGTTACCATCTTCCCTCCGGATGCAGGATCTCCTACCTCAATTAAACCTGCTTCTGTACCTCCACGATCTCAACGGGCCATTAATACAGGTACAGGAAAAGACCTTGCCGGTATTTCCTCTGCCATTCACACGCTTCAACCGTTCGTACCTTCGCATAACCGACAAAGGCGTAAACGTAACATGTATACCCCTGCTTCGAAGGACACTTATAACGCTATGTTCAGTCCCCCTGATTGGTCACGGTTTTTCACGGTCTCTGGTGAACCTATGGATGATTTCAGTCTATACAATACTCTCGCACAAGATATTGGTGACTTCACCATGCATGCTGTTGGATCGGCCAAGCGCATGATTGAGGTGAAAACACAGGAGCAATCAGAAGCCTTACAAGCCTACCTCGACACCCCCAACGACAGATACACAGGTAAACCAGATGAATACCTGAATCAGTGTACTGGCACGGTTGTGCTCCCTTCCGACTTCGAATTTGCAGATCAGAGCTTTACAGACTCAACCAATCGTATCTTAAAATTATTGCAAAGAACTGACCCCACTGTTGTTAAAGTTGACACTTATACTGCTCCTCAGCGTGGAAATCGGCCCCCACTACGCATTGTCAAAATCTATTTTAAGCGCCATGACCTCCCTATGCATGTCCGTCTTGCAGGTCGCCAACTGCAGGTACGAAGGTATGTTAACAAGCCGAGACAATGCACAAATTGCTGGAAGCTTGGGCATTCAACCCCACGGTGTCGGGCTCTCAATGCTCGTTGCTTAAATTGCGGCTCAGAACAACATGCTCTCAACAATTGTCAAGTCAGCGCGCCCCGTTGTGCAAATTGTGACGGGTCCCACAAAGCCAATGACAGAACATGCCCGCACTTTGCGTTTCATCGTGACGTATTACATTTACAGGCCACAAAAGGACTCCCCTTCCGGTCTGCTGCAGCACGATTAAGGCAGGAAGGTAAATCTCCTCCATATCGACGGTTTGAATCAACTACACCCGCTGACTCCTCTGACCACCAGCGTCCAGAGCAGCCTCCGGCACCATCTATTAGCCCACAACATTACCCCACCAATGATACCTTCCGTTTAGTTCACCTTAACTCCCCGGACCTATCCACCTCTAACAGGTTCGAGGGATTTACTAACTTGACCGATGATACTGAGTTTTGGAACATGACTGCCGAAGAGAACCTCATGGAATGTAACACAGTACCAGATATAGAGACTTCTCCCCAATCTCGCTCCACCCAGTCGCAGCCTCGGAAAAAGCGTAAGGTTGCAAGTCCTATCCGGTCATTATCCCGGACCTCGAAACTCGGTTCCACCACACAGAAGTGGGTTATGCCTACCCACGATCCGGACTGTGGCTGCCATAACTGCGGCCGATTCTTTCTACTTCAGCACAAGACTTCTACCCGTACAGTACTCACCGAACATCTTCACAAATTTCTTTCCAAGCGAGCTCCAGCGGAAGATGCTCAAATTCACCCGACTCCTTGTTATTGTGTCACCCATATTTGTGAATCTGATCCTACGCCCAAGGACTTGATGCAGAGATTCCTGAAGGACAATAACCTGTTGGATTCTGACTTGACTAATATAGAGCTATCACAATCCCGATTTGATGTTCACCAACCTCCTGTCAATGTGCGTACCACCCTCACCACGCCTGATCCTCATGAGCGACATGTTCCGTTAGCCGCTCCCCACTGCCCAGATCCCGATGCTCCCAAACCTAGAGACATTCCCCCACAAACTCCTGCTAACCCTACGACACCATCATCTGACAAACCTTCGATAAAGACTCATCATACCCCGAGCCCCTCACAATCTCCTGTATTGATATGTCACACCAATATCCCACCTGACAAATGTGGATGTCCAATTTGTTTCCGTAATTACATCACACCCCATATCTGTGCCACGGATCCCTGCCTCCTTGCTCGGACGCAGGAATTTGTCACCACACGTACACTTCCCCCTAACCCTGATGAAGATGTTACCTCCGCTTATCTATTTATGAACACTCTGCGCCAAAAACTCCTCCACTGCCCCACCCTTGTTCCTAAACTAGTCACACAATTCACAGCTATTTCTGAAAAATGTACAGACCTTACATCTACCCCTTCACCTCCATCCACATAACCCTCTCCACACTCACAACCTTTACCAGACTCTCTTCAAGAGACCTCTATTGTCGATGACTCTGACAATCCTATTCTTGATGGCATATAACATTTTGCAATGGAATATAAACGGATACCAAACTCGCCTCCGTATGGGAGAATTACAACGATTACTTAAATTATATTCACCATTATGCATTTGCCTCCAACATGTAGGCAATTTTGTTGTCCCCCCCAGGCATTATACTGTTGCTGCTAGCTCCCCTATAACCCCTTCACATCTCCGAACGGCCGTCCTTGTGCACTATAAGTGCGTATTTGTTCCTGTCACCCTTGACCCCAACCCTTTTCAAACAACTGCCGTCTCCATTTCATTACCAAACCTTCCTTCCTTGACTGTTTGCTCCTCCTACAATCAACCCTCCTGTCATTACAATACTTCAGACCTTCATCAACTAGTACAACAACTGACCCCACCGTACCTTATTCTGGGCGACTTTAACGCACACTCTCCCCTTTGGGGCAACCCAAACACAGACATCCCAGGTGATAAAATTGAAAAATATCTCCTTCATTCTACTCTTTGTTGTCTCAACTTTGACACCCCCACCT
The DNA here is from genome assembly GCA_032716605.1 of Paralithodes platypus. Taxonomy (NCBI): domain Eukaryota; kingdom Metazoa; phylum Arthropoda; class Malacostraca; order Decapoda; family Lithodidae; genus Paralithodes; species Paralithodes platypus. Next base: position 43,195,001 of record CM064573.1, on the reverse strand, counting down.
ACAGATCTGCTACCCACTGTACATTTTCCGCTGTTGATCTTTCCTTTGCCTCGGATGACGCAACTCCCCTATTTGACTGGTCAGTTTTACAGGATCGCTTCTCCAGCGACCACTACCCTATACTCCTTAAGTATTTGTGCCCTGCATCCTCCCCTCAAATATCGAGTTATTATCTCTCTAAAGCCGATTGGACGTCTTATACGCACTCCTCTGCAGACGTTTCGGACTTCTCCCCTACCTCTTGCCCTGCACACAATTTTGATTATTTTTCGTCCTTCCTGAACTCCATTGCTCGCACTCATATCCCGCTTACCTCCTCGCTGACGCACCCTCGCCAGGTCCCTTGGTGGACGCCCACTCTAGCCCAAATGATAAAATTCAAGCATCGTGTGGAACGCCTTCTTAAGCGTCTGAGTGTTAGGCAGCGGCGTTTAAAGACTGTTTCCCCCGGCTTTTTTCCACTAATCGTTACTTTGACCTTATAACCATCACTATTTAAAAAATTGCCCTTAAAACGTTCTATAACAAGATCTGTGCAGTTGTCAGACGCAGTATCCTTGACAACAAGATACTTTCATGGCGATCATATATCTCGTCCTTCAATTCCCGCACCCCTCTCTCTACTTTATGGAAAAAGTTTCGCAGTATCAACGGACGCACTGTACGGCCTCCACTCTCTCCACTCAAAGACCCTGCCTCGGACTCGCTTACACATGACCCCCTTGACATCGCTGCCATACATGCCAAACATTTCTGTCACGTCAGCTCAGACCAGTCATTGCCTCGTCAATTTCTTCGTTATAAATGTATGGAGGAATCTCGCCCGCTATCTTTTCATAGCGGGAAAACACATGAATATAACACCCCTTTTTCAATTCCGGAATTGCGACACTGTGTACAGACACTACTCCTGGCCCGGATGGATTCTCGTACGCTCTCATCCGTCACCTCCATCCACGTGCGCTACAACATCTTTTACAACTGTACAATCAGTTTTGGATAAGTAACTACTTCCCACCGTCTTGGCGGCATGCTTACACTATACCCGTACCGAAGCCTGGAAAAGATCATAGTCTTCCCACAAATTACAGACCGATTGTGCTTACCTCATGCCTCTGCAAATTAATGGAAAAAATGATCAATCCTCGACTTTTACATTACGCTGAGTCACATGCCCTCCTATCCCCATATCAGAATGGTTCCCGCCCTGGCCGTTCTACACTGCACTCACTTATTCGCCTTGAACACCAAATACGTGATGGGTTCTCCAAGAACCAAGTGGCAATATTTTTTGACATTGCTAAGGCTTATGACACAACATGGAGACAGGATTTTAAAATGTTTACACGATTCTGGCATGCGGGGTCCTCTTCCCTGCTTTTTACAAAATTTTCTCTCTAACCGTACATTCCAGGTCAAAAATAATGGTCTCCTATCGGACATTATGTCACAAATTAATGGAATACCACAAGGATGTGCCCTTAGCAGCTTACTCTTTATTATGGTGATCAATAGTGTCATACGCAGCCTCCCACCTGAAATATAGTATAGCTTGTATGTGGACGACTTCGCAATATATTATACTTCTCCCAGTCTGACTCACATACAACGGCATCTCAACATTGCTCTAAAATCCATCCACTCTTGGGCATCCACTGCTGGTTTTCAATTTTCTGCTGAAAAGACTAACGCCGTTGTATTCTATAGAAATGTTCGACATTTACGTAAACAGTCCATTACTCTCACCATGGGACATTCTAATATTCAGATCCTTCCACATACCAGGTTCCTTGGTTTAATCTTTGATACTCACCTCAATTGGAAGAGTCACATTGCCTGCTTAAAGGCACGTTGCCTCCAGAGAATGAATGTTCTGAAAACAGTCGCACGAGTCCATTGGGGCGCAGATCGCGCTACGCTTTTACTGTTCTACAGAGCTACCATCCTCTCAGCCCTAGATTATGGTAGCCCTGTCTATGGCACGGCCTCTGCTTCCACATTAGGAACCCTCGACAGCGTACACCATTTGGGCATCCGCATTAGCTCGGGGGCATTCCGTTCCTCTCGTGTCTCCAATATCCTATGTGAGGCTGGGACCTTACCTCTAGCCTACCACCGTCGATTAGTCCTCATGCGTACGGCTGTTCGCCTCCGTCATGACCCAACTCTACTAGAACTATTCCATTCCACAGATAACTATCGTTCAACCATTCCAGTACCATTCCCAATATTGTCTCGCCAATTGCTCTCCACTTACAGTATCACCGTTCCTCCCATAACTCCCCCTCCTAGTCACATCACTCCGTGGCCCTAAAACACCCTACAGTTTGCTTTCACTTAGCGGATCAACTTGATGCCCAAGCCCCATCTCAACGTCGACATCTCGCTTTACAACATCTTGATGATCACATCCCGGCTGTTTTCATTTACACCGATGGCTCGAAAACTGCGGATGCCGTGGGTTGCGCTGCAGTCTCAGACAATGGCTTGTCTCAAAGTACCTTACACCATCACTCCACGGTTTTCACTGCTGAATTATGGGCTATTCAAGGTGCTTTAAGCACCATCTCTTCATTGTCGAGGAACTCTCCACGGGTCGTTATCTGTAGTGACTCAAAGAGTGCACTGCAAGCCTTATGTGTATTTGCCCCCAAGGACCCATTGGTCAAGACTATCATCCACACAATACACAAATTACAGTGCGCTAATCGTTCCATCACACTGTGCTGGATCCCCGCGCATGTAGGAATTCCTGGGAATGAGCGTGCAGACTTCCTCGCTAAGCAAGCGTGTCATGGTACACCCTCTACTACTTTGCTGCGTTCGGAGGATCTGCTCCCTGTCCTCCGTCGCCATGTTTATGACGCTTGGCGAGTTGAGTGGAGAGCGCAACCATTAACTGGCCACCTTCGCTCCATTAAGGATGACATACACTTGTGGCCCTCTTCAATTAATGGTTCACGTGCAGACCAAACCCTATTAACTAGATTACGTTTCGGCCACACGCGCCTCACACATGGTTACCTGATGTCCACCCCTTGTGGTCCACCACCTGAATGCCAACATTGCCATACATCATTGACTGTTTTTCACTTTCTTTGTATTTGTCCCGTCTATGCATCTAAAAGACGGAGATTCTTGCTGAACACCTCATTACATGGCATCCTCTCTGACTCAGACTCTTTCAATTTCACCCCTATTCGTCACTTCCTGAGAGCGATAAATTTATACAATGACATATAACTGCTGACATATACGTGACTTTAAACTCTGTATTTACCTAATTGTATTTACCTAATTGTAGTTTACAGGAGTTGAGCTAAGCTCGTGTTGTCCCGTCTCTCAGTCTACTTTTTATCCAATTTTTTCTTGAAAATATGGATGTTCCTTGCCCCTACCACCTCCTCCTCATGGCGAACATGGCGACGGAGGACAGGGAGCAGATCCTCCGAACGCAGCAAAGTAGTAGAGGGTGTACCACCTCTTCCACCACTAGCCTTGAGAGGGCCTAGGCCCAGTGGGCTAGTATAAAATAAAAGCATCATCAACAACATCAACATGCACAAGGAGTGCGCCCGGTGCCTGCGAGTTGGCAGGTACAGCTCAAAGCCTTTGCTCAACGTGACGTACATGTCGACGCGCCCACTTTGTTGGCGTCGTATGAATTTCAGTTGTGTCTTTCCATGGTTTCTCTTTTACTGTTCCTTGTGGCTGACGGAGGGCGTCGACTTCGGGGTTCGGTCGGAGATGGGTTCTTCCCCACTCCCTCCTGTCGGCTGGTCCTCCGTGTCGAGCCTCGTCATGCCTTCATCCGGGGTTTCACCTCCATTTTGGGCCTGGTTCTTTGCCCCTACGTTATCTTTCTGAACGTATGCCACGTTCCTTCACGCCACCAGAGAAGGGTGCCCTGGAACGTGTTCCCAAGCCCTGGCGGCGCACTGCTCGCATGCTCTGCACCTAGCTCGGCTTCCCCTCAGGCTTCTTGTAGCTCCACCGACTCGGGTGCTCGGGAAGGGTGGGGCCCAATTCGGGCGTCTGTAACTGCGGCTCGCCTCCGTCGGCTTCCTGCAGTGTCCCTTCCATGAGGCTGCGTGTTGTCGCCAGTCTCTGTGGTTTTCCTTCTGTACACTGGCGCCGGCTGAGGTCAGCACGTCGCTGTTGCTTTCTGTGCTCCCTCCGGAGGGGCTCTTCTCTGCTCCTGCATGGCAGGGGTCTTCCCTCTTTGCTGCTGCGGGGCTCTTCGCTCCCCGTCCGCCTGGGATGTCCCGACTCTCCTCAACCGCTTCCTCTTCATTGGGGTCGGCAGGCCGGCTCGTAACGAGGCCGCCAGACTCGGGGCCCCTACCGGCTCTTGCGTCCCCACTCTCGGTTTCGCTTCGCCGTTCGTGGGCACGGCGGGGTCTGTCCTCGGGGTGCCGGTCCACGTTTCCGCTCCGGCGACCTGCGTGACCTCGGCCTGTCTCCCCAAACGTCGCCTCTGTTATTCTGTCCATGGGATTCTTCGGGTAGTCTCGCCTCACCAGCGGGACTTCCTGTCGCATGTCTTTCTGGTCTTCGTGACGGATAGCGAGGTGTTGTGACCGGTGGTCGACCTGTCGTGCCTCGTATTGATGACTCTCATTATGTCACGTTCGGCGGTTTACCCTTCGGTCTCCATGTCGCCCCTCGTATCTTTCCGACCCTCGTCGGATTGGCCTTGCCGCCCCTGTTCACTCGGGGTCTTCCGCTCCTCTTTTCCTTGGTGGCTGGGATCTTCTCCGCGAACTCTCCCGCACACTGTGTGCACGCCGCTCTCCTTGTACCTCCTCGTTCCTCGGTTCGGATTCCTAGTCGCCGTTCCCGAGTCCTGCCTTCCACCGTCGCAAGATGTGCCGTGGGCGGGCCTCGACTGGGACAGGTAGAGCACGCCTGTCACCCTGAGTCGGGTGACTGCGTAGTCTTTTCGTTCTTCAGGACCTGGCGGGGTACATCTTTTGCCATGCACTCCTTTCCGCCGTCGCACTGCGTGTACCCTGCCTACCCGGGACTGCCGACCTATGGGCGGTTGCTCTGTCGATGGGACAGAGCACCCGGGTAGTTTGGTCTTTCCAAAACACCGTATTCGATGTGTTTCCGCCACCCGACGCCCTTTTTGATGTGCAAAGTCCTCCGCAGGCTGAGTGGGTATATGAACTTTGTTTGGTTGTTCACTTCCATCTGGCCGGCACACGCCTGGTCCGCTCAGCTGTGGCGGTGGCGCCCGAGTCCTGTTCCCCTATCGTTCCCCGATTTCCACTTGGGATCGATTGGTGGCCTCGGGCCCTCGTTGGCCTTCACGTCGTGGATGTTTGTGGGGCAGGGTGGCTGCCTACGTTTAGTCGCTCTTTGACTGTCAAATCCTCTCCACTGGCCACATTCTCAGTGGCGGACTTCCGTCTCTCACTGGCACGGTTTTCCTTCTGGGATGACCAACACGTCACGGACACGCCTGTCGGTGGCGTTCGTGTTTCCCTACCTCATTTGGTTCTTTTTGAGATGCGTCCCAACATATGCACCACGCTTAGGACCCGCCTGTTGGCCATTTGGGTCCCGTTTGAGTCATTTACGGGGTTGGTCGTTCCTCACAGGGCGTTGGATTTCCTCATTCGGGCCTGCTTTGGACTTCGGCCTACCCCACGTCAGATTCCTCCTCAGTGGTCTCTGGCGGAGGCTCTCGCCTGCCTCTTACACTATTTACCCCGCGCCTGGACACTTTCATGCCATGACACTGTTCCTTCTGGCTTTAGCGGCGGGTGACGGCATCTCGGAGATGGCTGCCATGTCTAAGACCCGGCCTTGCTTCCGTTTTCTCCCGTCCTTGGGTCAGTTACTTTGGCTCCGTCTGTTCGTTTTGTGGCTACAACCGTACGTGACACTCCCGATTTTCGGCCTTTCCTGTACCGGCTTCCACACGTGGTAGGGTTCATCGTCCGTTCTGCCCGGTTCAAACCCTGCATCCGTATGTGTACTCGGCCAGGCCAGTGTCGGGGTTGACATTACGGGTGGCGCCTACGTCCGATAGGAGGCTTGATCGCCGTGCTGTGGGACTTCACCTGTGTCGGATTCTTCGGGCCGGTAACCCGTACGTTCAGCGCACGGCTCATGCCGTCCGTTCGTACGCTGCTCCATTCAGGTTTTACTTGCTTTTTCTCGCCCGGACTTTGCCGACACAGTGCTTTGGTCTTCCCCCACCACGTTTGTCTCCTCCTCTCTGTCGTTGTCCACCGACAGACCAGGGCGTCCTTGTAGTGCGTTGGGCCTGCAGGTTCCCTCAGGGTCTCCCTGCGGGGTTCCTTCTGTCTCTTGTCCTTCTCCTGTCCTGTCCTTCCTTATTGGGGGGAGGGGGGGGAGGGAAGGGTATTGCACTATACCCATACTTGCACCTATATTAACCCGTTGAGCCCCGGCTAGTTATAATATTTTGTTCACCCCAGTCCCAAGCCATTTTCACTTCTTATTTTTGTTTGCTAAAATGGAAGACAAGGATGAGAAATGAAAAAAAAAAAAAAAAAAAAATCACCTCGGATATTTTTTTTTGGGGGGGGGCTTCAAAAAAATGTGTTGGGCCAAAATGGAAGAGAATGGTGAGAAATGAAGAAAAAAAAAAAAAAACTCACGTTGGTCATTTGGGGGGCGGGGGGGGGGAGGGTCGAAAGTTCGTCTCCCCCGCATGACCACCCGCCCGGGAGCACTAGGGTGAAAACTGAGTATGGCATTGTACGGCATACATCCTAAGGAGTGTCTCACATAAATCTCAAGCCTCTAGCTCCCATACGACCGGAGTAATGAAGGTTCAAATTGGCGGTGAACTAAGGGTGTAAAGTATCCCCACTAAGCCCACCACCACCAGCCGCGCGGCTGTCTTGGCCCGCTCACACCTACCGGCCCGGCTCCCACACACACTACGGTACCTCCCCCTCCTATTCTCCTGCCATTTCCTACCTTACGAGGCACGTAACTGATTTTAATATGTCGGACGCACGTGATGCGTCGCTGGGAGTTGGTGATCAAACACTGCCGACGCATCACGTGCGATGCTGGGTCTCACTGGGTTAAAGATTAATAACTGGGCTAAGCTTTTGTGATACTTTCTAGTCTTCAGTATACTACATTCTTTCGGTATGTCTTGTCCTCATACCACTGAACTTTTCTCATATGGCTTTTAGTGCTCGTCACTGACACTGCTCATGTAGTTTCTCGTCACATCCTGTACGGTACTCATATTCGGCGTATGCCGGTATTTACTCATTCCAGTATGGGTCGTCCTGCTTTCTTCCGGAAGGAGGGAGGGGGGCATCCTGGACTTTATATTCATCATTATGAAATGCATCATTCTTTGTCTTAGGCTAAGTTATCTCATGGAATAAGACTGGACTGTACTTGACCTCTCTTGATATGCACCTGTCTGTACACTCTTTATATAAACTCTCTTGTTTAAGTCAGTCTTTCCATGGTCCTGATATTTCCTAAGGGCTAAGTTTGTGTTTTTTCGCTTGGATGTCCGCCTCCGATTTGTTACTCTAGCTCTACGTTGGAGATGTAGAGGCTACTACTAAATTGGGAGGTTTGACACTCTCCCAATACCAAAGAAGGAAAACCTTCTATTTGGTAGGTAGCCTCGGAGTATCCAACGTCATAGTATCCCGCCCTCACGCCGTACCCCTGCCCATCCAATCTTGTCTAATTAACTTGATACCTGGATGTCTAATGAACCCGGTCGGGTTGTGCGGTGGACCCGTGACAACGGCTTAAGGAGCCAGATAGGATGGACAATGTTCTGCAATTTTCTCTTTTCTTTCTCATAAATATTTTCATTTCCTTTAAAATAGTAGCCTCAAGAGTGTGTACAACGTACAACGTACCTAGTAGAGAGAGTAAGGTGCTACTCTAGATGTTATCGATTTAATCGCGCTAGTGATTACGATAATTGTCCGCTCCAGAGCGGAACGGAATTATACGATAGGTATACAGTCGACCCTCGCAAATCCGGACTTCACCAATCCGGACTTTCAACAATCCGGACACAATCCGGAGTCCGGTCCGATCGTCCGGTAGTGCGTACCGTAACGCATACTTGTCCGAATACTTAAAATTTTGTCCGGTAGGTGGCTCTCGCGACGGGTGACGCCACCCGTTCCCGCCTAGTCATTCAAGCTTGTTTACAACCCGCCGTGCGACTACCTGGTTATTAAGGTGTTTGTGAAGTTATTATCGACTTTCATTGCCAGCCACCATTCCCCCCAAGCCTCAAAAGACTGTCAAGCGCTAGGCTATTAATATTAATAATGTGTGTGCGTATCTGTATGCGTGTGTGGCCCCCCCGTACACTATTTTCTGAATCCGGACTTTTCCTGAATTCGGACAAGGCCCAGTCTCTTTTAGTCCGAATTTGCGAGGGTCGACTGGTATAGCTCTACGTTGGATACTCCGAGGCTACCTACCAAATAGAAGGTTTTCCTTCTTTGGTATTGGGTGAGTGTCAAACCTCCCAATTTGACACATCATGAGCGACTGAGCCTATTTGTGCTAATTCAATATAAATTTGAATAATTTTGTCAATAGCCCTGTGATCACGTTATTTTGCTTAGCTTTGTAAATAGTAAATTAAAATAGCAGATGCATATAGATATACAAAATTATCCATAGATCTATGTACAACAACGATAACACTGACAATATTGATTGAGTCAGTCTGTTTTGATAAAAATATAAAAAAAATCATATTTTGCAGCTTTTGCTGTATGTAGCTAGGCTATGGGAATGGATCAGTTGTTGGTTTTGCTGAATGAGGCTTTGAACTTCTGTGAAATATAGAAAATAATTAATATTTTACTTTGATAAAGTTTTCAATGTGAAAATTGTCATTGACATTATGTCATAGAAATTAGAACGAGGTGCTCAAAATGAAGGCATGATTGCATTGCCAATTATATTTATCTTAGACTAGCATGATAAAACCACCTTTAAATTGTAAACTACTGTCCAAGACTACAAACTATAATTGTAACTTATTACCTCTCTACTTAGCCTAATGCAAGACGGTATTGTAAGTGATTGGAAAATGGGCTGGACAAAATTATTTTTCATAACAAATAGTATAATAGATTATATAGATAAAATATATATTGACATATAGGCTATTATATATTTGTAATATATTAAAATCGTCTAAAAGAAGCCAGATTTTGTTTAAAGGGATGGCACTGGTACTGAATGGGCTAAGCTAATGTAGGCAAGCAGCCTAAGGACTAAGGAGATTGATTAGCATGGGTCTAGATTCCATAGACCTAGGCATACAAAATTGCACCTCCACCTACGGGAACTATCTGCTCCTCTTGCATCTCGTTTGGGCTAGGAAACGAACGTGCCGAGCTCTGTGCTATAGAGGTGCCTACTATCCATAGACTACCCATCAATAATAATTGGTTTAGCAAAAATACAAGGCATAGGCAGTGCCAGTAACATAACCACTTAATCACAGGTATTTATAAGTGAGGATCAGTGAAAGAAATTGAGGAAAGAGTCCTAGATTCCCAATAATCAATAATATAGTATTAACAAAATAGTATCAGGGATAACTAAATGTTTTCTTCTACCAGGTAAATGGGTTACGCGTTTTACGGTTTTAAAATAAATATAATGCAATCATTATACATTTAATACCCATTATTTTATGTTCTAAAAGTCATAATGCCATTAATCCCAATAGTACTGGGAATGGGGTAATCGCTTACAAAAATTAATAACCGAAAATGCAAACTGTGATTTTTTTTTTTTTTTTTTTTTTTTTTTTTTTTAACCAAAGGTGTGGGCCCCTTGGGGGCGCGGGGCCCTAGGCCATGGCCTACTCGGCGCCCCCCCCCCCCCCCCCTAAATCCGCCACTGTAGATAATCATACACTAAAGGTCAAGGGGCCTGTGACACTTGTCACAGGTAAGTAGTTAAAGTCAGCTTAGACGAGTCCAGCGGAAGGTTAGAGTAGTGGTGCACTATAGCTAATTTTCTGGCGGGCTCGAGATAGGATGCGTAACACCTCGCAGGTTATCCTTATGACCATTGATTCCTGGAAATTTTTATTTCCAGGCTCCTGAGTGACAGCTACTCCGGCGGAGTTTGGGCGGCTGATCCCGGCGGGGGGGGGCGCCCCCTTTTTTGGCACCATGCCGCGGTGTGAACTGTGCATTACTTCTACCTGCTCTCTGTTGCCTATTTTCGCTCACAAACTATGCATTAAGTGCGCAAAATGCTTAGATCGTTCTAGAGGCTTGTGGTTATCTAAACGCTGTTCAATTTGCTCTGATTTGAAAACCGCGTTAGTTACTAAGAAAGACTTATCGTGTTTGGCGGCACTCCAAGAGATAAAATCTACGTTTAATTCTTATGCCAAAGACACCGCCCATAAGGTGCTTCACTGTGATGATGAGGCCCTATGGGACCAACTAATTATAAAGTCACCCCTTGTTAAACCCGGTTCCTCTAAATCTGTCAGACCTAAAGTCAAGTCGAAAGCCCTCAGCAAAGAGGTAGTGAGTAGTAGCAGTGGCACTGAGAGTGAGCTCACCGAGGTTCGCCCCTCCGACCCTGACGAAGAGAAGAGAAGAAGATCACCCTCTCCTAAGCGGAAGTCAAGGTCAAGATCTAGATCCCCCACAAACAGTCTAGACACTTTTCCGCCGAGTCTTCCCGGTCCATCAAGCGCCGGAGAGAGGACTATGGGGGATCGACGAGTCAGGCAAGCAGTGGCAGCCGGAGGGATACCCCTCAGCTACCGCCCTCTACCCCTGACATGCCTCGGCTCGACTCTGGCAACTAGGAAGTAGGGGCAGATGTACTGGAATCCACACCTAGTCATGATCAATCTTTAAGTGTGCCTACCAATGTTACCTTTGCCATTCCAAAATTGAATTATGTACCCCGTAGTGTTCGATCGACAGGCCCTAGGAGAGTCCTGGCCGAACAGTACAGGGGATATCCGTCAGGGTCACAAATAGACGATATCTCTCAGGTAATCCCAGACTCCCAGCCCTTTGTGGCAGGGGGCTACTGGCGTCAGTCTGAGCCATCTCAATCTCTTTTTAACGTAAATCAGGGAAGAGCTGATGACAATAACATAGACATGTTGCCATCATTGGTTCCAGATTTAATGTGGCCCCCGGCGGATCATGAATTAGAGGTACAACAGGAGAATTCTGAGTTGAGTAGGGAGCCGGAGGAAGTGCTGTTTTCCCCAGCCCCCCAGTCTGTCACAGGTGAGGACTCTGAAGCAAGCTCCCAATCATCCAGGGGCTCTCACAGTAAGTGTGTCACTTCAGATCAAATAATTGATATATTGCATAAGGTTATGCAACATTATCAAATCCCTGCCTCCTCTGACCCCCCCAGCTTGTCAACCAGTCATGGCCCCTAGTCCTTCTGTAGTAAGGCCTCTAGACCCCCAGGTTTTCTTCCGTCATTTCCTACCCCGGCGGTGGCTGCGGCTCCAGGCACTACAGTGCCGGCTACGCTTACTACCACCACCTAAGGGTTATCGCTGATGTCACTCTCCCCCCCCCCCCTTATCTAAAGGGGGGGGCCCTTTAGATAAGGCACCACTGAGGAAGGGCCCCATGCCCCTCCTCTATGGCCCTGATTGTTTGTGGGTCCCCGTGTTACCACAGAACCCACAACTAGCTCAACCTACCATTTCAGGGGAACTTCCGGTCCCCGGCGGATGGCATATTGAAATTAACAAGAGTAGAAAGTTTCGGGCAAAGGATGAGGCAGGGAGAGTGCTAGATGTGTCAATTAAAGCTATTCCAAGTTCATACAATCCAGAATATTTTGTGTACACAGCTGCCCCGGCAGTCTCTCCAGCCGCTTCTGCACGACTGTTTGCGGACTGGTCAAAAGCTGATGGCGTCAACGATGTCAAAGCTTTAAATGCTCTCACGCCGGAATTGGCTACAATTCCGGTCTTAGACCATACGCATACACCAGTCCTGCAGATGGGGCGGGTTGGGCTAGGCCCCTGGGTAGATTGGGAGATAGAGGCTCAGGTTTTTGCTGCCACAATTACTTCTATTTCTTCACATCAGGTTCCCCAAGAAAATCATGCTTACTTTTCTTTGCCAGTAGGCAAAGCAGAAGGAGTGTCCTCAGATTTGCTTACCTTTCTTGCGGCGTCCAAAGTATCCTTGCACTCCCTAGATGAACCTTTCTCTGCTCCCCCTGCTGCTCACCTCGAGCGAGATTTCAAGTTAAGAAATAAGGCCTACCGGATGTTCTCTCAGTACTTAGTTAATCACCAGATCGCTGCCTCTCTTTCACGTACTATTTCAGCCATAGCTGACCCCCAAATTAGGAAAGCTACTGATTTGTCTAGGAGACTTTTACTACAAAATTCCATTCAATCTTTAGGAGACATCAGAATTGCGATCATGGAAGCGGTTCGAGCCCGCCAAGATCTGAGAGTCCATCTGGTCAGGAAGTTGCCGGCGGACATAGGTCACTGGGTAACTCTCTCGCCGGTCCTTACTGCCCCCCTACTTGACTCAGAAACCTGGAGTCTAGTGTTTAATATGGTTAATGGTTGGAAGCAGGTTACCTCCCAAGCTCGGATGGACCCTGCTAAGAAGCCCTTTCATAAGTCAAAAGGCGGTAGCAAGCCTTACCAACCACATGCTAAACAGTCACCAAGGGACCCCAGACCCCCTCCTCAGCAGGGAGGTAATCTGCACAAGTCCAAACAAGGTAAATACTCTGGGTACAAAGGTAAAGCCCCACAAAAGGTTAGTCAGGGGCATTCGTCCGCCAAAACTAGCCAGCCGTCAGATACCAACCTACCTCCCCCTCCAAAAAACTAGCCATCCATACTCTCAGTCTCCCAGTACCATGCTTAAGGGCACAGGATTTGAGAGTTGCCTTGAAGGACAAGCCCAGTTTGCACCTGGATTCGTTCCGTTCATTCCGGTCGGCCTGGCCCAAGAAAACTTGGTCCAGGAAAGTAGTGAGCAAAGGAATCACCTGGCGGTGGCTCCGGCGGCCTCGACTGCATCAGCCGCTGGAATGCAACAGTGTGTCTCAGGAGGAGGAGACTCTAGTCCAAGAAATGATTTCCAAACATGTCCTTATCCCAGTCAATTCCAATCACCTAGTGTTCACCTCAAGACTCTTCTTAGTGCCTAAAAGGGACAGTGTGCAGATGCGACCAGTTCTCGATCTCTCGCAACTGAACACATTTATAGATAATTCACCCTTCAGGATGCTTACAGTACAGCAACTCAGACTCTCACTTCCGCCGCAAGGTTGGATGTGCTCAATCGATCTCAAAGATGCCTATTGGCATGTCCCTATAAACAAGCGGTTTCAGAAATTCCTCGCTCTGAGGGTCAGGCAAGAGACTTATGTCTTCCAAAGAATGCCTTTCGGTTTGAACCTGGCACCAAGAATGTTCACAAAACTAGTCCGGCAAGCCCTTTTGCCTTTATTAGTCCAGGGCATTCAGGTGTTTTGGTATCTAGACGACTTGCTGGTAGTGGCAAACTCAAAGGAATTATGTCACGATCATGTAAACCAAGTGTTAGCTCATGTGCAAACCCTAGGGTTCAAGGTAAACTTGGCGAAGTCTCTCCTTGTCCCCACAAGGGCTATTCAGTGGATAGGGCTGGTCTGGGATACCGCCAATCTGACTCTTACTCAGAGTGTGGACAACCGAAACAGATTTCGCAAGAAACTGTTCCGTTTTCTCCACAGTCTGGATACGACCAGAAAGACGTGGGATTCCCTGATCGGCTCTCTCAACTGGATACAATTAACTGTAAAGTTGGGCCAGTTGAAAGTCAAACGATTATTCCTGGAAGGCAACAAAGTTTTCCCTCTCTCGTCGGAGAAGAAATTATGGCCTATTCCTCTATTAATACACAGCTTACTTTCGGTCTGGGCCAAGCGGGAATTACTCCACTCAATGACGACTTGGGTTTCTCCCCCTCCTACGGTATGGGTAGACACAGACGCCTCAGGGGCACTAGGTTGGGGCTATCAGTCAAACCTGGGCCATCAAGGGCAGGGCACCTGGTCAGACGACAATCAGTTGCATTTCAACAAACAAGAGCTGTTAGTTCCTCTCTTTTTTTCTCCAAAATCACGGCATGACTTTCAAAAACAAATCAATAGCGTTCCGAATGGACAACCAAACTGCAGTTTATTGTATTCAGAAACAGGGCTCAGTGAGGTCTCGAGAGTTGCTGAAGGTTTCCGAACAGATTTTTGCCCTGGCCGAATCGCTGGGCATTTTTCTGCATGCAACATATCTCCCCGGCGTGGCGAACGTCTGGGCAGACGCTCTCTCTTGCCGGCGGAGCACTCTAGTAGAATGGACGATCAAACAGGCCATCTTCGACAAGATGATTGCAAAGCCTTCCCGTCAACAAATGGACCTGTTTGCATCCAAAGAGAACCACAGACTCCCTCTCTTCCTCACTCGTCAGGAGGTAACCCCGGCGGGGGGGACCCGATGCATTGTTGGTGGATTGGACCAGGTGGACGTCAATCTATCTTTTTCCTCCACCAGATTCTGTGCTAATGTGCAAAGTAATTCACAAGCTGAGGGATTACCGGGGCCTAATCTCGATGATCGCGCCGCTATGGCCAGCCCAGGTATGGTACCATCAATTGCAGAAGTGGTGCAGGAACCCGGTGTCCCTCCCGGTCTCCGCTTTCCACTTGGAAACAATTGGCAACCTTCGGACCTCGCTCAGTTTTGCCTTATGGACATTTACAATGCCAAATGGTTAGCTCAATTTGGGGAAAGTGTCACTAATAAACTGATGAATCAATACACTATGTCTACCAGGAGACAATATCAATCCCATTGGAAAACCTTTACAACCTGGATTGTAGAGTCAGGGCAAACGACTGCCTCAGGAGCTTTAATTTTCAAATATTTAGACTACCTATTTGAACAGAAACAATTTTCAGTAACCACTTTAAAAAATAATTTGTCTGCCATTAGAACTCCCTTTTTTTTATCTCGCTGGCCTTTCCATACCACAGGCGGAGGAAAAGGGGTTTATGAGGGTGTGTTTCAAGCTGCGCCCACCACCCCGTCAGCTCATGCCTACTTGGTCACTTGACAAAGCCTTATCAGTACTTCAATCGCGCAAATATAATAATGCGCCGGATTTTGATTCACTTTTGAAAAAGGCTTGGAAACAGGGTGTCTGAGCTGGCGGCGATGAGCAACGAACCTAATTGCCTTAGGTTTGGGAGATTGCACGATCATCTACAAATCGCGCCGTCCCCCACATTTATAGCAAAGAACGAGCATTCTGACCATGTATTTTCTGAATTTTCTGTCCCGGCATTGAAGAGGGGCCTTACTCATCACCTCCTATGTCCTGTGCAAGCACTCACTAAGTTTATGAGGGCTGCGCATCCTCGCCAACCAGGTGCATTATGGGTCAACCAGACAGGTAGGCGTGTTACGAGAAGAAAGTTAGCTTCCTTGCTTGTTGACGTTATTAGGGAAAGTAATCCCGGTGTGATAGGCATCAGGAAATGGGCTGTCTCTCTCAGGTTTCTTCAAAAAATTTCGGTAGAGAACATTGATAATACTCAATTATGGGCTTCCAATCATACTTTCCTAACACGCTACCTGTCTGTCGCCCTAGATAAACTAAAGCGTACCTGTGTAGCTTTACGACAATGGGTACAGTAGGTCTATCTATCTATCTATTGCCTGACGCCGTGATCCCCGAAGGGGTGGCCACGAACGAACCGCCCCCATGCACCTCTGTCCCCAGTCAGTCGACGCCCCTCCCCCCAACCAGCACCGCCTTCGTTCATGTAGTTCCTCACTCCATCCTTCCACCTCATATTCGGTCTACCTCTCCCCCTCTGTCCCTCCACCTCGCTCTCGTACACCCTCTTAGTCATTCTCTCGCTTTCCATACGTTCCATATGGCCGAACCATCTCAAGTTGTTCCTTTTCACACTTTCCAGCACATCTACCTCCACACCACACCTCCTTCTTACTTCCTCATTAGTCTGTCTATCCCTCCATGTAACTCCGCACGCACTCCTTAAGTAATTCATTTCCACTGCTCTCACTCTTGGTCTGAGTCTCTCAACCAACGTCCATGCTTCGCTTCCGTAAGTCAGTGTCGGGATTACCACACTGTCATGCAAGGACTTCTTCACTTCCATACTGACCACCCTATTTCTTGTTACTGCTTTTAGCGTTCCTACAACCCTCTTCCCCTGTTGTACCCTCTCCCGCACCTCTTCATCCATAGTCCCATCTTTACTCAACACACTGCCCAGATACTTAAAAGAGTTGACGATCTCCATAGCCTGACAGTACAGTAGGTAATATTCTATTATGTAAGTTTTTGTCACGAGCTGTGATAGGACTGGTTCTACAGTCTATTATTTAATTTTATGTTAATTCTAAGAAGATATCTAGCATAGTTGCAACTATGTACATATTATCAGATGGTACAAATATATTTACTGTACAAATAATTTTAAGATTGGAACGAAACTTCTGCAGAGTTATAGTTCTAGGGAACACATGCGTGTCCCAATATTTCATGCATACGATCTAATGTAAAGATCTGACCATGAGCAAGCAGTTACTTAATGTCACGCACTGCTTGCAAATCTTTTTCTATTTTTTATATATTGTTTGCATACAATAAAACTCAATTTTTTTTATACGGATTCTTTTTCCCTGAGGTTAGGATATTGTCACGAATGTCCCGCCTCCAGCCTTGGTAATCAGGCGATGTCGTCAATGATGAAGGGGCCCTATTAAATTATAGGTTTGATTCCCGAAGGGAAGGAGAGAAAACCTAATGTTTAGTAGGGCCCCGTAATCATTGACGACACTGTCACTCCCAGCCATCCCACTTCCCATTCGTTGATTTCTATAGTTTTATCTTGGTATATCAATGAAGGACGAAGATGGCCGCTAGAGGGCCTGGTGTCGGGGAAGCAAAACATGAGAAATCCACGCATATGGCAAGTCATATGATAACAGATATTAAGTTCTTTTTTCTTTTTTATATTTTACGGGGTTTTTTTCTGTAGGGTACCCGATCAAAATGACGATCCCATAAGGGAATTAGGCGTGCACTTATGATGAGTACTCTATGATAACTTCCGCGCGGGATATTCAAAATGCTGGCGCGGGATGTTGAATGGAGACTATTATGCTAATAGGCGATGTCGTCAATGATTACGGGGCCCTACTAAATATTAGGTTTTCTTTACTTCCCTTCGGGAATCAAACCTATATTTCATGCAGATACAGTAGGGTCTCGTAAGATGCGAGTTTATGGTCGATGGATGCGTCCGCATCTTACGATTTCGCATCTTACGATCACGTAAAAATACGGAAAAACGTCCCGCCTAAGGCTCGCATTTTTAAAAAAATGTTCGCATCTTAAGGTTTCTCCTCGGATTTAGCCCACTTTGAGCCTCCGATTCGCAAATTATGGTCAGTCTCGCATCTTAAAATAATTAATTTATTATTTGGGGGTCCTCGCATCTTATGCGAATCGCATCTTCTGATCTCGCATCTTACGAGACCCTACTGTACTTGATTAATCATTCAGGAGTGCCTGAATATGCCCTAAATAGCGCAAATATGCCCGCAGCGTAAGTATTAATGGCAGACAGGTGGTTCCGAACGGTGTTGAACATGTGAGCGCGTGGCCCAAACAAGCGATTAAGAGAGTGGAACATCAAAGCAACTGTTTGTAAAGTGTCAGTAATCAAAGTAGTGAAACACTCCCAACGAAACAAGGAAGACGTCCATGTGGCCTTAGTCCAGCGCTGATGAAGCATAACAGTCAAGCTCCCAAAAGTCGGGAACCACCCTGCCACACAAACATCCACGATGCGAATGCCAACGAGGTCCCCAGGTCTCCAACCTGCTCCAATTGGAAGCATGAGACAGGCAGGGGAACAGGACTCGTGCACCATCGGTACAGCTGAGCGTATTAGGCTTGGGCCGGCCAGAGGAGCGCGAACAACCAAACCTTGCTGCGGTATTCACGCAGCATGTAGAGGATTCTGCACATCCAGAGTGCATTGGGTGGAGGAAAAGCATATATCGACTGCCACCTGTTCCTAGTCCTCTCTGAAAGCAACCGGGGGTAAGGAAGTCCAGTAGCTTGGCCATCTCGTGTGAGGCGAACAAGTCCACCTGCGGATTTTCCCCAGGAGACGGCTACGATGTTGAAAATGCTTTGTCTTAAAGACCACTTGACCTGGGTGCTCCGTCCCCTTGACAGAGGAGCCGCCCAAAGATTGGCCGTCCCGGGCAGGTATGGCACATGCTGCCATGCAGGGTAATGCTGTGAAGTTCGGCCACATAACACAATTTCTCCGCCAGGACCTGGAGGACCGCGGACCTGGAGGAGCCCTGCTTTAGAATGCAATGAACCGCAGACATGTTGACCATCCTGAAGGCCACTGACTTGCCCGCTAGGGCCTGCCCATGAACCCTCAGGAAGAGCAATGGCACTTAATAATTCCAGGGCATTGTTGTGTAAGTGGGAGAGTTCCCCCCCCCCCCTTATCCAGATGGTTGGCGGCGAAGCAGTCCAGTGCACCGCTGCTGTGAGCCTGCCCCGAGCGACCCAGTGTGACAATCTCAGACGTATGGAGCACGGTACCGGCCAAAGCCGAAGGAGGGGGGCGATAGAGGGCCTGTTGCCCAGTTTAATTAGACTCTTGAGCCTGAGCCGGCTTAAAGGTACGGTCAGAGACACCCAATGAAAAGATCCCACCAGGGAATCCCAGATTTTACACGCGAACGAGACAGAGTGCAACACGGCAAAAAGCTGTTGACGAAGTGTCGCCGCGTTCACCAGGCTCTGCGTGACAAGTGTTCTCGAGGTCCCAGTGCAAGCCCACCCACGCCACTTCTTGCGACGGCATTAGGCACGACCAGGGCATGTTTAGTCTGAACCCTTGGTTTGAGACGTGTTTGACTAATGTCAGCGTGTCCTGTACACATTGTGACGAAGAGTCTGCGGCGATGAGCCGCAGGAAAACAGGAGCCGAATCCCCTGCCGAAGCAGAGGATCCAGAGCCCGTAGTACGAGTTTCGTAAAGACCTGCAGTGCGACATGGAGACCGAATGGAAGTCTGTTGAACATGAACACCTGGTGAGCTTACTGGAGAGCCAGGTAACCCCGGAACCGAGGAGCCATCGACACATGCCAATAATGCATCCTTTAGGTCCTGGGTCACCACCTACGACATGGGTCAGAGTGCCAGTCGCACCTGATTGACTGTCAACAATCTGAAACGGGTGTTCATGGTATGCTGGTTGAGTACAGACAGATCAACCACCGGCCGCATCGCATCTTAGCCCATCATGGGTACCAGAAAAACAAGAGACAGAAAGACCCTGAGGTGTGAAGGTACTGTACTGTACTTCGGTGATTACACCCCCCCACTTGCATGGACCGTAGCACTACGGGACTGCAGGAGACACTGGTCAATGTCGGGGAGGGCGCCTGAGAGGAGGCTGAGACCTCCACCTTCAGACCAGACCCCGCTTCACCACCCGACGAGCCCACGACTGACGGGGCCAATGTCAGTAAAGTGGGCGGAAGAAGCCGGTGCGGGCGCCTAGAGTAATGCCCATCACCGATTCGAGGAGGGAGAGAGGACTGCCCAGGAGGAACTACACAATCATTGGCGTGTAGGCCCACTTCGACTGGTCGTGGTGGAACTGGCCACCACGTCCGCCCCCCTGAAACGGTGGATGGGACTCACGTGCCGGCTTGTCCTCCACCTGCCAGGGTGCAGCTCACAAAGAGGAGGTCCCCGGACACTGCCACTGCCGTGCACCCTCGTGACGGGGACGGCGGTCCGGGGACCTGTAGGCACGGTAGGACATGGATCCTTGTTCCCCACAGCCTTTGCTTCTCCCAGAGTCGAAAAACTTGCGACCCTGGTCCTGACCAGCCCGGCCTCCGCGACTGTGGGTGGTAGAGGACGACGTGGGCTTTGCCGCATCCTTCCTTTGGGAGACATAAGAGTCCCCCGCCTCCTGCAAGTAAGCCACCCTCCATGCCTCCTCTGTAAACAAGCCCGGTGACAACAGCACTGTCAGGAGGAGATGGGGCTTGACGTTGGAGGGTGCTTTCGTGCAGAAGGAAATCCGGAGGGCTTGCCTGCAACGTGTGGCCTCGTAGAGGGAGTGGCAGACGTCAACGACGCCATTGAGGGCCAGTTGGAGGCAAATCCGCCGCGCATGCTCGAAGGCCTGCCGGTGGTCCCCTAGCGGCATAGCGTCAATCGGCGCAGCATCACCACGGCCAACTCCAGTCGGTTGAGGAGGGTCGAGAGGTAAAGTAAAAGTAAAGTAAAGTAAAGTAATTTTTTTTTATTGCCATTAAGAAAATACAATACAGTACATAAGTTTATAATAATAATAATGGAAATGGCACGGTCTGCCGAGCCGGGGCTCCCTGGCAGACAAAATGAATTATATATATTTAATTATATATTCAGTACAGGCAATTTAGAGTGATATGGATTACATTTTTCTTACAAGCAAATCCTGAACTATGAACATTGTAAAGTAAATAGGTGATTCTTAATTTTAATTTTGAATAAAGATCTATTGCTTGAGTAGATGAGATCCTTTATATTTGGAGGTAGAGAATTCCACAATTGAGGACCGGTACAGATTATACTGTTTTTAAACAGAACTGTTGGGAATTGTGGAGAAATTAGATTTATGTTATTCCTTCTAGTATTTTTAGCAATGTTTATAAATTGAAAGGTTTTATTTCCTGAGCAGCCTATAATATTACTGAAAACAAATAATAACAACAAATAATTATAAACATAAGTACAGTAAACCCCCGCTAACTCGGATTCTTTTTAGTCGGAAACCCGCACTTCTCGGAATGGCCTCGGCCTCTCGGATATGTCCCTGTATATCTCGGAAATTTCCGAGTTGGGCGGGATTTGTGTCCGGTTTACAATGTTCTCTCACTCGGTTTTAAATGATTTTAGGATGAATTGAAGCCTGTGCCTTTTAATTATTGTGTTAATATTAATTACTATGTACTGTACTGTCCCTGAAAACATAATAAGGTTCGTATTAGTCAATAATATGATGAATTTCACATGTAAAAAAAAAAAAAAAAAATTATCTCGATTTTCTCTGACGCGGACTTTCCTCTTCTAATTCGGAATTTTCCCTCTCTTATGTCGGTCATAAGTCGGACTTTGGACATCTCGGAAAATCGGGCTTCTCGGAAGTGGTCTCCCCCCCAATTAGTCCGAGATAGTGAGGGTTTACTGTAAACTTAAACAGTTTGAGAGATAAGAAGAGGTTGTCGGTCTAGTCAAATTTACCCATAAATAGTATACATCTTAAAATTTTCTTCTGAGCTACTACTAATTTGTTTAAATATGAGGACCAAGTACAGCCCCACACAGAAACACAATACAGTATATGAGGTGAGGATAACACAACGTATAATATATGTTAATCATTGCTTCAGTGGTAAGCTGATAACGGATCCTGTAGAGTACACCGCACATTTTTGATAGTTTCAAACGCACTGCATTGATGTGATAGTTCCAGTTCAAGTTTTGGTCAATATATACTTCAAGAAACTTTATATTGTCTACACGATTTATCAATTCACCTTCTAATAACAAAGGGGGCATAATATTTTTTATAGAACGATTTTGGAAAAATATGTAGTTAGTTTTAGTTACATTTAGTTTTAACTTATTATTTTTAACCCATTTATCAATATAATTCAATTTTTTGCTCAGATTAGAGTGTAAAGTGTTTTTGTCCTTATCAGCTAATAAAAGGTTTGTATCATCTGCATAGATAACAAACTTGAATTTGGAGCTAGCACACATTATGTCATTAATACAGTATAAATAAAAAACAAAATAGGGCCTAAAATTGATCCTTGAGGAACTCCCTTTGAAATAGGTCTAAACGAAGAATACTTTGAATTGCAATAGACTGCTTGTCACCTGTTATTAATATAGGAATTAAATAGTTGCAGGGGTATACCTCTGATTCCAACGTGTTTCAATTTTTCAAGTAAGATAATTTGTTAGTAGTCTTGGCAAATCCAACGTACAAGGCTATTAACCTAATTGCAATGACGACTTGTCTATTTTGACTCCTATGTCGTCATTCCAACCGCGGTTAAAAAGAAAACGTCTAGAGTCTACTCCTTATCTTGCTCTAGGAGACGTTGTACATTAACCAAAACTACCACCGAAGGTGAAAAAAGCATAGAAGAGAAGAAAAAGGGGTTTACCTTAGTTACCGCTTAAGGCCCATCCCGTGTTCCGTCATGTGCAGATCCCTGTCGAACGTGCGCATGAGCGACCCTCTCTTGTCATCATTTTTTCACGCGCTCCATTGAATGAAGTCGTTTTTGTTGTGCTCCTTTAATTCAACCTGTTTAGGTTCGTTTCGGCTTATCTGGCCTTCTTTTTTGTTAGACAGATGTTACGTGATCTAGGGCACACGTAAATGGGCTCCTAAGTGTGTATAATGGAGACGCGTGTGGAAATAGCCTACCGAAGGTACGGGGGCGCCTGGCGTTCCTCGTATATGTTTTTCATTCTTTCTCTTTTCATATTCTTTTTTCCTGTTAGTCTGGGCATAGTTTAGCTTTTAGCTTAATTTAGCCTAGCTCGTTTTCTCATTCAGGAATTGCTATGCCCCTATGAGTTTTCATTTTTTCATAGCCTAGGTGTACCGTTGGTAAACAATCTGAGATTTCGTTGGTGGCGGTGCTGTTTGTTGCGTTTGTGTCGGCCGCATTATTAGCGTTATTCCCGAGTCCCCCCTTTCGAGTCCTTCACTGCTTCTCAAGGGCCTGGGCGACAGGTGGTTCGTGATACTCCAGGGGTACCCCACGGGGGCCCCTCCTTCACACCACAGGGTTTTTCGCCCCTGACACATTCTCTGCTCACGGCTAGGCCACCCTTTTTCTCACCAGTTTCATTTACTGGTTTTTGTTTTCTCTTCCTGTTTCACCTCCATCCTTTCATAGTCTTTTGCCCAATCCAGGGGTACCCCACGGGGGCCCCTGTTTGTGCGAAACCACCCTCCCTGCCACTTCTCCTCATGGGCTTTGCTCTATCTCTGTGGGTTGGGTGGTTCCTGGGGGATGTGCCTCCTCTCCCCTGGTGTGTCTTCCTTGCCTCTCCCTTTACCGGTTGAGTCAGGATAAATTCAAGGAAGACACTGCTCAGCTTGATGGCCATCATTGCTTGGAGTTCATAAGGAGATGACTCATTTTTTGTGGCCTTTTTTGGTATTCCCTAGACGCTCCTCTCGCTTTTTTCGGCGCCGGACCATCTCGGCCGGTCCCGCAAATTTGCGGGAGCTCGATTCGGTCCTCTGGGACGTTTAGGCTCCCCGCAAATTTGCGGAGATCGCTGGGGGGGTCCCGTAAAATTGCGGGAGGGTGGTGTCGGTAAGGTTATGCCTCCATTGGCCCGCAAATTTGCGGTAATAGTTGGCTTTTACTATTGACCTTTTTTATGTCATCTTGTTGACTGATACTATTTGGTGTGTGCACTTTACTGGTGTTATAGGCCCTGCATGTAAGATGTTGAGTGGTGGTTAACACTTTCTCTATCTTTGCTGGTTCTGCTAGTGCTCTTCCACCTCGCCCGCCCTACTCACCTACCTCTGTGCTCCCGGTTTGGGGTGAGTACGGATCCCTGTTTGCATGTGTGTTCCTGTTTCCCCATGCTCCTTCCCTGGTTCTTCTTGGACATTCTCTCCACTTACTCCTTCGACGTGCTGATTATGGTGTGTGTTCTTCCAGTGCAGGTAGGCTGCCTTGCTTTCGACATGGTTGTAGCTCCCCGTGCTTGGTGAGCCACAAGTCCTGCTTGCGCCACTCGCACTGTGTGTCCTCTACGGCCTACCTCCCTACTCTGTCTGGCCCTGGTGGATGTGGTGCGCCATAGCCCTGGTTCCTCGGCGGCGGCAGTGGCCTCTGCTTCCCTTCAGTCAGTGTGGGCGATAGTCTCCCGCCGCTTTTGGACTGTGGGCCACCGTTCCCCGGCCTTTGTTGCCGCCCGGCTCCGCGTCGCCCTGGTTGTCCCTGACCCGACTGAAGGCCGTTCGCCTGGCCCTCTCCCCTGGGTCCCACAGCCGGTCGTCACATCGTCGGGGGGATCCCCTGCTCCGCCCATGCTCTCGCTCGCCTCGTCGCCCGTTCTCTCCTGCCCCTCGTTGTCCTCCTGATCGCCTTGACGGCGCCCATCGCCCTCGTCATGGTTCTCGCCCTGAGGCCGGGGTTAGCGGCTCTGCCCCTGTGCACCCTCCCCTGGCCTCTCCGGGTCGGGGCTCTACTACCTCCCGCCCGCTTCCCCTGCTCGTACGACGTCCTCTTCCTTTGTCCTCTACACGCGCGGAGGTTCAGGCTGTAGCTGGCCCTCTGCGCCCTCCTCCTCCACTGTCCAGGAGGGTCCGCCAGGATGTAGTTGCTTCTCCTCCTACTTCACCCTCCCTCCTCCGCCTCGGTGTCGGGCCGCCCTGTTCTCTCTGCCCCGGGGATCCTTGCTCTGTTTCCCCCCGCGGCTACTTCTGACCTCTTTTCAGCCAACGGCCATACCACGTTGCACCGCTTCTCGTCCGGTCAGCGATGTTCAGCAACGTAGGGTCTGGTTCGTACTTGGATGGGTGACCGCCTGGGAACACCAGCTGCTGTCTTTTCACCCGGCCAGCCTTCCCACTCCCGTCGTCCTGCTCCTCCTCCTTCTTCTCTCCCTGACCTTCCCTTACCGTCTCGCCACGGGGGTACCCCTCCTCTTGGCTCGGTGGGGTATAGCGAGGCTTCGGCGTCCCCTTTCTCAGGGGCTGCCGTGTCGCTGGCAGAGGGGGATGGTGCTGTTTCCCCCTCGGGCGTTCGTGTTCAGGGACGAGTCCCTCAGCGACGACACAACCGTGGTCGCTCGCCTTCCTTGGGCCGCGACTCTGCTGGTTCGTGTCATGGATCTCGCTCCCGCTCGCCCCTGCGGGCCGACCATTCTGGGGGGGGGGGGTCGCCTCTCTCGGATCGATTGTCGGCTATGCAGGGGTGGCTTGTGTCACGCATCGACGGGCGCTTGGAGTCGATGCAATACTCCCTCTTATCGCGCTTCTTGGCGGTGACACACCCTCAGTGCCTCACCCTACCTACCCCTGCTACGGTCCCCCTCCCTTCTGCAGGCCTACGCTCTGGTCAGACTTCAGCCGCCGGGACATCCTTCAGGATGTTCAGTCCCTGGCTGTGTTGACGGGACTGTCCTCCTATGGGACGGGTTTGTGCGACGTCGGTACGCCTGGCTTAGCCATCTTGCTCGATCACCCTCTCCCATTGGGGGCCTGGTTTGCTGAGGCCTTCGACTTCGCCAGCCGTTCCGTCGCCGGCTCTCCTTCAGTCCCTCCCCCGGAGTCCTCACTGCTTTTGCCTCCTCTTGTGTCTGTCGGCGGGTTGGACGGCGCGTTCTGGTCCTGGTTCAGCGCGCCCGTTCTTGAACTTCGTTCTATTGCTACCCCGTTCTTCTCTCGCCCAGTTCAGTCCTCTGTCGACAGGGTTTTTCCCTTGCGGCGGTGGTTGCCGAACTTCTTCTCTTGTCTTTTGGTTCCCTCCAGACTTCTGTTCACCACCTGCGGCTTATCGCGGCGTCTGCGCCAGGCGTTCTTCGCGAGGGTTTGGGCCGCGTTCGGCGGATCCCCCTTCGGCTCGCGGTGTCTTTGGTTCCCGAACTGAAGGCGGTTTTGTGCGTGGCACCTACGGTCCGGTCCTCGTTCTGCCGGACAGCCCCCTTGGATATTCGTCAGGGTTTGTTGGACTCTACGCTCTCTCCGTCGGGGCTTTTTTGCGCGGGATGCTTGGGGCAGCTACGCTTCTCTATCGGCGGACCCTGCTTACGACACGCTACGACGCGCTGTGTCGCGAGCGGGGTCTTCTCAGTCCCGTCCTTCTGCCGGTCCTCTTCGGGGTGCTGCTGCTAGTGCTGCCGCCATGCACGGGCGCAGGACTGGGACGTTACGGGCCGGTGTGTCAGTTCCGCCTCGCCCTTCTGTTCTTGCCCCCTTTTCATCCCCGCCGTGTCGGGGCTGGCCGGCCTTCCACTTCCGGCCGCCCTTCGCCGGAGTCAGCCCCGCGACGGCCAGGGGTTGGGGTGGCCCGCCCTTTTCGACGAAGTTGGGGGGGGGGGGGGGGTAGAGGAGGTCAACGTGGCGCTCATGCCCGCACGGACCGTACCGGGGGTACCTCCACGTCAAAACAATGTGTAGGCTCTCTGGGTCGGTATCCTTGTTCTCCTTCTCGCCTGGCCGCCCGGGTCGCTCCCCTCCTCTCGGGGGCTCCCGCGGGTTGTTTTCGCCCTTCGAGATGGGTGGGACTCATGCCCCTTACCCGTCTATGCCCTCGACCTGTTGGTTCCTTTGTTCCTCCTGAGGGACCACGCGCTGGCCCTTCGGGGACAGTCGGTGGCCTTCGGGATGGACGCTCAGACAGCTGTCCACTGTTTCCTCATGCGGGGGTCCTCCAGGTCGTTGACTCTATTGGGGGTCTCGGTGGAGTTGTTCTTCCTCGCGGACCGACGCCCCTTCTCCTTGCATGCCTCCTCCCTGCCTGGGCCTGCCACCCTGTGGGCGGCCGCCCTGTCGAGAGGGCAGGG
This sequence comes from Paralithodes platypus, assembly GCA_032716605.1. Classification (NCBI taxonomy): domain Eukaryota; kingdom Metazoa; phylum Arthropoda; class Malacostraca; order Decapoda; family Lithodidae; genus Paralithodes; species Paralithodes platypus. The sequence goes on along the minus strand of CM064573.1, from coordinate 43,168,304 downwards.
CGTTCTTGTAGAATGGGCGATGCACCGGACTGTGTTCGCCGACCTCGCTGCTTCCTGAGGTGTTCCGGAGGTCGCCTTGTTCGCATCGGGGGTGCCGCGCCAGTTGTCTCTGGACCTCTCCCTCCGGCCTTGCGCTCCGGGGGGGGTCCGGACGCTTTCATGGTAGCCTGGTACAGGTGGCGGTCGATATACATCTTTCCGCCACCAGACGCGCTGTTGATGTGCCCAGTCCTCGCGAGGCTGCGTCTGGCTCCTCGCGCCTCTGTGGCCGGCACGGGCTTGGTACGCCCGGTTGCCGCGGTGGTGCCTGAGTCCGGTCCCTCTACCTGTCTCCGGCTTCCACTTGAGCTAGGTTGGGGACCTGCGGCCCTCGTTGGCCTTCGCATCGTGCTTGTTCATGAGGCACGGTGGCTCCCGGTCCCCGGCCGGGCCCTGACTGACTTCCTGCAGCGTTCCTGGCCGTCTTCTCCTTGGGGGACTTACGGGTCCCGCTGGAGGTCTTTTACTAGGTGGCTACAGGACACTCGCCTGCCAGTTGGCTCTCCTTCCCTCGTCCTACGCTCCTTGTTTCACCTCTTCCGTCCACGTCGCTTTCAAGTCGACGCTATCTGTACCCACTTGTCTGCCGTCCGGGGGGTCTTTGGGTCCGTCGCTGGGCTGGTCGTTCCGCCGCAGGAGCTGGATTCCTTCCTGCCGGCTGCCTTTCGGGGATCGACCGCCTCCGCGCCAGGTCCCTCCACAGTGGGATCTGGGGCGGGCTCTGGTCCTTCTGGCTTCACCCACGTATACAAGGGCCGCTACGCCGGTTCCGTTGCTCGGGGGTCCACTCTTCCTTGTCGCTCTGGCCACTGGGGATCGGGTGTCTGCACTAGCGGCATTTTCACGGCCCCAGGACTGTGTGCGATTCTCCCCGTCCTTGCATGGCATCTCGTTCGCCTCCTCCCCTCCTTTTGTTACCACGCATGGGAGGGAGGCCCCCGTTTTCCAGCCTTTCGCCGTCCAGGCTTTACGGCGTGGGCATCCTCGCCATCTGTTGTGCCCGGTGTCAGCCTTGCACTCCTCTGTGGCGCCGCCTTCGGGTCCTGCTGTGTGGGTGTCTCCTCGGGCAGGTGGGAGGCTCTCGCAGGTGCGGATGGGCCGCCACGTTTGTCGGACCGTTCGTGCCCGTCACCCTGTTGGTAGGGGTTCTGCGCACGGTGTCAGATCCTTTGCTGCCTCCTTCCGGTTCCTGCCACGTCGATCCTTACCTGCCATCGCCTCAGCGGTTTTGTGGTCTTCTATCAATTCCTTCATCTCCTCCTACCTCTCCGTGTCCAGTGTTCGACCCCCTCGGCCGGTGATTGCTCTCGGGGGTCGTGTTTCCTGGTGCTCTGGCGAAGATCCCTGGTCTTCCCCCCTTGTCCCTCGTTCTTTTCCTTTGTTTTATTTGACAAAGGGGGGGGGGGTGTACGGGTTTGCAACACTGGATTGCAAGTTTGGGATTATGTATTGTTCCAGTACATAAGTGTTTTTGCCACATTGAAAATTGTGTTTTGTTCTTGTGTTCAGTGTTTTTGTTGGTTTTTGAAGAAAAGGGATTTTGGGTACAGTACCTTTTTGGTTTAAGACAAGTCTATGTTTTTGCATTACTATGAATGACGGGCATGTGTTAAAACTGTTCTTTTTATCTACTCCTCAGTTTTTCACTCTTTTATTAAACTCGCTTGTTTAAATTGTGTCTTTGTCATTCATAATTTTGTTTTATGCATTGTTTTTTTTTGGTAGGTTGGGCTTGGATGTCCTCCTCCTATTTGTTATGCAGCCTTGACGTTGGATTTGCCAAGACTACTAACAAATTGGGAGGTTTGACGTACCTCCCAACTTACCAAATAGGAAAACCTACTATTTGGTAGTAGTCTTGGAAAATCCAACGTACATAATACCCTCCCTCACGCCGGACCCCTGCCCATCCGCGTTCTTCTGCTGACGTGAGATGTGATGACAAGAGAGGGTCGCTCATGCGCACGTTCGACAGGGATCTGCACATGACGGAACACGGGATGGGCCTTAAGCGGTAACTAAGGTAAACCCCTTTTTCTTCTCTTCTATGCTTTTTTCACCTTCGGTGGTAGTTTTGGTTAATGTACAACGTCTCCTAGAGCAAGATAAGGAGTAGACTCTAGACGTTTTCTTTTTAACCGCGGTTGGAATGACGACATAGCAGTCAAAATAGACAAGTCGTCATTGCAATTAGGTTAATAGCCTTGTACGTTGGATTTTCCAAGACTACTACCAAATAGTAGGTTTTCCTATTTGGTAGGTTGGGAGGTACGTCAAACCTCCCATTATGGTCCAAGGAGTCAAAGGCTTTTGAAAGATCAATAAACACTCCTGCAACAAATAATTTTTCTTCCAAATATTTATATACATTGTTAACAAATTCCAGTAGAGCCGACTCAGTAGAACGGTTTAGACGAAATCCAAATTGTCTATCGCAAATTAAATTATTATTTTCAAGAAACATAGTGAGACGAATAGAAATAGCTTTTTCAAATATTTTACTAAACGCTGGGAGTATTGAAATTGGACGATAATTGTTGATATCTTCCTTACTACCAGACTTATGCAAAGGAATTACTTTAGCTATTTTTAATTTATTTGGAAAAATTTCTGAGCGAAATACAAGATTAATAATATGTGCTAGTACTGTATAGTCAAAATAGTTTTTGAGCTATGACTCAACAATTTGGGTGGGATATCGTCGTAACCAGGAGCAGTAGGTTTTAATGTTTTTAGGTATTGCTCAATTTCAGCATCATTTACAGGGGTAAGATATAGTGAAAAGTTTGGAGGGTTATGTAAATACTGTTGATAAGCATTGTCGTCATTAGTATTAGTGGGAGTTGTAGTTCCAATCCTCAAGAAGTAATCGTTAAAAGCACTTGTTATATCACGATAAGGTGGTTTTAAATTAATTGAGTGTTTATCTGTTGTACAATTAGTTCTGCCAAGAAGTGAATTAATAGACTTCCAGTGGGATTTAAGATTACCTTGCTTGTCCTTTAATTGATCTTTATAATATTTATTTTTAGCAGCTCTTAAAATAGATGTTAGTTTATTTCTGTAGGTTTTATAGGTTTTCTCATAATAATAATTATTAATAATAAAAAATGTTAACGGACATTTTTTAGCCAGTCTTTCTAACCGGTTTTTTTCTTCTTTAACCCTCCTGGCCCGGTTGTCATTTTAAAATGACACCACGAATTAAGGGCCGGTGCCCGGATGTCATTTTAAAATCTGTAAGCTTGAAAGCCTATTCAGCTTGGTCTGAACGCTGTGCGTCCGACGCATGTAAACAAAGCCGATCGTTACGTCACCGCACCTCTGAAAACAAGAAAGAGAAGACTCGTTTGTTATTGTATGTCTGTATGTCGTTGTTTCAGTAGTGAAAAGATCGTCATATTGCTAACATCGCCTGCAAGTGCTCTCCACTGAAATCGTCATCACAACTGAACCAGTTGACATAGAGAGCTCTACTCAACGCCAGTCTACAGATTGGAAACCGCACTACATTTATAGATGCGTGGAACATTTCTAGCAGTTAAACTAACAAAAATACGGTAGCCTAGGCCTAGATGTTTTTCGGCCAGATCGCCCGGGTAGCCCACACTGTCATTTTGAGAGCCTGCCCGGGCCAGGAGGGTTAATGCTCGTCTTTAATGCTAAGGTGATGTATGGACTTAGCTCGAACTTGTTGTTAATAAGAATAGATTTCAGAGGAAAGTCTTTCTGGAATATCATATTGAAGCAATCATAAAACTTTAGGCTTCATTTGGACATTGAGACTCGAGCACACTAGACCAGCATAAATCTTTTAGCTCATTATTTAAATTGTTCATTGAAGCATTCAAAAAGATTTGTTTCTGAATATATTATAGGTTTGATTCCCGGAGGGGAGAAAGAAAACCTAATATTTAGTAGTTGCCCCGGAATCATTGACGATATGCCTAATACATTATGGCACTCTTTCAAACCCCCGCGGTCGCCTGTTTGAAACACCCGCCACAGGAAGTTCCAAAGTCCACGCATCGTAAGGGCACACAAAATCTCTTACGGAATCGTCCTTATGATCGGGTACTCACTACAAAATTACTTTGTAATTTATAAAAAAGAAAAAATAAGATAAGAACTGCTATATATAGGGAAATTACAAGTGGGGTTCCTCAGGGATCTGTGTTGGGACCACTACTGTTCGTTATATTTATCAACGACTTACCTGAAGTTATACCTAATGGAAGTGAGGTATACCTGTATGCGGATGACACTAAGCTGTATAGAAGAGTGAGGAGTAAGGAAGATGTGGGTTTGCTTCAAGGAGATGTGGAGGGCATGAAGGGATGGTCTGAGCATTGGTTAATGCCTTTTCATCCAAAAAAATGCAAGTACATGCGGATTGGGATAAGCAAGATAGACAAGGTATGTATGAAGCGATGGAGGAAGTGAATGCAGAAAAGGATATAGGAGTAGTGATAGACAATAAGTTAAATTTCTCAGAACATTTAGCGGAAAAGATAAACAAAGCCAATAGAATTGTAGGGCTGATAAGGAGGACATTTGTGTCACTTGACGAAGAAATCTTCAGGAATCTCTATACAGCGCTGGTTAGGCCGCACCTGGAATATGCGAACCAGGTGTGGGTTCCATATATGGTAAAGGATATAGAAGCAGTGGAGAAAGTGCGGAGGAGAGCTAGCAAGCTAGTACCAATGTTGAAGAACGCGGGCTATGAGCAGAGGTTTAGGACACTGGGGCTTCCGACACTGGCATATAGGAGAAAGAGAGGGGATATGATAAGAGACTTTTAAGATAGTGTCAGGAAAGAATGATGAGGATGTGTGTGAAGGTATCTTCTTGATGCGGGAGGGAACAAGAACGAGAGGACACTCAAAGAAAATTTACAAAGAAAGAAATAGGCTTGAGAAGGCAAAGAACTCATTTTGTGATAGAGTGGTAAATGAGTGGAACGCACTGCCCCAGTATGTAGTCGATTCCGAATCAATAAGGGAGTTTGAAAGTAATCTTGATAAAGCATGGGGAAGACAAGATTTGAAGTTTGATTATAAAGCAAAAATACAGAATAGTAAAAATGTTGCGTCTGCTACCGCCGCCGCCAACACCGTGAACAACCGCAGCAGTGCAAGTACTGGTACTGAGCTGAATACACAGGCCTAGTTTGCCTTTTTCCAGAGGATCTACTGTAAGAAACTGTAAGAAATAACCAAGCTTTCCAACTTGTAGATGTTGACGCTGATTTCTCCAGCGTCATCTCGTTCTTAAATGGGAGGTTTGACGTACCTCCCAACCTACCAAATAGGAAAACCTACTATTTGGTAGTAGTCTTGGAAAATCCAACGTCAAGGCTATTAACCTAATTGCTATGATGACTTGTCTATTTTGACTGCTATGTCGTCATCCCAACCGCGGTTAAATAAGAAAACGTCTAGAGTCTACTCCTTAACTTGCTCTAGGAGACGTTGTACATTAACCAAAACTACCACAGAAGGTGAAAAATGCATAGAAGAGAAGAAAAAGGGATTTACCTGAGATACAGCTGATAGCCCAGCCCGTCTCCTGTCCATTTTTTCATCTGGGTGAACCTGAGCGCATGCGCCGTTGGCCAACCATCATAATTCCACGTAGATTAGACAGAGGAGCGAGGATGGGCAGGGGTCCGGCTTGTGGGATGGTACTATGTACGTTGGATTTTCCAAGACTACTACCAAATAGTAGGTTTTCCTATTTGGTAGGTTGGGAGGTACGTCAAACCTCCCAATTTGTTAGTAGTCTTGGCAATTCCAACGTCAAGGCTGCATAACAAATTGGAGGAGGACATCCAAGCCCAATGACCAAATATGGATGCAAAGCAAAAATATGAATGACAAAGAACACAAAATAAACAAAAGAGTTTAATAAAAAGAGTGAAAACTGAGGAGTAGCTAAAAAGAGCAGTTTTGTCAGTGTGACTTTGTCATTCATAGCATCGGAGAAAACTTGAAAAATCTACAACAGTACCGTATAAAAATCCATTGCTTCTGAAGCGCAGATATTAACAGCATACCAGCATACAAACATAGGAAAAGTAGGTCACATGGGACATATACTGTACTGTATACAGAATATATAAATATACCCAAGCACGTGACCACAGTGTCCGTAACCCGTAGCCCCTCCCTTTTCCCAAAGAAAACAAAGAAAAATAAAGAACGACGAGGAGGGAGCCCAGGGACCCAGCCAGGGCACCAGGAGATGAGGCCCCCGAGAGCGATCACCAGCCCGGCAGGTCAGACGACGGACACGGAGAGGTAGGAAACGAAGGGTGTGACCGATAACCACAAACACACAGAGGCAATGTCGGGCAACGATCGACAGTGCAGGAACCCTAGGGAGGCTGCAAAGGAACGAAGAACATTCGCAGAATTCCCACAAGCAGGGAAACCAGCACGAAGTGCCCGACAAAGGAGGCAGCCAATCGGCACCCTTGACAACCCCACAGCAGGCCACGGTGACACCCACACAACCGGCACCAAAGATGCCACATATGCGTGCCAGGAGCACACCGGGCAGCACACAAGGTGAGCACGGCCATGTCGGAAAGCCAGCGGCAGCCAGTCCCGCCACCCGACTGCCAGAAACCAGCGCCACGAAGGGCAAAGGACTCCCGGGCAACAGCACCGGCGTCGCGTGCAGTGTGGATATCCGCGACGCCAGAAGGTCCAGAGTCCAGTCTAGAACCCACAGAGGAGGGGGCTGGCGTGGCGGCAGGCGAGCCCGGAAGGCCGGTTTCAGGAAGGAAACCAGCATGGTCGGTGGAACGACCAGCCCAGCCAGAGACACAAAGACCACCCGGATGGTAGACAGGCGGTAGCGCACAGAGCGCTAAAGGCGTATGTCCCGCATCCAGGGCGGAAGAGACATCCAGCGGGACACGGAAGACCATGGAGAGGCCGACCAGGAACAGGAGAGGAAGGCAGGGAGGACCCGACTGTGGACCGGGAGCCACTGAGCCCGCGAACGGCAACAAGAGCCCGAGGTCGCCAACCCGGCCCAAGAGGTATCGCGAGACAGGCAGGGGCACCGGAAACGGGCACCCTCACCGCAGCTGGGCGCACCAAACCAGTACCAGCCACGGGGGCGGCAACAACCAGACCCAGCCGCGGAACTGTCGGAGCTTCAGGGGGATGTCGCACAGCAAGAGTGCGACCGGAGGGAGGAGGAATACGAAGAGCTCCGCCACCTTGCCCCATACGTCCGGGAACGCAACCAGAACCATTGCCGGGTTGCGAGACAGGAGGGAGAGGGACAAAGGCAACATATGCAACCCCCATGAGGCGAACAAGGAGAGCCCCGGAATGCCCCAAGAAGCAGTCAGGTCGACGAAGACAGTATGCGGCAGCGTCCACTCTACCAGAACAGCCTGTCCGGACAACAGGCAGCCACGGGCAGGCAGGAAGCGCGCAGGGACACGCAGTGCCGGACCGCCAGGAAGAACAACGGCTCTGTGATCCCCAACAGAGGACAAGACCTGGAGGACCTCTGCACGCGGAGACCATGGATCTCCGACTGAACGTTCAACCCGAAAGCCACCGACTCGCCCGAAAGAGCGAACGCGTGAACCCACAGGAAGAACAACGGCACCAACAGGCCGACAGCATCGACTGGTAGGGGCGTGGGCCCACATCGCCAGCCCAGACATCGATGCTCCATGGACAACTGGGAGCCCGAAGCCACCTTGCACAACGAATCTGCGACCACCCAGATCGTTGGCAGAGGGGCAGGCCAGGGCACGGCAGCAGAGAGCGAGCCCTGAGTGACCTAGGACCGAAGGGAGACGTGGCGACAACGGCGACAACGGCGACAACGGACGCCCCAGCAGAGTGTCCACCCCGAAAGTCACCGACACGCCCGAAGGGCCAGTGTGGGAACCCTCAGGAATAGCAATACCACCAACAGGTCGAGAGCATCGACATGCAGGGGCATGTGCCTGACTACCAGCCATGACGGGGAAGGCCCCGGAATAGTGGGAGCTCCAAGCCACCACACATGACGAATCTGTGACTAACCAGAATGTCGGTGGTGGGGCAGACCAGGGCCCGGGCGGCGAGAGAGAGCCCTGAGCGACCCAGAGTTCCAAAGGGTCGGTAAAAGGTGCACGGAACTAGCCACAACCTGGAACGTGGCAGCCGACAGGGAGCGCGGCCAGTGCGTACCGAGCGAGGGAGTAGGAGACTACTCACCAAACGTCCAGGTACAACAAGAGCTGGATACCGTCTCGCAGTAGAGGATCCAGAGCCTGTATCACCAGCATAGGGCCAAAATGCACCCGGCAGCTCCCGCGACATCACCTACGACAGAGGTCGTAGCGTCAGTCGAACCATGAGTACCAACAGCACGCGAAACCGAGAGAACAGGCGAGGGCCGACAGAACCAGCACCGGACTCATTGCGTCACAGGCAGTCTACGGTACCAGGAATACACGAGAGGGGAAAACCTGTGCCCGAGTTGCACCACCGGAACTACCCTTGTCCCATGCATGGATGCGACCATGGTGGCCACGTCGCGAGGGTAGATTCCACCTGGTAACCGTTCGGCCCCACGAGCCTCGTGGCCAGTGAAGATGCATGGGCGCAAGGGAGAAAAATTCAGTGGGGACTCCCGCGACAAAGTAAGCAACCCAGTCTGAGAGGCGAGAAGGAGACCGACTTTGAGATCCGATACGTGTTGAGACGTGGAAACCCCTCCGAAACGGCTCCGAGTGCCACGAGCAAGCTCTACCACTCCCCCCCCCCCCTTTTTTGACGAAAAGGGAGTGACACAGCACCACCCGTCCGGGTGAGTCCACCCCGACGAAGCGCGACTAGATGGAGAGGGCTGACCGGCCTCGCACCAGCAGAGCCAACGCGATGAGGCCCGGCCGAGCGGGTGGACAGCATACAGGACACCGACCGTGACACGGCACGACGGTGCGAGCCGGAAGCAGGGGCAGCCGATAGGGAGGCGTGCAGCACCCAGGCGCTACGGAGCAAACAACCCCGTTGTAGACAGAGCGCAGAGTAAGCAGGCCCAGACGCCCAGCGAACAGGGCGCCGCAGCAGACCGTGGACCGGACGGCGAGACCAAGGCGAGCAGCGCCGCACAGCACTGCACAGCACCACCGGTAGCTTGGGGACGAAGGACATAGCGAACAGGAGGGAAATCCGCCGCACATAGCCCACAGCGTGGCGAAGGGGACTCCGAAACAGCGACGTCGACGGTCCATGAAGCAAACAGCAGGACCCCGACAACCAGGCCCCAAACAGGGTGGTTGAACGAGCACGGCAGGAAGAGCAGGTATGCGGCCCTCGCGCAGGTCCGGCCTCAAGGAGAACTGTCCCGACAACTACGACAAGACCGAGAGGGACCGAACAACCAGTAGGACGTCCAGGCGGCCGAAGTCTGACCAGAGCAGGGGCCTATGGGCAGATGGAGGCCTGAGCCCACCGAGAAGAACTGACGGCCCGCCCTGCACGGGGAAAGCCTAGACCTCCCCACCCGCAACCAGAACGTCACCTCAAAACGCCCTGCACAGCAGGGAGACACGAAGAGGGACAGACCAATCAGAAGGAAGAGGTCACGCCAGGGCCCGGAGGGCACCAGCACCCGGGCCCCCTCACTCTAAATGAAGGCAGTCCTGGAGGAAGAGAATCCCGAAACCGTGAGGATCCCCAGGCCTGCAGAGGAAGGGGAGGGGGGGCCCCACCGGTGGAGGAGGGCGACCCCAGGTAGAACAGCAGGCGGAGGAGAGACAGCCAAAGAACGCATCCGCAACAGGGAGCATCCCCCTGGATAGAGGGGAAGAGGGAAGCAGAGGAACAATGAAGGGGGGGTGCAGAAGAAGAAACCCCCCTCGTCGTCGAAAGTCGGTGTGAGTAACGCCGGACATCCAAGGTACTCCTTGGCACTCACTCGACATAGCCAAACAACAATAACACACACATGTGTTTCGGTAATTATTTCTCACCTCACACAATAACTACACAATGTAGAGTGTTTTATCAATTATGTACGATTATGTACGACAGGTTGGGTAAGAGGTATCCTCACCAGGATTCGAACCCACTCACTCCAGGTATATTTGGGAGAGTCGGGCACCGTAACCACTCGGCCATGAGCGGATATAAGGAAAGCAACCTTAGTTCTTATTGGCCATGAGCGGATATAAGGAATGCAACCTTAGTTCTTAACCCGGGAACTGCGGGGAGACTCTTAAGAGTTCCCCCGGCGGACTGCGGGGAGACTCTTAAGAGTCAGAGAAAAAAAAAAATCAACTTTTGACATCATTTTTTTTTTTTTTTTTTTTTTTTTTGGCCCCTGGGCCATGCAAAATCTCAGTCCTCTACCTCCCCTCCTTCCCCACTTTCCTCCTCTCCTTCAGTTAGTAGCGTATTAACATCCCCATACAAAGCAGGTGAAATAAATGACGTAGAGAGTGTACAAAGAAATTTCACTTCGCATATAAGTTCGATAAAACATCTACACTATTGGGAGCGTTTAAGAGCACTGAATCTGTACTCACTGGAACGTAGAAGAGAACGTTACCTAATAATATACACATGGAAAATCGCAGAGGGTTTAGTACCAAACCTACATACTCCGATAGTCATGAAATTCAGTGATAGGAGAGGCTGGGAATGCGAAATCCCCCGGATGAATAACAGGGGTGCTATGGGCTCTCTGCGAGAGGGCTGGTTATCACACAGAGGCCCACGTCTCTTCAACAAACTCCCACGGCGTGTAAGAGACATGAGGGACATCTCGTTAGACAACTTCAAGAGAGCCCTAGATGTCGAACTGCAAAAAGTGCCAGACGAGCCCATCCTCGCAAGGGAGCGAGCTGTCGCTTCAAACAGTCTACTGCACCAAATCACCACCCATAACGAGGGGCGTCGCGCTCCTTGGTGCCGCTAGAGGAGCGGCGAACACATCCAAAGGTATCCAAAGGTAAGGTATCACCTATTTTCCCTGTTATTCCCTTATTCTGAGGTATATTTTCGTGCTAACATTAGAAATCCGGTTACAGGGTGTGGTCATCACTGATAGCAAGCGAATGCGAGAGAGAGAGTATCGATCGACTGTGTCTCAGTGGCCTTGGGGGAAATTGGCGGGAAAGCAGCTTGCCTCACCCATACATTATACAACTCGCGGGCTATATCTCCGATTTTGACCATCCAAACGCTGTTTTCACTTGTTTTATTGTTGTTTCAGGTTAATACCTTTATAATCAACCCATAATAGGGTTGGGCGGGTGCCCAACCCCGAAAAGGGTTGAAATAGGGGAGCTATCCCCCCGCCAAAGGCGGCTTTCTAGGGCCTTTCCTAGCTGATGCTGAGAGGATTGGGTTCTAGTCATGTGGTGATGGGCTGGTCTATCAGAGTGAGAACTGAGCAATCTCTGCCATACCCATAGCTTACTCTGACTGTTCCTTTTACTTATATATTTTCTAGATCTCAAGTGACGGCGTCTCTAACGTGGATTGACCTCCCAATCTACCAAGATTGGAAGCCAAAGCGTCACATTTTTCCCTTGCCCCTCAACTTTCTCTTCATAATTGCTGAGGGACACAGGGCCCTGGGTGGGGCTTTGGTTTCCCGGGCATTTCCGCACCCTCCTCAGCTCCCCGCCATGGAGTGGCTTCGGTCACCCAGGCTTTATTGTGGTCGGTGGGGAGGGTTCTGTGGGGGCGCTCGGTTATGGCCTTGGCCTTGCTCGGGGCCTTGGGGCTGTTCGGCCAGGCAGCTTGGGGAACAACAACAACAACAACAACCCATAATAGGCGCATATGGATAAGTATTAATGCTATTAATGGTACAATGAATATTTTAGTGACGGAAACACCTCAAATACGTCAGCACAGGGGGACGTTTCCAATTACCCCCATGCGCACTTGTTAGGTTAATAAGAACAAAGGTTGCTCTCCTTATATCCGCTCATGGCCAATAAGAACTAAGGTTGCTTTCCTTATATCCGCTCATGGCCGAGTGGTTACGGTGCCCGACTCTCACCTGGAGTGAGTGGGTTCGAATCCTGGTGAGGATACCTCTTAGAGTGTTTTAGTCTTCACCCATCGCACGGCAACGACCATATCTACCGCTGGTATGCATAAAAAACTTGGTTAGGCCATTTATTTGCAGAGATATGAGCATTGCTAAGCTGGCCAACAGTCTACCGCCTTCAATAAAGTTACAATTTAATGGAGTTTTCTTTGGCTTTTACTATTTTAAATATTATTAGTTAAATGAAATTCAGTTCCTTAGAGCATAATTATAATAACATTTATTGCATACTGTATATCAGTGGCAGCCGACATAGCCACACAAGAACACACACACACACACACTCACTCAACATAGCCAAACAACAATAACACACACACACGTGTTTCGGTAATTATTTCTCACCTCACACATTAACTACATAATGTAGAGTATTCTAGTCTTCACTCATCGCACGGCAACGACCATATTACTTCTGGTATGCATAAAAACTTGGTTAGGACATTTATTTGCAGAGATATGAGCATCGGTAAATGACGAAAGTCGGGAGTAAAGGTTTTAGGTTCGGCGCTCGGCCATACCCCGCGTCTGTGTAAGTGTTGACCGTGTTAGTATAAATTTTGGAATATTGGGGTATACCGCGTCCCACACCAAAACCGCGTTTCCAAAACGCACGTTACCGGAGGATTGACTGTACAGGTATATGATTAGGCTCTCACATCATTGATGGAGAAAACCACTATTAAATATTTACATACAGTAAACCCTTGCTACGTCGGAATAATTGGGGGGATACCCAGTCCGTAGTGTCCGAATTTCCGAGATGTCCATAGGCCGACCTAGTATCCGACCTGAAAGAGGAAAAATCCGACTTGAAAGAGGAAAAATCCGAGGCAACCATGAAAACTGAGACTACGGAAAAAATGCGACCTCAAGAGGGAAGTCCGCATCAACATAGAAAACGGAGACTACCCTATTCGTACTCTAGATTTCAATATACTTTATTTTTAATATTTTAACCCAGAAAACGTAGACTACCCTATTCGATCGTACCCTAGATTTAAATATACTATATTTTTAATATTTTAACCCTTCTCGCCCGGGCTGCCTTTCTAAATGACGGCGGGTGCCCAACCCCGAAAGGGGTTGAAATAGGGGAGCTATCCCCCTGCCAAAGGCGGCTTTCTAGGGCCTTTCCTAGCTGATGCTGAGAGGATTGGGTTCTAGTCATGGGGTGATGGGCTGGTCTATCTGAGTGAGAACTGAGCGATCTCTGCCATACCCATAGCTTACTCTGACTGTTCCTTTTACTTATATATTTTCTAGATCTCAAGTGACGGCGTCTCTTCCGTGGATTGACCTCCCAGTCTACCAAGATTGGAAGCCAAAGCGTCACATATTTTTTTTCCTTTGCCCCTCAGCTTTCTCTTCATAATTGCTGAGGGGCACAGGGCCCTGGGTGGGGCTTTGGTTTCCTGGGCGTTTCTGTCGCCCTCCTCAGCTCCCCGCCATGGAGTGGCTTCGGTCACACAGGCTTTATTGTGGTCGGCAGGGAGAGTTCTGTGGGGGCGCTCGGTTATGGCCTTGGCCTTGCTTGGGGCCTTGGGGCTGTTCGGCCAGTCAGCTTGGGGAACAACAACAACAACAACAACAACAACTGGTTCAGGTGCGATGGCGATTTTAGTGGAGACCGCTTTTGCCGCGTATTTACCTAGACGCGTCCGAACGCTGTACTGCGGCCCCGGCTACGACGCACTACTGGACTCGTCGCACCACCGGCAATTATTCTGGGAAGCGATTTGAGTGTTTTTATTGGTTTATTTTTCCATTATAATAATTATTATGTAATTTTCACTCAATAAAGTTACTTATAAAGATATTTTTGTGTCTCACTTGTACTTTTATTTGTTACATATTTTTAGTGTCACTTTCACTGGACTATGATAATTGATAGTGTCATTTTCACTTGTATTTATTGTTAGGTAAGCTATAATATAGATTTTAGTGTCACTTTCACTTGTTCATATTGTTATGAAGGTGCGTATTATTACTGTTATTTGTGTCTCTTTCACTTTTACTCAGTTTTATTATTATTTAGTAGTAGCCTCTACGTCTCCAACGTAGAGCTATATACTTATCGTATAATTCCGTTCCGCTCTGGAGCGGGCAATTATCGTAATCACTAGCGCGATTAAATCGATAACATCTAGAGTAGCACCTTACTCTCTCTACTAGGTACGTTGTACACACTTTTGAGGCTACTATTTTAAAGGAAATGAAAATATTGATGAGAAAGAAAAGAGAAAATTGCAGAACATTGTCCATCCTATATGGCTCCTTAAGCCGTTGTCACGGGTCCACCGCACAACCCGACCGGGTTCATTAGATCATTCCTTTTCGCGCTACACTCTATGATCCACACACTTTTTCTGGTGCTCTGTTTTTGTGCCTACCACTCCTGTCACCTCCCCATTGGGGGAGTTGTGGGCCTTATTTAAAGTACCTGTGATTCTAGACAGATGATACGTGCTGTAGGCACACTAAAAAATGGGCTCAAATGTGTTTTTCTTGGAGTGTAGTGTCGAAACTGGAGGTTACTTAATTTTTTTTTTTTTGCCATCTGCGCATGCGTCGCCGCTTGGGCGACACTCGTTCATTTAGGCTTTGCCTTTTGTTTTCATTTCACTTGCGGTGGCTTTAGTTTTGTCTTTAGTAAGCTTCTTGTCATATTAGTTTTTTGTCACTGCCTTTCTTTTTGCTTTTCTTTTCGTGGAATTAGGCCTAGGCTTACTTGTGCCCTTCTAGTTGGTTGGAAGGGGGGCGCTGACCCTTGTAGGGCCGATCCCTTTTGGTGGTCTTTTTACTTGTTGCTGCCTCTCTTCAAGGTTGCAGGAACTAGTGCACCAGGTAATTTCATATATTACTGCCTCAAGTACCGAATAGGCTAACTTCCGAGTTTTGGCCTAGCCTAGGGGGGGGGTTTGGATTTCAACACTGTGGCAACCTCAATCTGGCATACAATGCTCACTTTTTGATTGACGGACCCAGTGCTCTGTCTCCCTGGATACAGTCCCTCAAAACCGCGAACGTAGCCCGTTCTGATGAGTTTTTGTCTGACAGTTTTTGTTCTGTCTACTGCCCCTCCTACGGTATTGATTATATCCCTCATCAAGGGTACAGTAACTGGTGGCGCCTTGTAATTTCATATATTACTGGCTCCAGAACCGATTAGGCTAACTTCCGTTTTTAGCCTTGCCTTGATGGGGGGCGTTTTGGTTTAGACTGCGACTCTGCGGCCTACTCAATCTGGCATACTCTGCCTCAGTATTGATATTACGGCCCCAGTGCTCTGTCTACCTGACGCTTCGGTCACTTGTTGCTTACCCTCATCAAGGGTACAGTAACTGGTGACTCCCTGTAATTTCATATATTACTGGCTCTGGTACCGAATAGGCTAACTTCCGTTTTTTCGCCTAGCCTATTCCAATTCATTATTAATCTGACTCAGGTACCGACTAGGCTAACTTTTTTAGCCTAGCCTAGAAGGGGGGCGTTTGGTGTACAACTCTGTGGCCTCCTCAATCTGGCATAAATGCCCCTGTATTGATCGGCGGCCCCAGTGCTCTGTATTCCTGTCGCTACGATCCCTTGTTGCTTACCCTCTTCAAGGGTACGGTACCTAGTGGCTCCCTGTAATTTCATATATTACTGACTCAAGTGCCGAATAGGCTAACTTCCGAGTTTTGGCCTAGACTAGGGGGGGGGGGGTTGGCTTTCAACACTGTGGCAACCTCAATCTGGCATACAATGCTCACTTTTTGATTGACGGCTCCAGTGCTCTGTCTTTTTTTTTTTTTTTTTTTTTTTTTTTTTTTTTTTTTTTTTTTTTTTATTTTATTTTTTTTTTTTTTTTTTTTTTTTTATATTCCAACTTACTTCCTCTCGGGCATAGGCTGAGAGCCTTAACATTCACCGCTTTACAATGAACAGTGAAGCCCGTGAGGTCTTGTTCCAGTCTAGGGAGTGAGACATGTGAAGCACGTAGAGTACGAGCACCTGCCATCTTGCCTTCACATGAGGCACGGTGCTCACTCATGGCCCGAAACGACCCCATCTCTGAAGCCACCTCGTTCCCGTGCTTCACTGTCTCACCCCCTACACTCGGACTCTCACACTTACACACACACACAACGCCACCTGTTGAACAGATAACTCACCTGGCCTCAGTTCCGCAAAACTGCGAACGTAGCCCGTTCTAATGTGTTTTTATCTGACAAGTTTTTATTCTGTCTACTGCCCCCCACTACGGTCGTGCAACGGTTCCAACTACTCCCTCTCGGGCATAGGCTGAGAGCCTGTACATTCCACCGCTCAACACGGTGAAGCCCGTGAGGTCTTGTTCCAATCTGGGGAGTGAGACATGTGAAGCATCCATCATGGCTCGAAGCAGCTCCATCTCTGAAGCGGCTGGTTGCGTCGCTCAAGTGCTTCACCGTCTCACCCTCCAGACTCAGACCGTCACATCAGAACGCCACCTATTGAGCAGTGAACTTGATTACCCACAGGCTCTCCCACGCCTGATGTGACTTTAGGAGGGTTACCTTTGGGCCCCTCCGCTTTTGGAAGGGACTTTTATTTTACTGGCCTTCCACCTTCCTGGGTGCCACAGACCTCTCAGACGTACCGATGGGTTGCCGCCCTGGGTCGGGTACTCCCCGCTCTAGGTCGGACCTTTCGATTACGGTCCTGTGGTCTCACTGGGCCCCTCCGATCTAGAACGGGACTTTCCGTTCTATGTCGGAGGTCTGTTTTCACGCTGTCTGTTACCCACAGACGCACCCACGTCTGCTGTGACTTGCCAGGCTACCTTTCCTGGGTCCTCGGCTTATGGCGGGGCCCATCTGGGCCTCTCCGCTCTCGGACGGGCCTTTTCCCTCACGCACTACTGCCGTCTCATACCACTTCCCGCGCCTGAACGTACGAGTCCGTATACGGACGATTCCGCCTGCCTTGGAACGCGGACGTTCCCGCTCGATGTCGGTACTTTTCCGCTCTCGAACGGACGTTGCCGTTTACGGTCGCGCTACTCTTGCCTCAGTTTAGGCCTAGACTGGTCGTCCTGCACTTCCATTAAGACATATTTTAATGCTCCTTTTTACCAGGCTGTGCTTTCTGACCTACAGGACCTCTTCACTGATACCGGCCTTAAGGTATCGGTCTCCATTATATTTTGGGGGTGGGGTTTCCTTCAGTTCTTCAGAGGGTTGAGCCTACCCCTTGGTTTTTTCTGACCTGGGGTTTGGGGCTCTTTGGCCTGTTGCTGGTTCCCCTATGGCCTTCCTGATCCTCCTTTTGGTGGGTTCTCTTCAGCTTTCACTTCCAGGGGGACATGGGGGGGGGGGGACACTTTCCTTCATTGGACGGGACTCCAGTCTCCAGGCCTAGTGAGAGCTTTTAGACTACTCCCTGACCTGGTGCTTGTAGCCTATTCTGGGATATCTGATCTTTATTTTGTGCATGACCTCATGACTGATACTCCTGCCTGGCCTCCCATTTCGGGGGCACTCTTTGGCCTTCTTCTTAGGGATTCATCGACTTTCAGTGGTTTTTTCGTGATGCTTCCGACCAGGCTTTTGTCTTGTCTCTGCCAATGACATATATGCGTGCATTGCCATGGCCTTTATTTTCATGGAGCTTCCAAACAGGCTTTATTTTTGTTATGTCGATGACATACATGCATGCCTTCCCATGGCCTACACAGGGTCTTCACAGGGTTTTTTTCTTCTGGTTCCAGTGTAGTATATCTACTTCGCTCTGCTCTCGCCACGGGTTCCTCACCGGGTGGTGAGTTCCACCCATCCTACATTCCGCTCCAGAGCGGATTTCCGCCCCCGAGCGGATTTCCGCCCCCGAGCGGAGCGGCCCGTTCTGGTCCACTCCTCTCTGGGTCTGTGCTAGGGTGCAGGGCCCCCCTTTTTTGTCCTTCCCTGCCTCAACAGGGGAAGGGGGTCCTCTCCTATCAAGGATTCAAGGGTTTTTTATTTATTGTGCTTGCACACATTTCCTGTGCTCCATACATGGGATGTCAGTATCTTTTACTTTCCAATTACAATGTGGATGTCACTTCCTCCTTGCGCACGCCATAGGCGTGCGCATCGGACGTCTTCAAGGCGCCAGATCGCCTTTCCTCCAAGTGCCTCGTTCGGGCGTCCTGGCTGTTTCCGAGGACTCCGCAACGAAGGTAGGTCGTCGCTCTCCTTCACCATCCCGCCGACGATCTCCGACTCCTCTGTCCGGTTCAGGCCGTCCATGTGGCTCCACCCAAGGCTCAGGAGGCCACCGCTGACCGGTTTTGCCTCCATCCGCCCCATGCTTATGTACATGGCGGTATTCTTGGGACGCTCTACTACCGTCCCTCCTATTTACCTGTGGCAACTCTTTGTGGCCCGTCTGCTTTCTTCCCCTGCCCTGCCTGGGACGCTTCATACATGGGCCATCGGTATCTTTTTCCTTTCCGGTTGCAGTGAGGATGTCCTTTCCTCCCTGCGCACACCGTGGGGGTTCCCGTCCTGCCATGCCTGTTGGGACATGGAGAGTCCTACCCATGTCTCGTGCTCCAACCGCGATGGGTTTAACCCTCGGAGGTGTAGACCGTGTCTCGTCGATCTTGACCTTTGGGTCTCGTCCTACGTTCCCAGACGCTGTAGAGGCAAGGTCTCACCTCTGCGCTCCATGATCGGGGTTTCGCTCTCTCTGTCAAGGACCACCTCCGACGGTTTCTGCGCTTCCTAGACGAAGGGGTGCGTGCCATGCTTCCCCTTTCCTCTGCTGTCTCCCTGGCGCCTGAACGCTTTTCCCCCGGTGCCTCGTTCGGACGTCCCTACTGTTTCCGAGGACGCCAGGTCGTAGGGGAGACGCCGCTCTCCTTCACCACGTCGCCGACGGTCTACGGCTCCACTCCGCCCTGTCTTCCCCTGTACGATCTCCGGGCGTGCTTCCGTACTGGGCGGTGTTCTTGCCTACGTAACCTGCTCTACCTGTGGTTGCTGCTCCGGTTGTCCATCCTCCCACTCGCTCCCAGGCGGCATCGACTTCTTTAGTCGTGCTCCCTGCGTGTAGCCTGGGGCTGGTTGGTCGGCCTGTCCACGTTCCGTCCCTCGGGACGTTTCAGGTCCCTAACAGACGTCGCTTCCCTTCCCTTTACGGGAAGCCGTCATCGTGGGGGAACGTGGCGGCATCCCGCCCGGAACGAGCTCTTACACATGCACAAGGAGTGCGCCCGGTGCCTGCGAGCTGGCAGGTACAGCTCGAAGCCTTTGCTCGACACGACGTACATGTCGACGCGCCCACTCTGTCGGCCTCGTATGAGTTTCAGTAGTGTCATTCCATAGTTTATCTTTTACTGTTCCTTGTGGCTGACGGAGGGCGTCGACTTCGGGATTCGGTCGGAGAGGGGTTTTTCACCACTCCCTCCTGTCGGCTGCTCCTCTGTGTCGAGCCTCGTCATACCTTCATCCGGGGTTTCACCTCCATTTTGGGCCTGGTTCTTTGCCCCTACGTTATCTTTCTGAACGTATGCCACGTTCCTTCATGCCACCAGAGAAGGGTGCCCTGGAACGTGTTCACAAGCCCTGGCGGCGCACTGCTCGCATGCTCTCCACCCTCTTCGAGCGACTGCACCTAGCTCGGGTTCCCCTCAAGCTTATTGTAGCCCCACCGACTAGGGTGCTCGGGAAGGGTGGGGCCCAATTCGGGCATGTGCGACTGCAGCTCGCCATTGCCTCCGTCGGCTTCATTCAGTGTCCCTTCCATGAGGCTGCGCGTTGTCGCCAGTCTCTGTGGTTTTCCTTCTGTACACTGGCGCCGGCTGAGGTCCGCACGTCGCTGTTGCTTTCTGTGCTCCCTCCGGAGGGGCTCTTCTCTGCACCTGCATGGCAGGGGTCTTCCCTCTTTGCTGCTGCGGGGCTCTTCGCTCCCCGTCCGCCTGGGATGTCCCGACCCTCCTCAACCGCTTCCTCTTCGTTGAGGTCGGCAGACCGTCTCGTAACGAGGCCGCCAGACTCGGGGCCCCTACCGGCTCTTGCGTCCCCACTCTCGGTTTAGCTTCGTCGTTCGTGGGCACGCCGGGTAATATGGCG
Organism: Paralithodes platypus; assembly: GCA_032716605.1. Lineage (NCBI taxonomy): Eukaryota > Metazoa > Arthropoda > Malacostraca > Decapoda > Lithodidae > Paralithodes > Paralithodes platypus. The sequence goes on along the minus strand of CM064573.1, from coordinate 43,148,097 downwards.
GGGTCTGTCCTCGAGGTGCCGGTCCACGTTTCCACACCGGTGACCTGCGTGACAACGGCCTGTCTCCCCAGACGTCGCCTCTGTTATTCTGTCCATGCACGTGGATGGGATTATTCGGGAAGTCTCGCCTCACCAGCGGGGCTTCCTGTCGCATGTCTTTCTGGTCTCCGTGACGGACAGCGAGGTGTTGTGACCGTTGGTCGACCTGTCGTGCCTCGTATTGATGACTCTCATTATGTCACGTTCGGCGGTTTGCCCTTCGGTCTCCATGTCGCCCCTCGTGTCTTTACGACCCTCGTCGGACTGGCCTTGCCTCCCCTGTTCACTCGTGGTCTTCCGCTCCTCTTTTCCTTGGTGGATGGGAGCTTCTCCGCGAACTCTCCCGCACACTGTGTGCACGCCGCTCTCCTTGTTCCTCCTCGTTCCTCGGTTTGGTTTCCTAGTCGCCGTTCCCGAGTCCTGCCTTCCACCGCCGCACGATGTGCCGTGGGCGGGCCTCGACTGGGACAGGTCGAGCACGCCTGTCACCCTGAGTCAGGTGACTGCGTAGTCTTTTCGTTCTTCAGGACCTGGCGGGGTACCTGTTTTGCCACGCACTCCTTTCCACCGTCGCACTGCATGTAACCTGCCTACCCGGGACTGCCGACCTATGGGCGGTTGCTCTGTCGATGGGACAGAGCACCCGGGTCGTTTGGTCATTCCAACACACCGTATTCGATGTGTTTCCGCCTCCCGACGCCCTTTTTGATGTGGAAAGTCCTCCGCAGGCTTAGTGGGTACATGGACTTTGTTTGGTTGTTCACTTCCATCTGGCCGGCACACGCCTGGTCTGCTCAGCTGTGGCGGTGGCGCCCGAGTCCTGTTCCCCTATCGTTCCCCGATTTCCACTTGGGATCGATTGGTGGCCTCGGGACCTCGTTGGCCTTCACATCGTGGATGTTTGTGAGGCAGGGTGGCTGCCGACGTTTAGTCGATCTTTGACTGTCCAATCCTCTCCACTGGACACATTCTCAGTGGCAGCCTTCCGTCTCTCACTGGCACGGTTTTCCTTCTGGGTTGACCAACACATCACGGACACGCCTGTTGATGGCGTTCGTGTTTCCCTACCTCATTTGGTTATTTTTGAGATGCGTCCCAACATATGCACCACGCTTAGGACCCGCCTGTTGGCCATTTGGGTACCGTTTGAGTCATTCACGGGGTTGGTCGTTCCTCACAGGGCATTGGATTTCCTCATGCGGGCCTGCTTTGGACTTAGGCCTACCCCGCGTCAGATTCCTCCTCAGTGGTCTCTGGCGGAGGCTCTCCCACTGCTCTCGTCTGCCTCTTACACTATTTACCCCACGCCTGGACACTTCCATGCCATGACACTGTTCCTTCTGGCTTTGGCGGCGGGTGACGGCATCTCGGAGATGGCTGCCATGTCTAGGGCCCGGCATTGCTTCCGTTTTCTCCCGTCCTTGGGTCAGTTACTTTGGCTCCGTCTGTTCGTTTTGTAGCTACAACCGTACACGACACTCCCGTTTTTAGGCCTTTCCTGGACCGGCTTCCACACGTGGTAGGGTTCATCGTCCGTTATGCCCGGTTCCAACCCTGCATACGTATGTTTACTTGGCCAGGCCAGTGTCGGGGTTGACATTACGGGTGGCGCCTACGTCCGATAGGAGGCTTGATCGCCGTGCTGTGGGACTTCGCCTGTGTCGGGTTCTTCGGGCCAGTAACCTGTACGTTCAGGGCACAGCTCATGCCGTCCGTTCGTACGCTGCTCCATTCAGGTTTTACTTGATATTTCTCGCCCGGACTTTGCCGACACAGGGCTTTGGTCTTCCCCCACCACGTTTGTCTCCTCTCTGTCGTTGTCCACCGACAGACCGGGGCGTCTTGTAGTGCGTTAGGCCTGCAGGTTCCCTCGGGGTCTACCTGCGGGGTTCCTTCTGTCTCTTGTCCTTCCTTATTGGGGGTTTGGGGGGGGGGGGGAGGGAAGGGTATTGCACTATACCCATACTTGCACCTATGTTAAAGATTAATAACTGGACTAAACTTTTGATATACTTTCTAGTCTTAAGTATACTACATTCTTTCGGTATGTCTTGTCCTCATACCACTGAACTTTTCTCATATGGCTTTTAGTGCTCGTCACTGACACTGCTCATGTAGTTTCTCGTCACATCCTGTACGGTACTCCTATTCGGCGTATGCCGGTATTTACTCGTTACAGTATGGGTCGTCCTGCTTTCTTCCGGAAGGCGGGGGGGGGGGGGGAGGCATCCTGGAATTTATATTCATCATTATGAAATGCATCATTCTTTGTCTTAGGCTAAGTTATCTCATGGAATAAGACTTGACTGTACTTGACCTCTCTTGATATGCACCTGTCTGTACACTCTTTATATAAACTCTCTTGTTTACGTCGGTCTTTCCATGGTCCCGATATTTCCTAAGGGCTAAGTTTGTGTTTTTTCGCTTGGATATCCGCCTCCAATTTGTTACTCAAGCTCTACGTTGGAGACGTAGAGGCTACTACTAAATTGGGAGGTTTGACACTCTCCCAATACCAAAGAAGGAAAACCTTCTATTTGGTAGGTAGCCTCGGAGTATCCAACGTCGTAGTATCCCTCCCTCACGCCGTACCCCTGGCCATCCAATCTTGTCTAATTAACTTGATACCTGGATGATCTAATGAACCCGGTCGGGTTGTGCAGTGGACCCGTGACGGGTCCTGGCTTAAGGAGCCAGATAGGATGGACAATGTTCTGCAATTTTCTCTTTTCTTTCTCATAAATATTTTCACTTTCTTTAAAATAGTAGCCTCAAAAGTGTGTACAACGTACATAGTAGAGAGAGTAAGGTGCTACTCTAGATGTTATCGATTTAATCGTGCTAGTGATTACGATAATTGCCCGCTCCAGAGCGGAACGGAATTATACGATAGGTATATAGCTCTACGTTGGATACTCCGAGGCTACCTACCAAATAGAAGGTTTTCCTTCTTTGGTATTGGGAGAGTGTCAAACCTCCCAATGTAGCCTACATTTTAGTTAGTGTCACTTTCACATGTTCACATTGTTATGAACACACATTATTATTACAGTACAGTTGGTCCTCCGGTAACGCGTGTTTTGGAAACGCGGTTTTGGTGGCACGCGGTACCCCCCAAATATCCAAAATGTTGCTAACACGGTCAATATTTACACTGGCGCGGGGTCCAGCTGGGCGCCGAACCTTTACTCCCGACTTTCGTAGTTCATATCTCTTCAAATATATGGCCTAACCAAGTGTTTATGCCTACCAGAGGTAGATATGATCGTTGTTGTGCGTTGGGTGAAGACTAGAACACCCTACATTTTGTAGTTATTGTGTGAGGTGAGAAATAATAAGACGGCGAGTTATGCGGGAATTCCGAAGCTACGATTTTCGTAATTTACCGATGCTCATATCTCTGCAAATAAATGGCCTAACCAAGTGTTTATGCATACCAGATGAAGATATGGTTGTCGCAGTGCGTTGGGTGAAGACTAGATCACCCTACATTGTGTAGTTATTGTGTGAGGCGAGAAATATGATGGAGGGATTTCAGAGCTTCGATCGAAAAATGTCGGCTACTGCTGTGACCTTAGCCTAGCTGCCTAGCCTAAACTAAATATTTATTCAGAGGTAAGAGTTGTTGCAATGGGCAAATCAACTCATTGCACATGTCAAATAACCTTTGTAATTGATTTAATTATTATAACATAGGCTTCTATGGAGAAAAAGTGGACTTTGTGGAAATCCCCAGAACACCAAGGTACCTTTAACATATAAACATATGGGTTCGGTAACTCGGATTTTGCTAACACGGGAGGTAACCAGAACACATTGGCCGCGTTACCGAAGGACCAACTGTACTGTTATTTGTGTCTCTTTCACTTTTACTCATTATTTTATATTATTATAGCTTAACTTTTAGTGTCACTTTCGCTGTCATTGTCACGGGCACTTATTATTACTGTTTTTTGTGTCTCTCACTTTTACTAATTATTTTATATTATTATAGCCTACATTTTAGTGTCGCTTTCACTGTCATTGTCACGGGCTCTTCAATATTGTACTAGAATGTGAAAATCGTTGAAACCTTGTCCAGCACACAGTGCCACTTCACACTCGAGGCATTCCCATGTGGTTTTGCTCACTTTATGGGGTCTGCGGGTTGTGTGGCTACAGACATGGCACCTCTTCTGACTCTTGGCTTTATCACCTGGTACTTTGGGAGGAAGGGAGGTGAGCTGGTGCTTCCTGAAGTAGTCAGCACACGCCGTGCGGTCCAGCCTGCCTGGTCCTTGTAAAGGTCTCCTGGCTACAGCATGCTTGTCCAAGAGCTCTAGTATCACCTGCTTGTGGAACTTCCGCAGTGACTTGTACTTCTTGGGTCCGGGAGTACTCAGTCGGTATATATTGTAGGCGTTGAGGGCTGACATTTCGACCGTGTGCAAAACAAACTTCTTGTACCACCTGCAGGATGTTTCGCAGGCAGTCGATGAAGCCCATCTGCATGTCGGACTTATCGATGAGACGCATGTTCAGGTTGTAATCCAGGACAGCAGCTGGTTTGAGGATGGGATTTTTTGTCTTCCGGTCCACTTTCCCGGTGGGGACCATCTCAGCTTTGTGGCATGTGGTGAGGAGGTTTACTTTCCACTGGTCATGCCAGTGGATATGGAGGATGGGGCCACTCTTCTTGTGGAACACCTCCGTCTTCTTGGTCTTAGTCGGGTACACTGGCATGCCCTTCCTCTTGGCCTTGATTGTGCCGACAGTTCCGGTCATGGAGGTACAGTACTTGGTGAGGATGGGCGACGTATAGTAATTGTTTGTGTACAGGATGTGGTTCTTGTGGAAGTGTTTCTCCAACATCTTCTGCACAACAGCACCGCCAAATCCTATGTCGGGCCGACTTTGTTGGTTTGGACATGTGGAGAGAATGGATGATCAGAACTGGGTGAAGAAATGCCGGACTGTGAACTTGGGGGGAGCTGCGCGTAGGGGTGGACCTAGAATGACGTGGGCTCGGGTACTCCGGTCCGATCTCAAAATAAAGAACTTGACAACAGAGGCAGCCCTTGACAGGACCGCCTGGAAAGCTGCCATTTAGGATGTGAGACTGTAACCACAGTCTCTGTGGACAAACGGTCTTTAAACTTGTATGTATGTAGTAACAATCTCGCCACCACTGCCGCTGTAGACCACAAAGTCCAGAACATATCCCGTCTTGCAGTCGCAGTGGACAAAGAGCTTGATGCCGAAACGGTGTCTCTTCGACGGGATATATTGCCGGAAATGCAGCCTCCCCCAAAACAGGACCAGAGACTCGTCGAGGCACATCTTCTGGAAAGGAATCAGGTAGGTGGTAAACCAATGGCGTATCATGTCGTACAACTTCCTGATTTTCCAAAGCCGATCTTGAAGGTGGACTGCCATGTTCTTGGTCAGGTGCAGATAGGACAGAATGTCAAAATATCTGTCCCTGGACATATATTTCCCGAAGGCTGGGGTTGTTATGAGATCGGCGGTTATCCAGTAATCTGCCAGTGCATGTTTTCTGATGTGTTTCATCAGCATTGTCTATCTATCTATCTATTGCCTGACGCCGTGATCCCCGAAGGGGTGGCTACATCAGCATAGTAAGTGCCAGAAAAACATACAGTTCTGGCACAGTGACAGGTCGCCATGCCACCATCTTGGCACTTGTTTTCCTGCCAAGAAAGTTTGCACAGATGCTGTGATGGTTGTTGGTTTCCTCCACCAGGTATTCCATGACCTCGTTGTCATAAAACCCACAAAAATGTTCACTAGGGATTGCATCTGGGCCACAGGGATATGCTGCTGACACTGTGATTGTGGATATGTATGTACCCCTGAGCCAACCTGCTCCTCGTCAAAAGCAGGCACATCTGGCTCAAAATCTGCCCCATCAGTCCAGACAAACAACTCTGATGAAGGGTCACGCCCACGCCCACGGGCAGCGGCAGCGGCGTCGGCAGGCTGAGCCGTAAACCCACGGCCTCGCCCTCGCCGTGTCGGTATCTCCTCCTCCTCTTCTTCCACTTCTTCCTGCTCCTCAGGTGATGTCTGGTCATCTGGGGCAACGTCAGGGTTGTCGACATCGTCTTCGGGGGTTACTTTCGGCAAAGAAGGGGCCGGGTGTCCGCGGCGTGGGGGGGCGGAAGCTGCGGAGGGTGGAACAATGGGATGCTCAGCCTCTGGAGTTGGACTCCTTTTGCGGCGAGCTGAAGGCTTCTCCCCTCCAAATAAAGCTCGCCGATGTGATGAGGCCTGTGGTACACTGTGGGAGGACAATGCCGCACCACTAGTACCACTTCTTACAGTTTCTTACAGTAGATCCTCTGGAAAAAGGAAAACTAGGCCTGTGTATCCAGCTCAGTGCCAGTACTTGCACTACTGCGGTCGTTCACTTGTAGAGGCCCTTTGTTTATCCTGAGGGAGAGATAAAGTTGAGGGCTGTGGGTGACCCGCGCGGCGTCCCGGGTCACGGTGATGAGACAAAGGAATGCGGGTGGAGACTAGAGCAGGATCGGCGTCATTGTCACTACCACTACTTATGTTGCCTTCCCTTATTTCTTCTGCTGCCTTGCGTGCTTTTTTGACCGCACTTTTCACTAAAGTTTTCTTATAAAAGTATTTGCCCACTTTCAAGGGCGTACGAGCAGGCAAGGGGGAAGGTTCATGAGTAGGCCTAGGCTGACCAAGCTGCGATGGCGACGGGGTAGGCCTAGGCTCAAGCACACTTGGAATTTCAATTGCACCTTTCTCAAGCACTTGAACATCAGGGTTCTCACTACTATCTGATACATGATATAGATCCACTGCATCATCACCCTTGAAGCCCTCAAACTCAACTTCACTTATATCTTTTAGTTTGTCAACTAAACTTTCGCCACTGCTTTTTTCGAAAGAACTTGAACTTGAACTTTCAGTTTCTATGGCTAAAAGTTCTCTCTCAATGGCACTTTCACTCAACAAAACCTTCGCTTTCTTACGGTCAGGCTTTTTCTCGGTCGCAGTAGGCGTCGATGTAGCTAGTGGGGTAGTAGTGCGGCGCGCAGGAGGTTGCACAGAATCAGACGCGTCGGAAGACATATTTTCGCTATATCTCGCTATGGCGGACACGTACAGACTGATTAGCATTGTATTTACCTAATTGTATTTACCTAATTGTAGTTTACAGGAGTTGAGCTAAGCTCGTGTTGTCCCGTCTCTCAGTCTACTTTTTATCCAATTTTTTCTTGAAAATATGGATGTTCCTTGCCCCTACCACCTCCTCCTCCAGCCCATTCCATTTATCAATACATCTATAGGGGAAGCTAAACTTCCTGATATCGTTCTTGCAGGTAGGTCTTTTTACTTTGTAGCTGTGGCCTCTAGTTATTCCTGTATCCATAATTAATATATCCTCCCTATCCAGCCTCTCCAGCCCCCGGGTACATTTGTACATCATTATCATGTCTCCCCTCTCTCTCCTCTCTTTTAGACTCGGTAGATTTAATTTGTCTAGCCTCCCTTCATATGGCAGTTCTCTGAGACTTGGAACCAATCTAGTGACTGCTCTCTGGATTCTTTCTAACTTGTGAATATGCTTCTTTAGATGCGGGGACCACACCACTGCTGCATACTCCAATCTTGGTCTAATCATACTCTTCATAATTTTTGCTACCATGGTCTCATCCAAATAGTTCAGAGCAACTTTCATATTCCCGGCCATTGCATACATTCCGCTAAAGAGCTTGTTAATATGTTTCTCTGGCGACAAATTATCTTGTATAATCAACCCTAAATCTTTTCTTTTTCGGCCTTGCTAATTTTATTATCTCCCATCCTGTACTCCCAATTTGGTCTATTCACACTTCTTCCCATATTTAACACATGACATTTACTTATATTAAATTTCATTTTCCACTTGGTGCTCCATTCGTATATTTTATCTAAATCCCCTTGCAGCTCCTCACAACTACTTTTATTTGTTATTTGTCTCATAATTTTTACGTCATCTGCAAACATTGACATGTAAGAGTTTATGCCTATCGGCAGGTCATTCACGTACATAAGGAACATGAGAGGTGCCAACACAGATCCCTGCGGCACACCACTCTCAACTTTCCGCCACGATGAGTAAGTTCCTCTAATGTTGGTCCTCATTTCCCTATCTGTTAAATAGCTCTCCATCCATTTCAGCAAACTCCCCCTGACACATCCTAGCGTCTCAAGCTTAGATAACAATCTCTTATGTGGTACCTTATCGAATGCTTTGGAAAGGTCTAAGTAGACGCAGTCCACCCATCCGCCTCTTTCTTGGAGTACATCTATCACCTACTGTAATAACATAGCAAACTGGTAACACAAGATGTCCCTTCTCTGAATCCAAATTGCTTTGGGGTTATTATTTTCTTTCTCTCCAACATTTTCATCCATCTCTTCCTAATTAGCTTTTCACAAATCTTGCATACAATACTAGTAAGTGAAACTGGTCTATAGTTTAGAGGGTCCTCAGGGTTTCCATTCTTGTATATCGGAATGATATTAGCTCTTTTCCATTCAACAGGAACCTGTCCTTTATCTAAGGAAGCTTGAATTATGTCCCTCACTGGCTCCACTAATTGCTCTGCACACTCCTTTAAAACCCAGGCAGACACTTCATCCGGTCCCATAGCTTTCCTTACTTCAAGTCCTCTCATCGCAGATAACAGCTCATCTCTAGTTATTTCAATCTTACTAAGACCACTCTCCAGTACTCCCGCCTGTGGTTCGTCAAAACCTTCCTCTCTAGTAAAAACTGACCCCAATTTGTTATTCATTACCTCACACATGTCCGATACATTTTCATACGTCCTAGCATCAACTCTTAATTTAGTAATTTGTTTCTTTACCTTCAACTTACTGTTTATATATTTATAAAATAATCTAGGGTCACTTTCACATTTATTTACTATGTTCTTCTCATAGTTCATTTTAACTTGCCTAATTATGTTAACATATCTATTCCTCTCCTGTTTATATTTATTCCGATTACTCTCAGTGTTCCTTCTTCTTAATCTAGCCCAAGCTGCATCACGCCTACCCAAAGCTCTTTTGCATTTCAAATTAAACCAATCTTTCTGCTTAGTAAAATTTCCAGTTTTATATCTTGGGACAAACATATTGGTTCCTACTCTATAAATTTCGAGGAATCTACTATATTTACCTTGTACGTCCCGTTCCTTCAAAATAAGATCCCAATCTACTCCCTCTAAATATCTTTTCAAGGATACATAATCAGCTTTACTATAATTTAATCTGTCATTTATGTAGCTATTGTCTAATCTATTGGCATTACTCGAGGTCAACTTCCATTTTAGTAATAGGTGATCACTTTTACCTACAGGACATAGATAGATTATATCACTAATTTCGTGAGGATCTTTTGTAAAAATCAGATCGAGTTTAGAAGGTTCGTTATTACCCCTCATTCTTGTATTTTCCTTCACATGTTGTGTAAGTACATTTTCCGTAACCAACTCCACTAGCCGACTTCCCCAAGATCTCTGATTTGGCCCTGCATCTCCCGATTCCCAATCAACCTCACTACAGTTGAAATCTCCTACCAAGATCAATCGATTCTTCCTTAAAAGCAATCTTCTCAACGACTGAATCATATCCTCTACCATCTCCTCAAACTCCAACTCCCTCCATGCTCTGGTCTTTGGTGGCATGTAAGCTACTGCTATGTCTAGCTTTTTTCCTTCTATATCATTGAGTTCAACTGCCATTATTTCTGCCTTGTCATTATTTAACTCCACGTGCTTTGCTGTCATAGGGTTCTTAACTAATACTGCCACTCCACCTCCCCTTTTACCCTTTCTATCATTTCTCCATATATTATATCCTTCACTAAACACTATGTTGCTGTCAAAGTCCTGGTTCAGCTTTGTCTCTGTCAAACAGACTATCTGTGGTTGATCTTTTCTTAATATATTATCTAACTCTACCTTTTTACTGTTTATTCCATCTATATTAGTGTAGTAGCACAGTATATTTGAATCCACCTCCTTGTTTCTCTTCCCTCTCTGCCTCCTACCAGGTTCACCTCCTCCTCCTCCATCCCTTCCCTGACCCAGTTCCACCTCCCACCTCTGTAGTTGAGGCTTGGTGGCGCTGCGATCGCCCCTGCAAAAAAATATCACCGCGCGGCTTTTAAAGCACTCTTTCAAGCATAGGGATTTAAAAATGACACCCGGGCTGCGGCCCTTCGTAAGCGGTGTCATTTTAAAATGACACCCGGGCTGGAAGGGTTAATATAATAGCACATACAGTTCTGTAGTTTATATCGAACAATATGTATTGTACAGTACATTATAGTGCTGCACTGTAATGCAATGTACACAGACACTCACCCCTTCATTGAAAACAGGTCCATTCACTGTCCTTCTCCACCTAACTCTCCTTGACCACCTCACTGTTCTTCTCCACCTCACTCCCCTTCTCCATCTCACTCCCCTTCTCCATCTCACTGTCCTTCTCCACCTCACTCCCCTTCTCCATCTCACTTTCCTTCTCCATCTCACTTTCCTTCTCCACCTCACTCTCCTTCTCCACCTCACTCTCCTTGACCACCTCACTCCCATTCTCCATCTCAAGTGATATCGAGGTCACCTTACGCTTAAGCTTCTCTTTGGGAGGCATGATAAACAGGAAAATGTACGGAGTAGATGTGTAACACAACAGCTTCTAGTGCGTACTGACGCGTGTCAGTCCAAGCGGGTGACTCGGGTCCCGGAATCAAAATGGCGTCTCCCCGTTTTGACGGACATTGACCCTTATTTTCCGGGGACGAGAGCGTTTCATCCGACACTGTTCGAGACTGTCGGACACATCTCGGGAACATACGCGATATCAGACGACGTACATTGGACGGTTATGACGGACATTTGCCTTTATTTTTCCGAAAACTGAGAGCATCTTCCGACGCTGTTAGAAACTGTCGGAACAATATCGGAAAGGTCCGGCAACTGGGAGGGCTTATGCCGATTCGGCAAGTACGGGTTTCCGACCTTAACCCTCCAGCCCCGGCTACGCATTACATAAATATTCCCCGAAACCCGGGTGTTTTGGCCGAAAAACGTCTAGGCTAGGCTACCGTATATTTGTTATTCTGACTACTTCCCGCATTCCCACGCATCCCCAAGCGTAGCTGTGTTATTTACCTGTAGAATGGCGTTAAGTAGAGCTCTCTAAGTCAACTGGTTGAGTTGTGATGATGATTTCATTGGAGATAACTTTATGGCAAAAACAGCCACTTTACACTACTTTTCGATACTTAACAACAACATACAGGCACACACGAACAAGCGACGCTCTCCTTCTTGTGGCCGGAGATGCGGGGCGTCGGTCCAGCCGGCTGTTGTTTACATGCGTCGGACCGACGTCTCGCACACCAAGCTCACAGGCTTTGACCTCATGGGTGTTTAAGAGCCCTTCCGGGCAGCTCGTGTATGCTTTTTTATGGGCGTTCAAGAGCCCTTCCGGGAACAGAGGGTTAAGAGGTCCGACGTAGAGAGGGTTTACTGTACAGTCAGTCCCCCCAATACACGTATCCTCAGTCCGCGTTTACCCTAATCCGCGTCGAGGGGTCCAAAAGGTACTCAAATTCCTAAAACGCGAATTGACCCCACAATACCCGGATTGCGGTTGAAGAGTGGTGTAAAAATGCTGTTTTTCGTATTCCCCGCCACCTCCCTCCCTACTCCGCACCACCCTCCTTACTCTGCACCACCCTCCTCCGCCGCCAGACTAGGCCGGCGCCGTTCAGCTGTTGTTGTTGTTATTATTGGCGCACTCTATTATCCAGTAGTTCGCTCTTTGAACGATGGCAGTTTCATTTATTTTTATTAACTTTCTTCATATTACTTGCTTGCGATATGTTGCAGGGGGAAGATGTTTGTCTATCGGTCGACCTGCCCAAAATACGACTGGGCGCCGAAAATATAAGTTTTCCAACACCCAATTGCTGTTCCAACTTCTATTATCGATCGTCAATGTTCATTTAAGTTCAAATAAACGCACATGGAAAAGAAATAGGCCTAATGCCTAAATATTACCTATTCTGTTAGAATCGAAGGGTTGTACATAAAGGCTATAATAGGTCTACAGTAATAGAAACAAACAATAGCCATTGCTTACCTTAAAATGAAATGCTTAGCAAGTGTCCAGGATACGCAATTAATAGGCCTACTGTGTATCCTTAACACTTGGGTTAAGCATTTAATTTTAAGGTAAGCAATGGCTATTGTTTGTTTCTATTACTGTAGACCTATTATAGCCTTTATGTACAACCCTTCGATTCTAACAGAATTCGTAATATTTAGTCATTAGGCTTATTTCTTTTCCATGTGCGTTTATTTGAACTTATATGAACATAGAAGATCGATAATAGAAGTTGGGACAGCAATTGGGTGTTGGAAAACTTATATTTTCGGCTCCCAGTCGTATTCTGGGTAGGGCGACCGAGAGACAAACATCTTCCCCCTGCAACATCTCGCAAGCAAGTAATATGAAGAATGTTAATAAAAACAAATGAAAACTGCTATCCTTCAAAGAACGAACTACTGGATACGAGAGTGCGCCAATAACAAAAACAACAACAACAGCTGAGCGGCACCGGCCTAGTCTTTGTTTATGTTTATTGCCGAAAATGTGAGTGTCTCAGGCGGGCTGCCACCCATATGTATTTATCTCCATAAGTTATGTTATTCCTATTACGCGAATTCACAATACGCGACCCACTTTGCCACCCATATAGATGCGTTTTGGGGGGTCTGACTGTACAGTATATATTAAACTTGTACTTATTAAATAAGAGTCAATATTATAAGAAAATGTTGAAATATATAACCATTTACACTACACTATTTTTCTTTTTGACAGATAGCATCAGTTATACACCCAATTGCTATTCGTTTTGATGTGCGTTTTGGTGATGCCTTCTGGTGGCAGGACAAGTTCCTTCACTACCTAGTGTGTATGATGACGTCCTGGGCCATCGTATGTAACGTGTGGTACCTTCCTCCCATGACCAGATATCCGGACGAGTCAGCCATCACCTTTGCTAACAGGTACAGTAACACATAACCTTCCACGAGATATGAAGGTGTTGTGAGGTGACGATGATACATTGCAATTTATTGTAAAGTAAGATTATATACAGTATTTAGTAGGCGGAGGAGGATGGGAAGTATCTGGAGAAGTATTGTATTGTATGGAGAAGTATTGTGGAGAAGTATCTGGAGAAGAAACAAAAGGTGTATGTTGCCTTTATGGACTTGGAGAAGGCCTATGACAGAGTGGATAGAGAAGGTTTGTGGAAAGTACTTAGAATATACGGAGTAGAGGGCAAGTTGCTGAAAGCAGTGAAGAGCATGTATGAGGGTGCAAAGGCAGCAGTACGTGTGGAGAGTGAGCAGAGCGAGTTCTTTGACCTGAATGTTGGTTTGAAACAGGGGTGTGTGATGTCCCCGTGGTTGTTTACTGTATATATGGATGGAGTCATGAAAGAAATACTATCAAGAGCAGCGGATGTTGGTGTATCGCTGAAAAGGGAGGGAATTGAGTGGAAGCTACCTATACTGCTGTTTGCGGATGATACAGTTCTGATGAGTGATAATGAATGGGAGTTGCAAGGTCTGGTAAATGAGTTTGGAACAGTGTGCGAAAAAAGGAATTTGAAGGTAAATGCGGGGAAGAGCAAGGTTATGGTCTTCGAAAGGGGTGAAGTCACGGAGTGTGAGGTGAAGCTGAACGGTCAGGCTATGGAGATCGTCAACTCTTTTAAGTATCTGGGCAGTGTGTTGAGTAAAGATGGGACTATGGATGAAGAAGTGCGGGAGAGGATACAACAGGGGAAGAGGGTTGTAGGAACGCTAAAAGCAGTAACAAGAAATAGGGTGGTCAGTATGGAAGTGAAGAAGTCCTTGCATGACAGTGTGGTAATCCCAACACTGACTTACGGAAGCGAAGCATGGACGTTGGTTGAGAGACTCAGACCAAGAGTGAGAGCAGTGGAAATGAATTACTTAAGGAGTGCGTGCGGAGTTACATGGAGGGATAGACAGACTAATGAGGAAGTAAGAAGGAGGTGTGGTGTGGAGGTAGATGTGCTGGAAAGTGTGAAAAGGAACAACTTGAGATGGTTCGGCCATATGGAACGTATGGAAAGCGAGAGAATGACTAAGAGGGTGTACGAGAGCGAGGTGGAGTGACAGAGAGGGAAAGGTAGACCGAATGAGAGGTGGAAGGATGGAGTGAGGAAGTACATGAACGAAGACGGTGCTGGTTGGGGGGAGGGGCGTCGAATGACTGGGGACAGAGGTGCATGGGGGCGGTTCGTTCGTGGCCAGCCCTTCGGGGATCACGGCGTCAGGCAATAGATAGATAGATAGAGGAGGACGGGATCAGGAGGTCAGAAGTTTGTAAGGATAGGTAAAGCATCAGAGATAGGTAGAATTTAGTAGTAGCCTTTACGTTATCCAACATACACTAGTGCTTTATACTGTACACTGTATAATCTCGCCCGCTCTAAGAGCGGCCGATTTATCGGAATCACTTGCGCGATTAACCAATATCTTCTAGAGATCAGTGGCGTCACCAGGGTGGGGTGGCTTAGCCCCCCCAAATCAAGGACTCAGCCCCCAAAAAAATGCAAACCCCAAAACTGCCAAAAGTAATTAAAATAAATAAATAAAAATTAAATAATAAATAATGCATAACCAGTTCACCACATTCACCAGCCCTGCATCCAACCCCCCAATGCAAAACCATCAACAGTTATAATGAACTAATCATAATTAATCATAAAATGTTTACATTGATTGAAAAGTGAAATTGTGAAATAAAAGACACATATCCACATACCATTAGGCCATGTCACTATATGAAACTTTGAAAGGATATCAGTTTTATAGAATAACAATTGTTTGTAATCTTGTATTTTATCAATAGGCTTATCTAAAGTAATTGCTTTATGATTTGGAGTTAATAAATTATACTTTTTTGTTTTAAGTGAACTGTTTTGTTTTTCTATCACAGTAATGGAAGAAAAATCTTGCCAATTAAATCTATATAATGGTACAATAATAAAAGTTCTTCAAATTATCCAATTTAATATGCTAAGAAATCGTTACAAACTATAGTATATTCATTATAAGTAGGCGAAACATCTAGACCACTTACCTCTATACCTAAGGAAAGACTGGAGTAATCAAGCTAATATTTCTACCTTTGGGAAGGGTCAGCCAGGCAATAAGTATGGACATTTACAACCCATATGCTCTAGCCATTTAGCAAATTACAAAGGTTATGGGTCACAATTTCTGGCCTACCTATAATGAATGGACTATAGTATGATAGTATATGAAGAAAACTATTCTCTGCACATAGGCTTTATACCCTACAATTACCATTGGCCTTGTAACTTACTGACTGATGCCTGGTATCAGGCTCATCAATATTTATGTGTCATATGTTTCTTACTTATACACATTTTTAGGCCTCAAAAAGGCCCCAGAAACTGCTCAAATTTCAAAATTTTCCAGGGGGGGCTTACAGCCCCCCCCCCCCCCCCCCCCCCCCCCCCCCGAACCCCCCAGCTGCTCAGGCTCTCTTCACTCGCCACCCACCCACCTATCTATGCCAGGGCTACAGCCCCCAATTTTTTTTACCCCTGGTGATGCCACTGCTAGAGATGCACCTCAATTCTCTACTAGGTACGTTGTACACACTCCCGAGACCACTATTTAAAGCAAAAAAAAAAAATATGGTGTAGGGTAGAAAAGAAAAAGTTTGTAATAGTTGCCTATTTAGTAATGGTTCTCTCCGTCAATAACGTGAGAGCCTTATATATATAAGGGCTCCCCGGAGACCCCCGTGAGGGTCCCGGAGAAAGCATAACGCGACCCAAATATATAAAAAGTACATCCTAGGGTGAAACCCTTTACTGTACTTAGTTCCTAGGGAACGTCATTAAAAAAGGTAACCATTAGAAAAAGAAAGAAATTTTTTATGAGTAAAAGATTAGAAACTAATACTACTGAGGTAACTTTCCGCATGGTATTAAGTTTATCAATAACTTCTACTGAATTGTCAACACTCCAATAATAGTTAATGCCAGTTCTATTCTTGATGGGAACACAATATTGTTTATGAGTACTTTTAATGTATTTTAAGCAATGCATCTTCGATCTTCAGGAGATTAATAGTCTATGAGACACAGATGGGACTACAGTCGACGCTCGATTTAACAGACTACTAGGGGGGAGACCCAGTCCGTTGCTGGAAAATGACCGTTGCTGGAAAATCGCTCTCGAAAATCGCCGATTTTGCCCTAATATGCCTCGAAAATGAAGATTTTTAACTTTCCGGGTGTTTTTAAGTCTTTCCTTACATATTGCACATACAAATAAAGTTATTTTTTAATAAAAAAAATTCTTTCATACAAAAAGACAAAACCAAAGTGTTTTTCTTACCTTAATCTATTATGTATGTATTTACAGGATATGTACATCAGAAGACTGAGTGGTTACTCAGAGTCCGAGTCCGAGCTGGCAACCGGGTCAACTCTAGAGCCAGGCTTGGGCTTGTAACCGCTAGGGCCAGGCTGGGGCTCTGAGTGACCACTAGGGCCAGGCTGAGGCTCTGCGTGACCACTAGGGCCAGGCTGGGGCTCTGCGTGACCACTAGGGCCAGGCTGGGGCTCTGTAGTAGGGGTTGACTGTGCAGGACGTCGAGGGGCAAAGAAGCTGCTGATTTTCCCCTGCCTCCCTCCTTGATGCTGGTCACGTATGATTAACTCTCGGAACATGCGCAGGGTCCCATAGTATCCACGGGCCTCCGGTTGGTCGCTGTATTCACTGTAGTCAATCAGAGCATCAATGTACGTGCGTAGAGTGGAGAGCTTGGTTTTGCGCCTCAGTATCTCATCCTCTTCGTCGCTAGAGTCCACTGTCCCCCCCCCAGTTAACTGGCTAGCTATTTGTTCGGTAGAGAGGACCTCATACCCGGGATCATCTTCACTCTCGTCCAACCAGTCTCGAACATCATCCTCTGTCACAGCATTTTCTCCAGCATCCCGTAGTAACCTGTGGAAGTCCCTGGCCTCGAACCCGTCGAACCCAGTAAACTCCTGGTTATCTTCGTCCATGAGGAGTTTCTTCCAGCAGTTACTTAGGGTGGAAATCTTCATGTCACTCCAAGAATCTGCCAGGTTGAACAGCGCTGATTTGATGTGATAGTTCTTTACGTTGGCTATGGTGCGAGCTCCACGGGTGTCTTCGATGATGTCGGTCTCATCCTCGAGCACAACCAGCACCTCATCCAGGTAGCGCCTTGTATAGCGCCTTTTCACAGCGGCAATGATGCCTTGGTCCATAGGCTGGACTAGTGAAGTGGTGTTTGGTGGCAAATACATGACTCGTATACGGCCATCATCGCTGATCAACTGGTCCTCACTAGGGTGGGCTGGTGCGTTGTCGAGAAGTAGTACCGCCTTAATTTCACGAGCAGGAATCTTCAGGACCTCCCTCTGGAACTTTCTCACTGCCGGAATAAAACAATGGTGGAACCAGTGCAAAAATATGGCTCCTGTGAACCAAGCATTCTTGGAATTATAATAATGCACTGGCAAGTCTCGCTCCATGTCCAGGTCCTTGAGGGCCCGAGGTTTCTTTGCTTTGCCAACAATGGCCAACTTAAGCCTGTGGGTTCCAGTGGCATTGGCACCGCACAATGCTGAAAGGCGTTCTTTAGCCAATTTCTTGCCCTTAGATGTCTCCTCAGATTTCCTTGCCTGTGTATTTTTAGGCAAGGAACGCCAATAAAATCCCGTCTCATCCGCATTGTACACCTGTGACAGGGCTAGCCCTTCGTCTTCTATTAGTTTGTTCAGCTTAAGACGGAAGGGCTCGACACTAGTGTTATCAGCACTCCCAGCCTCACCGTGTGCTTTCACATTGAAAAGCCCATGACGATTGCGGAAGCGCCACAACCACCCATCACTGCCCTTAAAGTCAACAATGCCCAAATGTTCGGCCAACTTTGTTGCTGCCATTAAAATTTCAACACCCCGGACAAGATTCCCACTCGACTTCTGTTGGACATACCACTTCATCACTGCTGCATCGAGTCGATGGTCTTTGCCCAGTTTCATATGCTTTCTGGGGACGCCCTTGCCACTAGAACTGGCCGAGGCGTCGACACAATACGTGGAGGCATAAGATTTTAGTTCTGCCTTTTTTTTCTTGATATCGGACACTGTCTGTTTCTTGATTCCATATTCTTCGCATATATAAGCCACTGACTTGCCACTATCCAACTTTCTCAGCAACTCTAGTTTCTGAGTTACACTTAAGTTCACACGCTTACGTTTCACCACTTTTGGAGGCATTTTAAGTAGGTAAATGCAAGATATGGAATGTATTAGCACAGGGCGGACCGGAGCGGACTCGTGGCTAGGCGGGAACTGAGCTTTAAACAATGACAACAATGGTTGCTGTGGCGACGCGCCCGCCACCTACCGGACATATTTTCTACTAACGGACTTTTGTCCGTTGGCCGGACAGGTTGTCCGGCTACGGACAGAGTCCGTTAAATCCTAAATCCGTTGTATCAGGGTCCGTTACATCGAGCGTCGACTGTATATAGATATGAAAATTCAATAGTTCAATGTAACACACTTCCTTCCACTGCCTGGCACTCAAATAAACTGAAGTTACATAACTGACATTTTGCTGAACTGACATTGGCTGAGGCCGCGAAGCGTATACCTCGCAAACCGTCGCCAAGTAAGTGTTGTGATGTGATGCCACTAATAAATTACCGTATTGTATATTTAAATTTATAGTAGTCCTATCACCCATTTACAATATATTTTTTTAAAAGCTATTGTCACAATGTGAACTACATCTATTAATTTACATATACAGTATATGTTTTGCCACTTGGGTAACGTATATTTTAAATACAAGAAATTTGAAAACCAACTATCTCGTATCTAGTGAATCTTGAACACCTGTACCGTTGATAGGGCCCTACACGCGAGTCTCTCTCTCTCTCTCTCTCTGCTAGGGCTAATAGTCTAATGTAGTTTCATTATACTGTACATATATACTGTATACTAATACCGTATCATATGTATATACAGTACTGTAGTTAAGAATTTATTATTATTTGTTATTATTATTATTTCTACTAGTAGTACAAGTAGTAGTAGTAGTAGTAGTAGTAGTAGGTTTGTTTGTTTGTTTTTGTACACCGACCGGCCCATATTACCGACCAGCCACCAGGAAAAGTCCCGGTGCTCCAGATGGCCAGTCCTCCCCTGGTACACAGTCGGTGCGCAGCAACAGAAGGCCGAGAGATAACCCAGCCCCCAGAGCGACAGTGAAGAGAGCCAAGAAGGAAGCAGAGAAGAAGAAGCATGCAGAGCAGGAGCAAAGGGGGGGGGGGGGCGCGCACCCAGGAGAATGCGTAGTGGAGAGGGAAAAGATGCAACAAGCAAAGAAGCAGGCAGTGAGGCGGACGGAAGTAGCACGCATGGTGGACTGAATCCCCAATAGCCCACCAGCAAAAGGGCAGGAATCCGCACCAGAGCGTAAACCGGCCCCAGAGCATGGGCCACCTGCCACAGGTTGGATAAAAGTAAATATGGAAATAGGACAACATAAGCTATGATATGTTAGTCCAAAATACTGGGAATTGGGAATATCCATTACGATACTTGTCTAAGTAAAATGGATTGATTATAAAGTAACTAAGACAGGACAACACGAGCGCTGCCCAATTCCTGTAAACTACAAATAGGTAAATACAAATAGGTAAATACAGGAGTCATTCTCCCCCACCTCCCTGAGAACACAAGGAGAAGCAGAAACCGTAAGGCCCGAAGACAAGGATGATCAGAAAGGGACGAGAGAGCCGAAGGAGCAGAAATGCTGGGGAAGCAGGAGTGGCGGTTAGGGTCGGACATCGCCAGAGGGCAGCGGAAGACTGGCAGCTGGTAGAATTCAGAAGAGAAAAGCCCCACCCAGAGGTGGGGCCTGCCAGAAGCAAACATAAGGGACAACATGAGGCATAACATGAGCAGGCATATGAGGAGCATGCAGGAGAGCACAAAAACCTCAAGTAGACTGCAGGCACAAGAGCTGGAAGATGCACCAGAGCGAAAACCAGCCCGTGAGCCAGGGCCACCTACTGAGCGGACCACCCAAGCAACTCTAGACAGCCAGAGGAGAGGTGGAAGCAGTCAGCGCCCATTGAGCGGAGCCGCGGCCTGGGTGGGAAGGCATAGGGTATAGGGTAGGCATAGGGATCTTAACCCTCCTCGTTCGGTTGGACTCGATAGCTCCATATTGAGTTTTCCCCGCGTCACATGGCTGTGCTCATTAGCTCCATTGCATTACTTCATGGCTTAAAACCACTTAAAACTGCAATACAGAAAGTTTTGTTGTCTTAGCGGATGGTCCGTATAACCAACAAGAACAAAAACACATAGCCAGTCAGTCAGCTGACTCTTGCTTGCAGATTTAATGCAAGTTTGTATTGATATTCCTTGGTCCCAAATGATGCATGAAAGCAGTTGACAGTGACTTAGGAATGGTTACATTGGTGAAATAAATTAGTAATCAATAATCAATAAGCAATATAATCAATATTAATACATAATACATAATCAGTAATCAATTGTTGAATGAATGTAAATAGACCGTAGCCGTGGCCGCCAATACTGCATCGCCGCATTCGAATAATTCTCAGTAACAAGTCAAAACACTCAGTTTTATTTTCCACCTCACACAATAACCGCTGAATGTACAGTGTTCTAGTCTTTACCCATCGCAAGATAACAAGTACCTGTACTGCCTCTGGTATGTATATAACCTAGGTTAGCCCATTTATTTGCAGAGATATGTTTATCTGTCAATGACGAACGCGGCGATCATAACTGACACAACTGGTCTAGACTCACTCTAGAGAGTTTTAGTCTCACCCATCGCAAGATAACAAGTACTGCCTCTGGAAATACAGTATATATAACCTAGGTTAGGCATTTGTTTGCGTATTTATAAGCGCGCAAACATTCCAAGAATTCAATGATTCACCTGGATCAAGCGCTGGCGGGAAGGCTTAAATCGCCATTCGGCGAGGGTTAAATGCTCCCAATAGTGTAGCTGTTTTACCGAGTTTATATGCGAGGTGAAATTCCACGCGGCCCCCCAAGGCCTGCATCTCACATGACAGACGGATACAGATGGAACGGGGCATCGCAAGAGAGCACTGGAAGACCATCCAATTTTAAAACACCAAAGAAAAGACCCTACCCAGGGGTGGAGCCTGCCAGTAGAACATGGAAGACAGAAACACGAAGCGGGACAGGAGCAGGCAGGGAAAGAGCATGCATGAGACATCCAAATTCCCCAAGCAGACCACAGGCACAAGGGTTAGAAGTCACACCTGAGTGAAAACCAGCCCTTGATGGCAGGGCCACCTTCCTCTAAAGGGTTTATCCCCCCATACAAGGTGTGAAAAAATACCTGAAGGCATTAAGGCACCGATGTGCACGTATAAGGCTCCCAAGGAGCGGGTGCGACAGACGGGCGGAAAAGTCAGCGGGAAGCAGAGGCACAGTCTGTGTGAGATAGAAAGGCGTCAGACACCCAGCCAACAAATCACTTAACAAGAAGGAGAGGGGAGAAGACAGAAGGGAGAGCATAGGACAGGCATGATGTATAGCCACTTCCGCCTAGTGAACAGACCACCCTAGCCACTCCAGATAGCCCTAGTGTTAATAGATATACGGAAGCAACCGCACTCACTGAAATCCTGGAGACAACTGCCGGTCGTTCGCATGGACCAGCCGACCATACGTCCATCCAGCCGATGACGTCATCAGCCAGCCTACGACTCGGCGGCCTGCCATTGGCTCGAGGCGGACGAGCTTAGTGCAGGTCGAGCCAGTCAACCTGCACCAATTTGGCGTGACTGTGCTAATATATTAACACCTAGGATTGTAGGAAGCTGTCACAGGCACTTTAAAGCAGTCTGCGCCGACTGAGCGGAGCCGCGGCCTGGGTAGGAGGGCATAGGGTACACCAATCAATGGGGCTGAAAGGTCCGCCAACCAGTCGGAAAAGTCTGTCAATCGGGCGGAAACTTCCGAGACCACACCAGCCACACCGGACAGCCCTAGGCACCGTAAAGCAGTCTGCACCGATTAAGCGGAGCCACGGCCTGGGAGGGAGGGGATAGGGGACACCAGACGATCCGTCAATGGGGCAGAAAAGTCCGGCGATCGGGTGGAAATGTCCATCAACCGGGCGGAAATGTCCGTCAACCGGCAGAAATGTCCATCAATCGGGCAGAAACGTCTGTGACTACCTCAGCCACACCAGACAGTACTAGGATTGTAGGAAGCTAACACAGGTATCGTAAAGCAGTCTGCGCTGATTGAACGGAGACGCGGCCTGGGTGGAAGGGGATAGGATGGCCTAGCTGATGCCACAGTGTGCCTGCCAATCGAGAAATCCCAGGCCCCCCACCCAGTCAGACTAGACAAGGAAAGGAACTTCAAGGGGGAAATAAGCCCCCAAGAAGCGGCATGACGAGAGAGAAAGGAAGGCCACATCACCTGCTTTGCGCAGTGGCAGTATCGTAACCAATGAGGTTTAGTTTTCCGAGTGACGTATCTGCTACTGCTGAAGGCCCAAAACACGGTTAAAGTTTTCAATTTCATCTTTGCCTAGTACTTGCGACACCTCGGTTGGGTTACCTTCTTAGGAAGGTAATCAAGTCGTACCCCACCTGCTCGTGGTGGCCTCACAAACACCCATTTCTATTTATTTTTTCCATTTATTCTTTTTTCAAGATAGGGTGACACAAACGGGGGCGGCGCTACCTGGGTTTATCCCAGGTAGTAGTTTAATTTTACTGTAAGTTTATTAAGTGTTTTGTATATTTTTAACTGTAGGCTACATAAATATAAACAATGGCCGGCCAAGGCAAACGGAGGCAGAGTTTATTGGGAGATGAAGAGAGCTATGAATTTGAGGGATTTCTGGCAGAGGGTAATGAAGTGGAGGATCAATTGACTGTGGTGAAGAGACAGATGATGGGTCTGTTAAGATGGAAGGGAGTTATGGAGAATTGGAGGAGAGATATAGGTGTGAAGGTGGAGTCACTGACAGAAATATGTGGAGCCAGTTCAGTAGCAACTGCAGATGGACCATTAATTGCTAACCTAGATGCTGTGATAAGGAAAGTAGATGAGCTGGAGGCAGAGAACATGGCACTCAAGGAGCATGAGGGCCATTTAAGTGAGAAAGTAAAGGGAGTAATAAGTGAGGAGAAAAATGAGTGGACAAGGGTGGGGAATGCTAAGGTGGATGCATTGGAAGAAATCATGAAGGAGCAGGTGGAAGAGAGAGAAAAAGAGAAAAGAGAGTTTGAGAAGAATATAGTGCAGGTTTTGAAGAGCAAGGAAAAGGTAGTGAGGGAAACAGTAGATAGAGGTAAAAGCATAATTATTTTTGGAGACATTGAAGAACATTTAGCAGATATGAGGGAAAGAAGGGGAAGGGATGAGGACAAAGTAAAGAAAATATTGGAGTGTCTAGATGAAGGCTGTGATTGGGGGAAAGAACTGGACGAAGTAAGACGGCTAGGAAGATATAAAAAGGGTGAGATGAGACCGATAAAAGCAGAGTTTAAATCTAGGTCAGTGGTTGAAGCATTAACCATTGTAAGCTGGAGGCTAAATAGTTGTACTGAAATGAAACATATTAGGGTGAAAAGGACTTAAGCATAGAGGAAAGGGAAAAGTTGAGAGAAGTTCAAGCAAGGGCTGACGATGAAAATCGAAAATTGTCAGATGAGGAGAAAAGGATTTTTTTTTGGAGAGTAAAGGAAGGGAAACTAAAGAAGTGGTACACTCAGAGTCAGAAAGAACGGAAAATACGAGGAGAAATGAACAAGGAGACAGTGAGTCAGGTAGTGGATCAAATCGGGGACAAGGAGATAGTGAGGGAGGAGCAGGAGATAGAGACAGTGAATCAGGTAGTGGATCAAACCGAAGACAGAGAGATGGTGAGGGAGGAGCAGGGGATGGAGACGGTGAGTCAGGTAGTGGATCAGCCCAAGGACGGAGAGATGGTGAGGGAGGGGCGGGAGATTGTGGAGGGGGGGGGGGGGAGAATAGAACTAGCAGGGAATGTGGAGGTAGGTCAGGGAAGGGATGGAGGAGGAGGTGAACCTGATAGGAGGCAGGGAGGGAAGAGAAACAAGGAGGAGGATTCCAATATACTGTGCTACTACACTAATATAGATGGAATAAACAGTAAAAAGGTAGAATTGGATGATATATTAAGAAAGGATCAACCACAGATAGTCTGTTTGACGGAGACAAAGCTGAACCAGGACTTTGACAGCAATATACTGTAGTGTTTAGTGAAGGTTATAATATATGGAGATATGATAGAAAGGGAAAAAGGGGAGGTGGAGTGGCAGTATTAGTTAAGAACCCTATGACAGCAAAGCAAGTGGAGTTAAATAATGACAAGGCAGAAATAATGGCAGTTGAACTCAATGATATAGAAGGAAAAAAGCTAGACATAGCAGTAGCTTACATGCCACCAAAGACCAGAGCATGGAGGGAGTTGGAGTTTGAGGAGATGGTCGAGGATATGATTCAGTCGTTGAGAAGATTGCTTTTAAGGAAGAATCGATTGATCTTGGTAGGAGATTTCAACTGTAGTGAGGTTGATTGGGAATCGGGAGATGCAGGGCCAAATCAGAGATCTTGGGGAAGTCGACTAGTGGAGTTGGTTACGGAAAATGTACTTGCACAACATGTGAAGGAAAATACAAGAATGAGGGGTAATAACGAACCTTCTATCTGATTTTTACAAAAGATCCTCACGAAATTTGTGATATAAACTATCTATGTCCTGTAGGTAAAAGTGATCACCTATTACTAAAATGGAAGTTGACCTCGAGTAATGCCAATAGATTAGACAATAGCTACATAAATGACAGATTAAATTATAGTAAAGCTGATTATGTATCCTTGAAAAGATATTTAGAGGGAGTAGATTGGGATCTTATTTTGAAGGAACAGGACGTACAAGGTAAATATAGTAGATTCCTCGAAATTTATAGAGTAGGAACCAATCTGTTTGTCCCAAGATATAAAACTGGAAATTTTACTAAGCAGAAAGATTGGTTTAATTTGAAATGCAAAAGAGCTTTGGGAAGGCGTGATGCAGCTTGGGCTAGATTAAGAAGAAGGAACACTGAGAGTAATCGGAATAAATATAAACAGGAGAGGAATAGATATGTTAACATAATTAGGCAAGTTAAAATGAACTATGAGAAGAACATAGTAAATAAATGTGAAAGTGATCCTAGATTATTTTATAAATATATAAACAGTAAGTTGAAGGTAAAGAAACAAATTACTAAATTAAGAGTTGATGCTAGGACGTATGAAAATGTATCGGACATGTGCGAGGTAATGAATAACAAA
Source organism: Paralithodes platypus (assembly GCA_032716605.1). NCBI lineage: Eukaryota > Metazoa > Arthropoda > Malacostraca > Decapoda > Lithodidae > Paralithodes > Paralithodes platypus. The sequence continues at coordinate 43,122,509 of CM064573.1, read as the reverse complement.
TTGGGGTCAGTTTTTACTAGAGAGGAAGGTTTTGACGAACCACAGGCGGGAGTACTGGAGAGTGGTGTTAGTAAGATTGAAATAACTAGAGATGAGCTGTTATCTGCGATGAGAGGACTTGAAGTAAGGAAAGCTATGGGACCGGATGAAGTGTCTGCCTGGGTTTTAAAGGAGTGTGCAGAGCAATTAGTGGAGCCAGTGAGGGACATAATTCAAGCTTCCTTAGATAAAGGACAGGTTCCTGTTGAATGGAAAAGAGCTAATATCATTCCGATATACAAGAATGGCAACCCTGAGGACCCTCTAAACTATAGACCAGTTTCACTTACTAGTATTGTATGCAAGATTTGTGAAAAGCTAATTAGGAAGAGATGGATGAAAATGTTGGAGAGAAAGAAGATAATAACCCCAAAGCAATTTGGATTCAGAGAAGGGACATCTTGTGTTACCAGTTTGCTATGTTATTACAGTAGGGTGATAGATGTACTCCAAGAAAGAGGCGGATGGGTGGACTGCGTCTACTTAGACCTTTCCAAAGCATTCGATAAGGTACCACATAAGAGATTGTTATCTAAGCTTGAGACGCTAGGATGTGTCAGGGGGAGTTTGCTGAAATGGATGGAGAGCTATTTAACAGATAGGGAAATGAGGACCAACATTAGAGGAACTTACTCATCGTGGCGGAAAGTTGAGAGTGGTGTGCCGCAGGGATCTGTGTTGGCACCTCTCATGTTCCTTATGTACGTGAATGACCTGCCGATAGGCATAAACTCCTACATGTCAATGTTTGCAGATGACGTAAAAATTATCAGACAAATAACAAATAAAAGTAGTTGTGAGGAGCTGCAAGGGGATTTAGATAAAATATACGAATGGAGCACCAAGTGGAAAATGAAATTTAATATAAGTAAATGCCATGTGTTAAATATGGGAAGAAGTGTGAATAGACCAAATTGGGAGTACAGGATGGGAGATAATATAATTAGCAAGGCCAAAAAAGAAAAGGATTTAGGGTTGATTATACAAGATAATTTGTCGCCAGAGAAACATATTAACAAGCTCTTTAGTGGAATGTATGCAATGGCCGGGAATATGAAAGTTGCTCTGAACTACTTGGATGAGACCATGGTAGCGAAAATTATGAAGAGTATGATTAGACCAAGATTGGAGTATGCAGCAGTGGTGTGGTCCCCGCATCTAAAGAAGCATATTCACAAGTTAGAAAGAATCCAGAGAGCAGTTACTAGATTGGTTCCAAGTCTCAGAGAACTGCCATATGAAGGGAGGCTAGACAAATTAAATCTACCGAGTCTAAAAGAGAGGAGAGAGAGGGGAGACATGATAATGATGTACAAATGCACCCGGGGGCTGGAGAGGCTGGATAGGGAGGATATATTAATTATGGATACAGGAATAACTAGAGGCCACAGCTACAAAGTAAAAAGACCTACCTGTAAGAACGATATCAGGAAGTTTAGCTTCCTCTATAGATGTATTGACAAATGGAATGGGCTGGAGGAGGAGGTGGTAGGGGCAAGGAATATCCATATTTTCAAGAAAAAATTGGATAAAAAGTAGACTGAGAGACGGGACAACACGAGCTTAGCTCAACTCCTGTAAACTACAATTAGGTAAATACAATTAGGTAAATACCCAGACTCAAACAGAAGGAATCTACAGACCCCACATGCCTAGCCTACGGTCACCCAAAGAAGCAGGCACAAAAAATTCACAAAATTAGGATAAAAGAACTAAGGCAGTGATAGGCCCTAAATGAATAGTACACTGTGACGCCTACCAGCATTGGCAGAATCGCCTCTCGTTAGCCACTAGCGTCCGCCAGGGACATCGAAATGGGCTACAGTTATCAGAGAATGTTGTTCTTTCTTTCATAGTACTGTACTCGCATTGTCACAGACAGTCCAGTGGTGGTCTTTATTTTCGTCTGTGACAACGGGAAGTATTTTATATCATTAGTAGAATATAAGATGCATTGTGTAGAGTTAAGGAGAGAGAAAGAGAGAGACGAGAGCGTGGTGGTAATATGTGCGTGTGTATGTATGTGCTACCTCGCTCGGAGGAGTTTTCCCGCTCGCGCGGGCTTTCCCTCGCCTTTGATTGGCTGGTGGCTCCTGGCGCGGCCTAGGGGCCTGCTGCCTTGTGACGTCTCGGCCCGTGATTGGCCGACCATCGCGCCCTTGTGGGCTCCTGTGTAACTAGCCTCTTCCATGAGGGTTCCCGGGAGCTGCCCTCCTCAGGACAGGCTTGGCGTGCATGCTTCTAACATCCCTTTGCATACTCTCTCCCGATCACCCCTTTACCACTGTCTCTCTCTCTGACCTTCTTCTTTTCCATTGCTCCTCACCTTTATTCAATTACTTATCCCCTTGGGTTCTGCATACGGTTTCCATAGCCGGCCCATTGTATTGCATGCGCCGTCCTCTGAGATATTTACATGTACTTAGAATAGGTTTGAGGGTTCTTAGTTAGTAGAGGTTAAGAACTCTGTGTGTGTCTCCATTATTGATTTAGTGTTCTGCTCTTTTATTTAATGCTAAACTGGGATAAGGTTACTGTAGTCGTTGTCTCCGATGTGTGTATGGTTTGTTTATACCTACACGACTTCGACCGGTCCTGTGGTAGCCTAGGTTGTCTTTTCGGCTGCGTCTTTTGCGAGTGCAGCATTGTGTTGACTGAGGGCTTTGGCCTGTTCCAGTTCCACACTTTGCTGCCTCTTTGCTTGTCTTTTGAGGGTCGCCAGGATAGAACCAGATACTTGTGATCTGGATCTATCAAGAGTCAATTAACGTAACTTAAAGGATGCAGTCTTAAGGACATCGCTAGGCTACGAGCCTGTCTTGCTCAACCCCAGTTCCTTACCTAGAGTATCCCAGCTAGACATTATTAATTGAGTAGACACTTGTTAGTATTTAATATAAGCTCTTTGATATGTACGCATTATTATTCACAGCATTTATTAGTCTAGGTTGTTGCTGAGCCGCACAACCATAGCAGACTGTTTCGTTGATGAGGAAGTACTTCTTTTAGTGCTACCGTTGCGCATCTATAGTATTCTCGTGTCAGTTAACATTATATGTCCTATCTTTTAGTGTATTCAGTCTACACGTGTGGTGTCCTACCTCCTGCCTTTATATAGTTTAAGATACGAGCATCTTATGAGCATCAGACTTTCTTCAGAAGTTTCCAGGTCTATGCTGTAGGACTATACTTCACTTTCTTTCAGATAGGAGTGAAGAGTTTATTGTTGTTTAGAGTAACTGTATTGAAGCACCTTTTTATTGTATTAAATCTTGCAGTGATTTAATTGATCTTTCCATAGCTTCCCTTTTATGCATTTTAACGTAACTTGCATCTTGTTTGTTATCAGGCTATACCAGTGTGGGTTAGCCTGAAGTAGAGTACATTTATGCCCAGTTAAGGATACCCCGTTATCGCAGATTAACTCTGGAGGGTATAGGTGTTTTTGTTTGCCGGCATATAAGTTCGAGGGTTTGGATCTAGCGTACCGTTGTTGCATAGTGCCCTATTACTAGTCCAATCATTAAGTGCCCTTGTTTTATTCGTAGCCCCGGTCGTAACAACACCTAAATAAACAAAGCTAAAACACACTGCCTTCATCGCCAAATTACGATAAAATGAGATGAAGAATAATAAAAGATGGGCTAGGAATAGTACCACGGACCACCATCACCAAATGGCGGCGCCCCACAAGAAGGTAAACAAAGTCAAAGTAGCGGCCACCATCATCACACAAATCTCTAACCACACGTTAGAGCCCATTTATGCATACCTACATCACGGAACTTCTGTCTAAAACCTCAGAATCCATAAGATGGCCCAAAACTAACAAAAAATGAAGCAACAGGAGCAGAAGGTAAGCATGAATGGAGCACTGAAAACACATGTTGACGTCTTGAAGGTTACCCGATGAGTGATACCGTCTTTAACCCTCGAACTTCGGCCCCGTTATACCTTCGCGCCAACCCTGAACCCGGGTAAAATATAGAATTCTCGGGATTTTGGCGTGCTTTTTTATACGCAAAAAGACAAAAATGGCCTAACCTAGCTTTTATATATACAGTAAAAGTCCTTTAATCCGACGACCGATGATTCGAATCTCCCAATAGTCCGAATTTTTCAATTTGAGGCCAAATCCGAATTCACCCGATGGTCCGAATTTCAAGAAGTCCCAAAGTCCCCTTTTTGAGGCATTAGTCCACTCAAATGACACATAATGGAACACATACATATCATATGTTCATGAATTCACTTTAAAAGTTTACCATTGTCATTGTAGCCTATTACCTACTTTAAAACATTCAGATTAATGGTCAAAGGAAGCTACTGATATAAACGTAAACACCACATCGTCTGCTAGAGAGTTTGTTTTGCTCTTGAACGCATCCTTGGGACGCTCCGATGCGCTACTGGCTTGCACCGCATTTTCTGCAAGCGCATTCAGTCTTGAGCTTGAAAACGCACCTTTGGACGTTCCGATACGCTACTATTTATAGTTCAGTGATCGGAGCGTCCCAAGGGTGCTTTCAAGACAACAAGACAAGGGTGCTTTCAATACAATATAATATAACAGAGCACATCACAAAAGGAAAATTACAAGAACCTCTCAGGGAAGTGCCGTTGTTAAGGCATTACTTCCCGAACCACATCTGATCTGATCTTCAAGAGCAAGACAAACTCGCTAGTAGACGATGCGGACATATGGTGTTTAGAAGAAGAAGAAGACTTTTATATCAGCAGATTCCTTTGACCATTAATCTGAATGTTTTGAAGTAGGTAATAGGCTACAATGACAATGGTAAACTTTTGAAGTGATTTCATGAACATTGATATGTGTGTGTGTCATTTGGGTGGCCTAATGCCTCAATGTTTTCGTCAGGCCATTAACCCTTAAAGAGCGCAACATAAGTCGAGTTAAAGAAACTGGCAAAAAACGGGTGAAAAATGGGTGAAAATCGAGTGAAAATGGGTGGAACAGTAATGAACCATACGTCCGACATCTGTGGCCTCCCGGCCCACATTAACTCCAGTTCCCCCACCGCACGGGAGGATGACAGTGTGACCAATAGTTCGCTAAAAGTGAACAATGTAGCAAAATCCGCTAAACTTCCATCTTTGAGGTAACACTGTCAGTGCTCCACGAGTGCTACGTAGCTGTATGTGGTGTCATTGTGTAGCGATTTCCGCCTAGTTTTCGGCACAATACAGTTCCTTTCATGCTGATGGTTGATATAGCAGTCAGAATGGCCTGAAAAGGCCCAAAACGGCCACAGACCCCCCGCTAGACAAGGGTTAATACACAGGTTCATAGGGGTAAAGTCCGATAATCCGAAAAATCCACTAATCCGAACGAGGGCCGGTCCGCTGCCCTTCGGATTAACGGAAGTTTACTGTAGATATATATATCCAGCGGCAGTTGTCGTTGTAGTTTTGCGTTTTGCGTTTAGTGAAAACTAGAAGTCTCTCGACCAAGTGGTTCAGTTTTTATGATGAATATAATTAGGTCAGTATGGTGGACGAAAGGCTAGCATTCGGTGTTTACTCCCGATTATTGGCATTTATCGATACTCATATCTCTGCAAATAAATGGCCTAACCAAGTTTTTATACATACCAGAGGCAGATATGGGCGGTGCGTGGGTGAAAACTAGAACATTCTACATTAGGTGGTTATTGTGTGAGGTGAGAAATAAGACCAAGAGTTAGGCGGGAATTCAGAACTTCGTCCGAATGCGGCGGCGCCACTCTGCCGATCACGGCTGGCAAAGTCAGTAGAGCCACGGCTGCTGATCAAAGGGTCGGCGGATCGAATCCTTACTGTCAAAATGTTATTAGTAGATGTCAAGCCCAGGCAACTTGACCTAGAAATTTGTGACAAACACCTAATCTTCATGGCCACCCCTTCTCGGGAATTACGGCGTCTGGCCAAAAAAAAAAAAAAAAAAAAAAAATTATTGATTATTGATTATTTATTATGTATTGTGTAATAATATTGATTATATTGATAATTGATTATTGATAACTGATATATTTCACCATTGTAACCATTCCTAAGTCACTCGTCTTCTTTCATGCATCGTTTGGGACTCAGGTTCAGAGAGTACAAGCTTTCGTAAGGCTTGCTTGCAAGCAGGAGTCACATGACTGGCTGGCTGTGTGTTCTTGTTGTTGGTTATATGGACGACTTACCAAGACAACAAAACATTCTCTAGTGCAGTTTTAAGTGGTTTTAAGCCTTAGATTAATCCGTAGGCGCCTCAGAGGCCATCCGGGTCTCACAGTGGCAATAGCTAATGGCCTCCTGAGAGCTCATCCGGGTGGTTCAGGCATGCACCAGCAGGGTCTAGATTAAATTACGGGTTTGACAACCCGAAGGGAAGGAAGGAAAACTAACTATTTAGTAATGGTTCCGTAGTCAATGACGTGAGAGCCTTATATATATAAGGGCTCCCCGGAGAAAGCATAACGCGACCCAAATATATAAAAAGTACATCCTAGGGTGAAACCCTTTACTTAGTTCCTAGGGAACGTCATTAAAAAAGGTAACCATTAGAAAAAGAAAGAAAATTTTTATGAGTAAAATATTAGAAACTATGAATGTTGCATTACTAAATTAACTAGCGCGCCGTTATACAGTCCTTCCCTTGCATGCGTCCTCCAGCTGGCCACGCTGGGTTCATTCGTCCTTCATAGTACTAAGTTGCGCATGTGCATGGGAAGAGGGAGGAGGGAGGGCCGCTTTACATCATTGACTACGGAACCATTACTAAATAGTTAGTTTTCCTTCCTTCCATTCGGGTTGTCAAACCCGTAATTTAGTAATGGTTCTCTCCGTCAATGACGTGAGAGCCTAAGAATACCAAGATCGGTGGTTGGGACATCTCATGCTCAACGTCAAAGATTGAAGAAAACCAAAACTAACGGCTCGCGCTTTTGTAAATAAATAACTAGAATTAAGAAAAAGTGTAAATTATTAAGGCAGGGTTTCTAAGTAAGCCTTAGGTAGCAATAGAAAGGTAGATAATGATAAGGATGCAGTAAAACTTAATAAAAGAGCAACTATATATTGTAAAACTGGGAGGTTTGACACTCTCCCAATACCAAAGAAGGAAAACCTTCTATTTGGTAGGTAGCCTCGGAGTATCCAACGTAGAGCTATATACCTATCGTATAATTCCATTCCGCTCTGGAGCGGACAATTATCGTAATCACTAGCGCGATTAAATCGATAACATCTAGAGTAGCACCTTACTCTCTCTACTAGGTACGTTGTACACACTCTTGAGGCTACTATTTTAAAGAAAATGAAAATATTGATGAGAAAGAAAAGAGAAAATTGCAGAACATTGTCCATCCTATCTGGCTCCTTAAGCCGTTGTCACGGGTCCACCGCACAACCCGACCGGGTTCATTAGACATCCAGGTATCAAGTTAATTAGACAAGATTGGATGGGCAGGGGTACGGCGTGAGGGCGGGATACTATGACGTTGGATACTCCGAGGCTACCTACCAAATAGAAGGTTTTCCTTCTTTGGTATTGGGAGAGTGTCAAACCTCCCAATTTAGTAGTAGCCTCTACGTCTCCAACGTAGAGCTAGAGTAACAAATCGGAGGCGGACATCCAAGCGAAAAAACACAAACTTAGCCCTTAGGAAATATCAGGACCATGGAAAGACTGACTTAAACAAGAGAGTTTATATAAAGAGTGTACAGACAGGTGCATATCAAGAGAGGTCAAGTACAGTCCAGTCTTATTCCATGAGATAACTTAGCCTAAGACAAAGAATGATGCATTTGATAATGATGAATATAAAGTCCAGGATGCCCCCCCCCCCCCCTCCTTCCGGAAGAAAGCAGGACGACCCATACTGGAACGAGTAAATACCGGCATACGCCGAATATGAGTACCGTACAGGATGTGACGAGAAACTACATGAGCAGTGTCAGTGACGAGCACTAAAAGCCATATGAGAAAAGTTCAGTGGTATGAGGACAAGACATACCGAAAGAATGTAGTATACTTAAGAATAGAAAGTATCACAAAAGCTTAGCCCAGTTATTAATCTTTAACATAGGTGCAAGTATGGGTATAGTGCAATACCCTTCCCTCCCCCCAATAAGGAAGGACAGGACAGGAGAAGGACAAGAGACAGAAGGAACCCCGCAGGGAGACCCTGAGGGAACCTGCAGGCCCAACGCACTACAAGGACGCCCCGGTCTGTCGGTGGACAACGACAGAGAGGAGGAGACAAACGTGGTGGGGGAAGACCAAAGCCCTGTGTCGGCAAAGTCCGGGCGAGAAAAAGCAAGTAAAACCTGAATGGAGCAGCGTACGAACGGACGGCATGAGCTGTGCCCTGAACGTACGGGTTACCGGCCCGAAGAACCCGACACAGGTGAAGTCCCACAGCACGGCGATCAAGCCTCCTATCGGACGTAGGCGCCACCCGTAATGTCAACCCCGACACTGGCCTGGCCGAGTACACATACGGATGCAGGGTTTGAACCGGGCAGAACGGACGATGAACCCTACCACGTGTGGAAGCTGGTACAGGAAGGCCGAAAAACGGGAGTGTCGCGTACGGTTGTAGCCACAAAACGAACAGACGGAGCCAAAGTAACTGACCCAAGGATGGGAGAAAACGGAAGCAAGGCCGGGTCTTAGACATGGCAGCCATCTCCGAGACGCCGTCACCCGCCGCCAAAGCCAGAAGGAACAGTGTCATGGCATGGAAGTGTCCAGGTAAGTGTCCCGGGGTAAATAGTGTAAGAGGCAGACGAGAGCCTCCGCCAGAGACCACTGAGGAGGAATCTGACGCGGGGTAGGCCGAAGTCCAAAGCAGGCCCGCATGAGGAAATCCAATGCCCTGTGAGGAACGACCAACCCCGTGAATGACTCAAACGGGACCCAAATGGCCAACAGGCAGGTCCTAAGCGTGGTGCATATGTTGGGACGCATCTCAAAAATAACCAAATGAGGTAGGGAAACACGAACGCCACCGACAGGCGTGTCCGTGACGTGTTGGTCATCCCAGAAGGAAAACCGTGCCAGTGAGAGACGGAAGTCCGCCACTGAGAATGTGGCCAGTGGAGAGGATTTGACAGTCAAAGAAGGACTAAACGTCGGCAGCCACCCTGCCTCACAAACATCCACGACGTGAAGGCCAACGAGGGCCCGAGGCCACCAATCGATCCCAAGTGGAAATCGGGGAACGATAGGGGAACAGGACTCGGGCGCCACCGCCACAGCTGAGCGGACCAGGCATGTGCCGGCCAGATGGAAGTGAACAACCAAACATAGGCCATATACCCACTCAGCCTGCGGCGGACTTTGCACATCAAAAAGGGCGTCGGGTGGCGGAAACACATCGAATATGGTGTGTTGGAAAGACCAAACTACCCGGGTGCTCTGTCCCATCGACAGAGCAACCGCCCATAGGTCGGCAGTCCCGCGTAGGCAGGGTACACGCAGTGCGACGGCGGAAAGGAGTGCATGGCAAAAGAGGTACCCCGCCAGGTCCTGAAGAACGAAAAGACTACGCAGTCACCCGACTCAGGGTGACAGGCGTGCTCGACCTGTCCCAGTCGAGGCCCGCCCACGGCACATCTTGCGACGGAGGAAGGCAGGACTCGGGAACGGCGACTAGGAATCCGAACCGAGGAACGAGGAGGTACATGGAGAGCGGCGTGCACACAGTGTGCGGGAGAGTTCGCGGAGAAGATCCCACCCACCAAGGAAAAGAGGAGCGGAAGACCCCGAGTGAACAGGGGAGGCAAGGCTAGTCCGACGAGGGTCGGAAAGACACGAGGGGCGACATGGAGACCGAAGGGTAAACCGCCGAACGTGACATAATGAGAGTCATCAATACGAGGCACGACAGGTCGACCACCGGTCACAACACCTCGCTGTCCGTCACGGAGACCAGAAAGACATGCGACAGGAAGTCCCGCTGGTGAGGTGAGACTACCCGAATAAGCCCATGGACAGAATAACAGAGGCGACGTCTGGAGAGACAGGCCGAGGTCACGCAGGTCACCGGAGCGGAAACGTGGACCGGCACCCCGAGGACAGACCCCGCCGTATTACCCGGCGTGCCCACGAACGGCGAAGCGAAACCGAGAGTGGGGACGCAAGAGCCGGTAGGGGCCCCGAGTCTGGCGGCCTCGTTACGAGCCGGCCTGCCGACCCCAACGAAGAGAAAGCGGTTGAGGAGGGTCGGGACATCCCAGGCGGACGGGGAGCGAAGAGCCCTGCAGCAGCAAAGAGGGAAGACCCCTGCCATGCAGGAGCAGAGAAGAGCCCCTCCGGAGGGAGCACAGAAAGCAACAGCGACGTGCTGACCTCAGCCGGCGCCAGTGTACAGAAGGAAAACCACAGAGACTGGCGACAACGCACAGCCTCATGGAAGGGACACTGCAGGAAGCCGACGGAGGCGAGCCGCAGTTACAGACGCCCGAATTTGGCCCCACCCTTCCCGAGCACCCGAGTCGGTGGAGCTACAAGAAGCCTGAGGGGAAGCCGAGCTTGGTGCAGACGCTCGAAGAGGGTGGAGAGCATGCGAGCAGTGCGCCACCAGGGCTTGGGAACACGTTCCAGAGCACCCTTCTCTGGTGGCGTGAAGGAACGTGGCATACGTTCAGAAAGATAACGTAGGGGCAAAGAACCAGGCCCAAAATGGAGGTGAAACCCCGGATGAAGGCATGACGAGGCTCGACACGGAGGAGCAGCCGACAGGAGGGAGTGGAGAAGAACCCATCTCCGACCGAACCCCGAAGTCGACGACCTCCGTCAGCCACAAGGAACAGTAAAAGAGAAACTATGGAAAGACACAACTGAAACTCATACGACGCCGACAGAGTGGGCGCGTCGACATGTACGTCGCGTTGAGCAAAGGCTTCGAGCTGTACCTGCCAACTCGCAGGCACCGGGCGCACTCCTTGTGCATGTGTAAGAGCTCGTTCCGGGAGGGATGCCGCCACGTGCCCCCACGATGATGGCTTCCCGTAAAGGGAAGGGAAGCGACGTCCGTTAGGGACCGGAAACGTCCCGAAGGACGGAACGTGGACAGGCCGACCAACCAGCCCCAGGCGACACGCAGGGAGCATGACAAAAGAAGTCGATGCCGCCTGGGAGCGAGTGGGAGGATGGACAACCGGAGCAGCAACCACAGGTAGAGCAGGTTACGTAGGCAAGAACACCGCCCAGTACGGAAGCACGCCCGGAGATCGTACAGGGGAAGAGACAGGGCGGAGTGGAGCCGTAGACCGTCGGCGACGTGGTGAAGGAGAGCGGCGTCTCCCCTACGACCCGGCGTCCTCGGAAACAGTAGGGACGTCCGAACGAGGCACCGGGGGAAAAGCGTTCAGGCGCCAGGGAGACAGCAGAGGAAAGGGGAAGCATGGCACGCACCCCTTCGTTGAGGAAGCGTGGAAACCGTCGGAGGCGGTCCGTGACAGAGAGAGCGAAACCCCGAACACGGAGCGCAGAGGCGAGACCTTGCCTCTACAGCGTCCGGGAACGTAGGACGAGACCCAAAGGTCAAGATCGACGAGACACGGTCTACACCTCCGAGGGTGAAACCCATCGCGGTTGGAGCACGAGACATGGGTAGGACTCTCCATGTCCCAATGGGCATGGCAGGACGGGAACCCCCACGGTGTGCGCAGGGAGGAAAGGACATCCTCACTGCAACCAGAAAGGAAAAAGATACCGATGGCCCATGTATGAAGCGCCCCAGGCAGAGCAGGGGAAGAAAGCAGGCAGGCCACAAAGAGTTACCACAGGTAAATAGGAGGGACGGTAGTAGAGTGTCCCAAGAATACCGCCATGTACATAAGCATGGGGCGGATGGAGGCAAAACCGGTCAGCGGTGGCCTCCTGAGCCTTGGGTGGAGCCACATGGACGGCCTGAACCGGACAGAGGAGTCGGAGAACGTCGGCGGGATGGGGAAGGAGAGCGATGACCCACCGTCGTTGCGGAGTCCTCGGAAACAGCCAGAACGCCCGAACGAGGCACTTGGAGGAAAAGCGATCTGGCGCCTTGAAGACTTCCGACGCGCACAAGGAGGAAGTGACATCCACATTGCAATTGAAAAGTAAAAGATACTGATATCCCATGTATGAAGCACAGGAAATGTGGTCCCATGTATGAAGCACAGGAAATGTGTGCAAGCACAATATTGGTAAAAAACCCTTGAATCCTTGAGAGGAGAGTACCCCCTTCCCCTGTTGAGGCAGGGAAGGACGAAAAAGGGGGGCCCTTCGAAACAGGCACGAGGGCAGAAAAACGCACAAAAGTGGTCACTACACCCTGCAAATGGAGCACCTTTCATGAAAGTGTGTATCCCCCCCCCCCCCCTCATGTGCGTGGTGAGGGGCGAAGAGGGACCCCCCATGCGGAGCGTCAGGGAGAGACCAGGCGAACCAGCAAGTGCAAAGAACCCCGTGCAAGTCCCGAGAAGGAAGGCATGAAAAGCCTTATAAAGGAAAAGGATAATAATAATACCCAAAAGTTGAAGGTACTGAAGAGAAGAAGACGCCCAAGGGTACCATCAGAGTAGAGTGGGAGCACAATCTGATGAAAAGGAGAAGTCCGTGAACTACTGCAACCGAGTCCCTATACAGAGGCAAAGCAAAGCACCCTAGCACTGACCCAGAGAGGAGTGGACCAGAATGGGCCGCTCCGCTCGGGGGCGGAAATCCGCTCTGGAGCGGAATGTAGGACGTAGGACGAATGTAGGATGGGTGGAACTCACCACCCGGTGAGGAACCCATGGCGAGAGCAGAGCGAAGTAGACATACGACACTGGAACCAGAAGAAAAAAACCCCTGTGAAGACACCGTGGAGGCCATGGGAAGGCATGCATGTATGTCATCGACAGGAACAAGAATAAAGCCTGTTTGTAAGCACCATGAAAATAAAGACCATGGCAATGCACGCATGTATGTCATTGGCAGAGACAAGACGAAAGCCCGGTCGGAAGCACCACGAAAAAACCACTGAAAGTCGAGGAATCCTTAAGAAGAAGGCCAAAGAGTGCCCCCGAAATGGGAGGCCAGGCAGGAGTATCAGTCATGAGGTCATGCACAAAATAAAGATCAGAGATCCAAGAATAGGCTACAGGCACCAGGTCAGGGAGTAGCTTAAAAGCTCTCACTAGGCCTGGAGACTGGAGTCCCATCCAATGAAGGAGAGTGCTCCCCCCCCGATGTCCCCCTGGAAGTTAAAGCTGAAGAGAACCCTCCAAAAGGAGGATCAGGAAGGCCATAGGGGAACCAGCAACAGGCCAAAGAGCCCCAAACCCCAGGTCAGAAAAAACCAAGGGGTAGGCTCAACCCTCTGAAGAACTGAAGGAAACCCCACCCCAAAACATAATGGAGACCAATACCTTAAGGCCGGTATCAGTGAAGAGGTCCTGTAGGTCAGAAAGCACAGCCTGGTAAAAAGGAGCATTAAAATATGTCTTAATGGAAGTGCAGGACGACCAGTCTAGGCCTAAACCGAGGCAAAAGTAGCGCGACCGTAAACGGCAACGTCCGTTGGAGAGCGGAAAAGTACCGACATCGAGCGGGAACGTCCGCGTTCCAAGGCGGGCGGAACCGTCCGTATACGGACTCGTACGTTCAGGCGCGGGAAGTGGTATGAGACGGCAGTAGTGCGTGAGGGAAAAGGCCCGTCCGAGAGCGGAGAGGCCCAGATGGGCCCTGCCGTAAGCCGAGGACCCAGGAAAGGTAGCCTGGCAAGTCACAGCAGACGTGGAAGCGTCTGTGAGTAACAGACAGCATGAAAACAGACCTCCGACATAGAACGGAAAGTCCCGTTCTAGAGCGTCTGTGGGTATCAGTCAGTGTGAAAACAGACCTCCGACATAGAACGGAAAGTCCCGTTCGAGATCGGAGGGGCCCAGGGAGACCATGGGACCGTAAAGGAAAGGTCCGACCTAGAGCGGGGAGTACCCGACCCAGGGCGGCAACCCATCGGTACGTCTGAGAGGTCTGTGGCACCCAGGAAGGTGGAAGGCCAGTAAAATAAAAGTCCCTTCCAAAAGCGGAGGGGCCCAAAGGTAACCCTCCTAAAGTCACATCAGGCGCGGTAGAGCCCGTGGGTAATCAAGTGCACGACCGTAGTGGGGGGCAGTAGACAGAATAAAAACTTGTCAGAGGAAAGCACATCAGAACGGGCTACGTTCGCGGTTTTGTGGGACTGAGGCCAGGTAGACAGAGCACTGGAGCCGTCAATCAAAAAGTGAGCAGTGTATGCCAGATTGAGGTTGCCACAGTGTTGAAAGCCAAACGCCCCCCCCTAGGCTAGGCCAAAACTCGGAAGTTAGCCTATTCGGCACTTGAGTCAGTAATATATGAAATTACAGGGAGCCACTAGGACCGTACCCTTGATGAGGGTAAGCAACAAGGGATTGTAGTGACAGGAATACAGAGCACTGGGGCCGCCGACCAATACAGGGGCATTTATGCCAGATTGAGGAGGCCACAGAGTCGTACACCAAACGCCCCCCTTCTAGGCTAGGCTAAAAAAGTTAGCCTATTCGGTACCTGAGTCAGATTAAAAATGAATTGGAATAGGCTAGGCAAAAAAACGGAAGTTAGCCTATTTGGTACCAGAGCCAGTAATATATGAAATTACAGGGAGTCACCAGGTACTGTACCCTGGAGGAGGGTAAGCAACAAGTGACCGAAGCGTCAGGAAGACGGAGCACTGGGGCCGTAATATCAATACAGGGGCAGAGTATGCCAGATTGAGGAGGCCGCAGAGTCGCAGTCTAAACCAAAACGCCCCCCATCAAGGCTAGGCTAAAAACGGAAGTGAGCCTAATCGGTTCCGGAGCCAGTAATATATGAAATTACAAGGCGCCACCAGGTACTGTACCCTTGATGAGGGATATAATCAATACCGTAGGAGGGGCAGTAGACAGAACAAAAACTGTCAGACAAAAACTCATCAGAACGGGCTACGTCCGCGGTTTTGTGGGACTGTATCCATGGAGACAGAGCACTGGGTCCGTCAATCAAAAAGTGAGCATTGTATGCCAGATTGAGGTTGCCACAGTGTTGAAAACCAAACGCCCCCCCCTAGGCTAGGCCAAAACTCGGAAGGTAGCCTATTCGGTACTTGAGGCAGTAATATATGAAATTACCAGGCGCACTAGTACAGTAGGGTCTCGTAAGATGTGAGTTTATGGTCGATGGATGCGCTCGCATCTTACGATTTCGCATCTTACGATACACGTAGCTTATGGGAAAAACGGCTTATGGTCGATCCGCTCCCAAAAATATGCCGTAAAGTCCCATTTACACCCTATAAATTCAATTTGTTCACGCAAAGTCCCAATTTTGTTGGTAATAATCCCTGAAAAAGGTAATTGGTGCATGATATCATACATTTCGGTCACATACAAACAGAAAATAATAAATTAATAAATGAAAATGAGACAAAATACACACTATCAATACAAAATATAAAAAAATTCAATTTTTCCCTTACCTTAAATTCTAGTGGGATTATGTACAGGGGGAAGGGGTTATCCGAGGCTGTGTAGATTCACTCAAAGTCACTTTCGCTTGAAGAGAGTGGCTGAGCATCCAGCATTTGGTTAGCCAGGATCGCGAGTGCCTTAGAATTCCTCAGTTTATCCACTTGCTTAAGGAATCCAACAAAGTCACTCTGGGTGACTGGATTTGCAGAGGTGCCAGGTTGGGGTTCACCTGAAGTGCCAGGTTGGGGTTCATCTGAAGTGCCAGGTTGGGGTTCATCTGAAGTGCCAGGTTGGGGGTCATCTGAAGTGCCAGGTTGGGGTTCATCGGAAGTGCCAGGTTGGGGTTCAGCAGGAATGCCAGGTTGGGGTTCAGCAGGAATGCCAGGTTGGGGTTCAGCAGGAATGCCAGGTTGAGGGTGAGGCTTTAAGTAACGTGTAATGAGTGACTGCTGTCTTGCATTAACACGTTGTTGGTACACTTCCTTATGGAATCTCATAAGAGACTCAAAGCTGTTACTCCAGTCAATCTTTCGCGACTGTGTTTTTTCTACCTCCAGCACTTTCGTCTTTAGGGCCTCCCCCAAAGCCAGGATGGCACTCAAATCGTTCATGCTGTAGTCCTCGTCCACCTGCATTGCCTCTTGGGGTGTGGCAGCTGCTTCAGCTCGAAGTTCAGCCTCTATATCAACAGTCTGGGCCACCTCCTCCGGTGTCTGCTCGTCCCCCTGCCTGTTGATATCTTGAATTTCTTCCCTGGTCACTGCTTCAAATCCTGGAACTTGCCTGGCTGCCTCCACTGCTAAGTTAACTGTGTCCTCCAATCTCTGTGCACCCTGAGTGTGACGTTCCTGTACCAGGTGTGGTGTAAGTTTTTCCCAGGACCGCTGGATAGTTGCTACACTAATATCATTCCATGACTTAAGCATGTTGTCTACTGCGTCCTTGATAGTGAAGCTTCGCCAAAATTGCTTAACTGTCACAACATCTGGGTTGGGTTGGAGTAGGTGAGCTGGGTGGCTGGCTAAACCTGGTGTAGCTGGGCCAGGGGTAGCCGGGGTAGGGGCAGGGGCAGGTAAAGGGGGTGGGTTTTCCGCGTCCGATTCCGATGCTGACTCTAGAGGAGGGGGCTCATCAGGTGAAGCTGGTGCAGGTAAGTTAGGCTGGGCAGGCTCAATGGCTTCAATATCATCCTCCATATCAGATTCCGTCACATCAGCATAGATTCTTATGATCTCCTCCCCAGTTTCTGTAGCCTTATGCATCAATGCATACACCCTTGTTTGGTAAAAGGTTTTTACATTGGCTATGACCTCTTGGTCCAGGGGCTGCAATACCGAGGTAGTATTAGGGGGGAGGAAAAGAATCTTAACATTTGGATGGAGATCCACCAGATGCATAGGGTGTGCAGGGCAATTATCCATAGTTAGCAGGACTTTGAATGGCAGGCCAAGCTTCTTGCAGTGCCATTTAGCCTCGGGGACAAACATGTTTTTGAGCCAATCTTGGGTTGCAATGGAGTTCATCCAACCATTTGCAGTTTTGAGCCAGTACACTGGGGCACGAGACATATCAGACAGGTGGTTATAACACCGTGGGTGGGCAGCTGTATGCACCACAAGGGGCTTGTGTTTGTGGGTGCCAGCAAGATTGCAACAGAAGAGCACAGTGAAACGGCTCTTGTCCATCTTGTGTCCTCTGGCCTGCTTGACTGCCCTACTGATAAAGGTAGATTTGGGCATTTTTTGTACTGTAATCCACACTCGTCCATGTTGTAAATAACCTCAGGAACATAGCCACCCTCATCAATGATATCTTTTAAGATCGCAGGAAAATTTGTTGCTGCCACATTATCTGCTGAAGCAATTTCACCAGTTAGATTAATGTTTCTTATATCCTTGCGCCCTAGAAACCTGTAAAGCCACCCAGTTGATGCTTTGAAATTGCCGGGCTTGGCCCTCTCGGCGTGACAAACTGTGAGGTAGAATTCCATAGCCGTATCCATAATTCCCTTCTTTGTTAAAGGAATCGAACGACTTTCCTTGCTTGAGATCCAGCTATTGAGATATTGTTCCATTTTAACAACTCTTCGGTCGCGTACACGCTTACGACCATCGACTGTACCACCGCCGTATGCCTTCACTGCTTTCTTAATTTCGTCCTTTTTTTTCCATATGCACCTCACAGTTGATTCTCCTAGGTCCATAGCTCTACCGATAGCACTGTTTCCCTGGCCATCTTCCTTCCTCTTAATCACTTCAAGTTTTATTTGGAAAGTAATAGCTTTGTTTTTCCGCTTACGGGGATTCGGAGGCGGCATTTTCAAGGGATTTCACAAGACACGATCACGGCTGTATGATGCGAGTATGGGGAAAGATGGCGGACTGGGGCGGGAGGGACGCTCTGGGTGGGAGTACCAAGTGGCGCAAATGCTGTGACGTCATACTACGCAGGTCTGAGCCAGCCAATGGCATGCGAACTCCCGCCTAAGGCTCGCATTTTAAATTTTGTTTCGCATCTTGAGGTTTCTCCTCGGATTTAGCCCATTTGAGCCTCCGATTCGCATATTATGGTCAGTCTCGCATCTTAAAATAATTTATTTTTATTATTTGGGGGTCCTCGCATCTTCTGATCTCGCATCTTACGAGACCCTACTGTATTTATTAGTGGCCCCTCCATCATTGACGATTATGCCTATTACATAAGGCACCCTCTTCAAACACTCATTCGCCGTAGTTTGAATCTACCGCGCAGAGCATAAAAAATTGAGGAGCCTTCATCATGAGCGCACGCAACCTCACTCATGGTTCAGTCATTATGAAATTGGGTTCTCACTACGAAAAAACTTTGTAACAAATAAAAAAGAAAAAGAAAATAAGAATAACTATTCATAAGCTTTCCATATAATCGTGGATGTACTTGTGTGGTATCTTTGACCAGACGCCGACTCGGGCGTCATTTTTCCTTCTCTGCTCTGCGCTCAACCTGCCCGGACGTGCCTCCCTACGCTCCGCTGGTTCCGCATTTGTTGCGTCCCTAGTGAGTTTTTTCTCATTTGTTTACTCCGGGATGTCTCGAGTAAGGTTAGGATATGCGTAGCAGGAGTGTCCTGGGCTAGTTGCCCGCAGTGCAGTGTATTTTGGGTCGTGTGTTTGGGGCATCTATTTCGGGTGTACCCTCGTGGTCCTGTTGTGGACAGGTGAACTTTTTCACAGTTAGCTAGCTTTGTGATGTAGGCGGCTTTCTTTACGCGTTGTTATTGCTTCCTTTTATCTTTCTGATGAGGTAGCTTTTTTCTCTGACGTTCCCAGCGTATTTTTCTTCACTTAGTGAAGTTTTTTCTGGGTCCCGAGTCAGTTTTTCCCTTCGCCGGGAATTTTGGGCTACAGTGGTGTGTTGACGGTGGTTCCTGTTGTGATATGATTCAAGGCTTTTGTTTATATTACGACATGATTTCCTTTTATTTCCGTCTGCTTAGGCCTAGCCAGCCTCTCGTAGCTTTGCCACTTGTACAAGTGTTATTGATTTATGCTATAAATATGTAATACTGTGTCATGTGTGTCCTGGATTAGTTGTGTATTGGCTAATTCCACGGACTATTTGTGTATCCTGGATTAGTTGTGTATTGGCTAATTCCACGGGTTATTTATGTGTCCTGGGTTAGTTGTGCTTTGGCTAATTCCACGGTCTTTTTGGTGCATTCAGATTGAATCTGGGATGGGTGGGTTGCCTTTTCCGGCGGGTTTTCTCGGTTACACCTTGCAAAACCGGCTGGTTGCCGAGTTTTAATCACGCGTGGTTAAATTAGGCTTGTTTCCCCCGGCGAGTGGTGGCTTGCGGCTCTCCAGGACTGCGTCTGTAGTGGAGCCTGTGTTCAGGCTTACTGTGTTTCCCGGCGGGATGGCTTTACCCATTTAACTAAGTGTTCATACGGACACTTGTTGAGTAGTTTTTTTTCCCGGTTTTGCAAAGCCAGTAAAACTAGGCGGTTTGTTGATTGGTCTTTCCTCCCCGGCGATCTTTTGGCAAAGAAGTGGGGACAGGAACAATTGGGGTTAACGTTATAGATTTAAATTCACACCCGGCGGTTGCACCGTGGGAGGGTGGGATTAACGGATTTGCAATTCAGTATAGTTGACCAGACAATTGAGGGATACGTTAAGGTATCGCCGCCTTCAACATCCGGTGATCTAGGAGGCTTCGGGAGAAGTCAGATCTAGCATTTCAGACAGGCTTCCCAGTTTTTGATCTGCGAGTTAATTCAGGGGCCGGCGTCTTTTTATGGGTTTCCCAGTAAAAAACTTAACAAACCCCACTGGGAAGACTGCGTCATTTATAAAGCCATGCTGGTCTTTATATCATGTCAGAGGATATACGTAAATCTTTTGGACAGGTTAAGATATTCTGAAATCTTTACTTATGAACCTCCCGCGTAGCGAGCTGTGATAGTTGTGTATTACGTCTCGTTACCCGGCTCGTTACCCTTACCCGGGTGTTTTCTACGATTTTGATGTGGCGGCTGTTCCAGTTTTGGTGGGATGGAGTGCTTTTCGATGGTGTTTCGACGTCATTAAGTGTTTTTTCCGTTCTCACCAGGCCTAGCCGGCCACTCATAGTTTTTTCACGTATGCAAGTGTTTTCATTGTTTATTATAATAAAAATGTATTCATGAGCCATGTGTGTCCTGGATTAGTTGTGATTGGCTGATCCAGGAGCTTCGGACTGTGGGTCTGATTATGTTTATCAGACTGCGTTCTGTTTGGTGTGGGTTACCTTTCCGGCGGTTTTTCTCGTTGCTCCGAGAAAGCCGTTTTTGTTTACCGAGTTTTAGTCAGGATGGCTAAAATAGGTAAGTTACCCCGGCGAGTTTGGCTTGAGGGCTCATCAGAAACTGCGTTTTCTGTGGTCGAGCCTGTGATCAGGCTTCCTGTGTTATTCCCGACGAGGTGGGCTCCACACAGTTATCTAGGTGATCATGCTGACACCTGTTGGATATGGTTTTCTCGGTTTTTCAAGGCCATTGAAACCATGCTGTCTGTTTGTTTGGTCTTTCCCTCCCGGCGACCTTTTTACGAAGAGGTCTGGGGCAGGTACAATTGGTTTTGACATTGCATATAAAACCCGGCGGTTGTACCTTCGGGTGGTTATATTAACGGATTTGCAAATTCGCGATAATTTGCCAAACGATTGATTGATACAATAGGTTATCACGGCCTTCAAGACGATGATCTATGTGGGCTTCTGGGAGAAGCCGGATTAGAGATTAAGATAGGCTTAGACTTTTTATGGGATAAAAAGATGCCTGAATCTTACTAGTGTTTCAAGTGTAAAGGGATTCTTGAAAGACTTCATCTTTAATAAAGATATGCTTCATCTTTATGAGGTTTCAGAAGATATGCTTAAATCTTTTGGACAGGTAAAGATATGCTGAAATCTTTAATAAGCCATTGAAACAATGCTGTTTGTTTGTTTGGTCTTTCCCTCCCGGCAACCTTTTTACAAAGAGGTCTGGGGCAGGTACAATTGGTTTGACATGGTATATAAAACCCGGCGGTTGTACCTTCGGGTGGTTATTTTAACGGATGTGCAATTCGCGATAATTTGCCAAACAATTGATTGATACACTAGGGTATCACGGCTTTCTAATAAAGATATACTTCATCTTTATGAGGATTCAGAAGATCGGCTTAAATCTTTTGGACAGGTAAAGATATGCTGAAATCTTTAATATGAAACTAAAGGAAAACGAAAAGTAGTGGTGCAGTGCTACGGTTCGTTGACCGGCGGTGTTGTGGCACATGTTTTGTACCATTTTGGGGTAACCTTATGAGCATTAATCCCTGGAAATTTCTCTTTCCAGGGCGGAGTACCGGCGTTGCACCAGGTGACCAGGTAGTTCCCGGGGGCGGGGTAGTTTTCCCCCAGTCTCTGTCATGTCGGCACTTGAACCTCTCATTGCTGTATGTTCAACGCCGTTATGCTCAGGTATCCCTATTTTTGCTCACCAGCTCTGCATTAAATGTGTTAAATGCCCAGATCGGTCACGGGGGATATGGGTGACAAAGAATTGCGCTATTTGTAACCTCCTAACTGTTAAAGTTCTAATTCAGAAAGATAATCCTGCGGCGGTGGCTTTACAAGAAGGGAAACAACTTCTCGCTACTTACTCAACGAATGTAGCACATAAAGCATTGCAATGTGATATCCTTGAGCTATGGGAGCTTTTAATTATCATAAACCTCTACGGGGCTCGGGTGAGGGCTCTCAATCGGAGAGTATACCAAGCTCGCAAGCGAGTGACAGCCACAGCCAAGGTGTATGGCGATACTCACAGTTCTGGCAGGACAGAACACATCCCTTTGTGACTCAACTAGTGGCTGACGTCCACCGGAATGCCGATGTACCATCTTCTATCCCAGATTTAACATGGCAACATGTGGAGGTCCCGGCTTCGGCGGGAACTTCCCATGATAAGCCAGACTTAACGGATGAAGAACAACGATCTCTGGTCTCAGAGATGGAGGTTGAAGAGTCCAGTCACCTTCTAGACGACTCTCAGGGTACTGTCGAATCTCCACGGAGTTCGTCATCGGCTAGGTATGTAACGGCGGAAGAGATTGATGGATTACTATTGAATGCACTTAATAGGTTCTTTGGCCCTACGCCGGAAACTCCTACAGTTGGTACGGGAGCTCCCGCGATGTCGACGAATGTGCGACCTCTGGCTACATCCTTTGCTTTAGCTAAAATACCTAATGCCCCTCTTGTGTCAGATCCAATTTCCAATGTGCCAGGCACAGCAGCTCTCACTACTTCCAATGTGCGAGTCATATCAGATATATCTCCCCCTCCTTTAGACAAGGCGCCAGTCAAAAAAGGAGCTATGCCTCTTTTATACGGGCCTGATGAGTCATGGGTAGCAATGTTACCAACTAAGCCAGAGGCAGCACAAGCTACTATTTCGGGGGAGCTCCCTGTACCACATGAGTGGGTAATCCAAGGCAATAAGTCTAGAAAACTCAGAGCTTTGGATAGTCAAGGAAATGTTTTGGATGTTCATATTAAGGCCATTCCAAGTTATTATAACCATGACTTTTTTGTGTATGCATCAACACCAGCCCTGCCCCCTGCCTCAGCTTCAAAGCTATTTTCCGACTGGACTAAGAATGACGGCTTTAACGACGTCAAGGCACTTTCTGCTTTGACGCCGGAGTTGGATATGTTTCCGATCACAGACTCAGCCTTTAATCCAATCTTGCAGGTGGGGCCGTTGGGTACGGGACCTTGGGTGGCATGGGAAACAGAGGCTCACAACTTTGCAACTACTTTCACGTCAAAATCTTCCCACCAAATCCCTCAAGAACACCATTCTTGGTTCTCTCTTCCGGTTTTTAGTGCCGGCGGAGTCCCCTCTGCTTTGTTTGACTTCTTGGCTGCCCCCAAAAAATCAATTTGTGCGAATTAAAAGATCCCTTTAGCACGCCTTCCCCAGCTTACCTAGACCGCGAGTTTAGGTTAAGAGGAAAAGCGTTTAGACTGTTTTCGCAATATATGGTTACCCAGCAAGTAACAAAGTCTCTGTTATCTCTTCTCAGGCAATAGAAGCCGTGGAAGTCAAGAAAGCCATTGAACTTTCCCGGCGCTTGCTTCTCCAGACTTCCATCCAAGTCTTTAGGAGATATTCGGACGGCCTTATTAGAGGCAGTTCGAGCAAGGCAGGATCTGAGGATGTTCTTAGTGAAGAAACTTCCTGACCGTATTGCAAGCCAAGTAGTTCTGTCTCCAGTTCTAACTCCTTCTTTGATTTCACCAGCAGTTTGGAAGACTGTTTTCAATTTGGCACAAGCATTCAAGCAAAGTCCCGGCAAGCCCTGATGCCCATGTTAGAACAAGGGATCAGGATCTTGTGGTATCTGGACGACTAACAGGTGGTGGCAGAGACAGAAAAGTTATGCATCACTCATGTCTGCATTACGTTAAACCATCTCAAATCTCTAGGATTCATGGTCAACTTAGTAAAAGTCAAACCCTTGTTCCCTCACGAGTATTTCAGTGGATAGGGCTGGTCGAGGACACAGCTTCTCTCACTCTGAGTCAGAGTGTGGACACTCGAAACAGATTTCGCAAAAAACTGTTTATGTTTCTCCACAGTCTGACTACGACACGGAGACTTCGGGAATCTCTAGTCGGTTCTCTCAACTGGGTTCAACTAACTGTGAAGTTGGGCCGGTTGAAAGTCAAACGTTTAATCTTGGAGGGCAACAAATTTTTCCCACTATTACCGGCGGGAATATTATGGCCTATCCCAACGTTATTACACAACTTACTAGCGGTTTGGGCGAAGAGAGAAATGTTGCACTCAGTCATGTCATGGACCTCTCCTCCGCCGTCGGTATGGGTGGACACGGATGCGTCAGGGACGATAGGTTGGGGCTTTTAGTCAAACCTCGGGCATCAGGGTCAAGGGTTTTGGTCCCATTTAGAAATCTTCCACATCAATGTCAAAGAATTACTAGTCCCCTTATATGTCCTTCAGGCTCACTGCTCTGCTTTACGGGGCAAGTCGGTGGCCTTCAGAATGGACAATCTGAATGCGGTTCACTGTATTCAGAAACAAGGGTCAACGAGATCTCGGAAGTTGCTAAACGTGTCAGAAAAGATTTTTATACTAGCCAACAGGCTGGACTTCATCTTCACGCATCTTATCTCCCAGGCGTAGCAAACGTCTGGGCAGACGCTCTGTCTCGGAGACAAAGCACAACAGTAGAATGGGCGCTCAAGCAAACCATTTTTCAACCAAATGATTGCGGAGCCTTACCATCCACAAGTGGATTTGTTTGCGTCAGAGGAGACTCAGAAACTCCCACTGTACCTCACCCGCCGGGCGATAACGCCGGCGGGCGGACCAGACGCTCTAATGACGGACTGGAACAGGTGGAGTTCCATTTATCTATTTCCGCCGCCAGAGGCGTCTCTAATGTGCCACGTAGTCAACAAACTACAGGATTAGCGGGGCGTAGTCTCGCTAATCGCGCCCCTGTGGCCGGCGCAGTTGTGGTACCAGCAATTGAAAACGTGGTGCCCGCACCCGGTGTCACTCCCGGTCGGGTTGTTCCACTTAGACACAATTGGCAACCTAGAAACCTCGCTGACTTGTGCATTATGGACATTCAGGAGGCCAAGTGGCTAGCACCATATGGTAGCGACGTGACCAATAAATTCATGAATCAATATACCCAGTCTACAAAGCGACAGTATCAATCGCATTGGCAAGCTTTTACGTCTTGGATTCTTAGAACAAAACAAACTGTGCCCTCGGTGGCGTTGGTTGTTAATTATTTAAATTATCTGTTCGTGCAGAAACATTTATCTGTAGTGATTTTATGAGGGCATGTTTTAAACTCCGCCCACCTCCCCGTCAGCTCATGCCTACCTGGTCTCTGGACAAAGCATTGTCGTTAACTCGTTCCCGTCTGTACCAAAAAACTGCAGATTTTACATTACTTTTATAAAAAGGGCAGTATTCCTTATGGCTTTCGCTACCGGGAACAGAGTATCTGAGATGGCGGCGATGAGCAACACACCTAATTGCCTCAGGTTTGGTAGGCTTAATGAGTGTATTCACATTGCACCTTCCCCAGGATTCATAGCCAAGAATGAGCACAGTGAACACGTGTTTTCAGAGTTCACGGTGCCGGCGTTGAAAAAGGGGAAAGGTGCACCATCATTTTTGTCCAGTGCAAGCTCTAACCAAATATTTGAGAGTGGCACCTCTAAATCACCAGGGTGCTTTATGGGTAGCAAGTACGGGTAAACGCTTGATGAAACGTACACTGGCTTCTCTCTTGGTCGAGGTCTTTAAAGAGAGCAATCCCGGCGTTGTGGGTAAAACCCACGATTTACGCAAGGGGGCAGCCTCTTTACGTTTCCTTAATAATCTTTCAGTTGAAGATATTAAGTCCACACAGTTGTGGGCCTCTAATCATACGATTTTGACTCGATACCTTTCAGTAGCTCTAGACAAACCTTCCTTGCCATGTATAGCTTTAAGGCAGAGGGTCTAGGCGGCCCTTTTAGTCACTTTTTTTTTAATTTCAAGAAAAGGGGGGGGGGGGGTGCAGTCAGTGTAACATAGGACACCCTAGACCCCGCCGGAGTATGTGTACGGAACATACGAGCTGTGATACTTTTTGTAGGTATTGTGATATAAAATTTCTCTGTAGTATTCATTACAGGAAATTGTGCTAAAGTCCAATAGTAGTAATACAACAATTCTTGTTGTAAGTAGTTTTGGCTGTGAAGCAATAGATTTTTAAGAAATCTCAGTAGTTGCAACTACGACTTTTATTTTTGATGTAAGTACTTCTGCATAAGTACACGAGTTCAGTACTTCTGCGAAAGTACAAGAATTCATTTATGTTTGGGTATATTTTTAGGAATATATCCACTAGTTTAATGGGGTTTATATGTGCACATGTAAACTTATAAGTTTTTATTTTTCACCACTTACTTTAAGTGGGGTGCCTTCTTAACTAGCAGATCTGTGTACAGAGTCTCAGAGTTAACCCTTTTTCAAGCAGGCTCCTTCGAAGCACGCTCCTGCTTGTACCCCTTTTTTGAATATTTAGGCTGTATAAAGTTTATGCACCCAAATATATATTTTTTACAAAGTAAGAATACTATGTGGGTGTTTGATTATCTGCTTTTGCCAGAGTTATGATATGATTACGAATGTCCCCCTCCAGTCTTAGATATCAGGCATAATCGTCAATGATGGAGGGGCCACTAATAAATTATAGGTTTGACTCCTGCAAGGAGATAAAGAAAACCTAATATTTAGTAGTGGCCCCGTAATCATTGATGACTGGGGCCCTCCCGACCATCCCCTTCCCATTCGTTGATGTATTAAGGACTTTGGTTTACTTGATATGTCAGTGAAGGAAGAATGACGCCCGAGTCGGCGTCTGGTCAAAGATACCACACAAGTACATCCACGATTATATGGAAAGCTTATGAATAGTTATTCTTATTTTCTTTTTGTTTTTTATTTGTTACGAAGTTTTTTTGTAGTGAGAACCCAATTTCATAATGACTGAACCATGAGTGAGGTTGCGTGCGCTCATGATGAAGGCTCCTCAATTTTTTATGCTCTGCGCGGTAGATTCAAACTACGGCGAATGAGTGTTTGAAGAGGGTGCCTTATGTAATAGGCATAATCGTCAATGATGGAGGGGCCACTACTAAATATTAGGTTTTCTTTATCTCCTTGCAGGAGTCAAACCTATATTCTGCACTCTTGAAGAGAGGCAGCAACAAGTAAAAAGACCACCAAAAGGGATCGGCCCTACAAGGGTCAGCGCCCCCCTTCCAACCAACTAGAAGGGCACAAGTAAGCCTAGGCCGAATTTCACGAAAAGAAAAGCAAAAATAAAGGCAGTGACAAAAAACTATAATGACAAGAAGCTTACTAAAGACAAAACTAAAGCCACCGCAAGTGAAATGAATACAAAAGGCAAAGCCTAAATGAACGAGGGTCGCCAAAGCGGCGACGCATGCGCAGATGGCAAAAAATTAAGTAACCTCCAGTTTCGATGCTACACTCCAAGAAAAACACACCTGAGCCCAGTTTTCAGTGTGCTTACAGCACGTATCATCTGTCTAGAAACAGAGGTACCTTAAATAAGGCCCACAACACCCCCAAAGGGGAGGTGACAGGAGTTGTAGGCACAAAAACAGAGCACCAGAAAAAGTGTGTGGGTCATAGAGTGTAGCGCGAAAAGGAATGTCTAATGAACCCGGTCGGGTTGTGCGGTGGACCCGTGACAACGGCTTAAGGAGCCAGATAGGATGGACAATGTTCTGCAATTTTCTCTTTTCTCTCTCATAAATATTTTCATTTCTTTTAAAATAGTAGCCTCAAGAGAGTGTACAACGTACCTAGTAGAGAGAGTAAGGTGCTACTCTAGATGTTATCAATTTAATCGCGCTAGTGATTACGATAATTGTCCGCTCCAGAACGGAACGGAATTATACGATAGGTATATAGCTCTACGTTGGAGACGTAGAGGCTACTACTAAATATAAGAATTGTACATACTATAGTACTAGAAATGATTTGTAAAAAAGAAAATCTATCATACTTAGTAAACTCACAAAAAAGAATTTTGTGTATCTATTAATCTAATATCCTGTATTGGAAATTAACCCTTAGAGATTATCAATCTTACTAATATTAACGTTAAACAACACTTGTGAGAGGTTCTCCAGTTCGGAACACATTCCCCCCCGCCCCTCTTTTTGTCCAAAACTCATAAATGTAAGTCAGTACTTGGTGAACCTCACACGTACTTGTAACATAATACATGGCATTATTGCAATAAACAGACATCAGTTAGGCTTATGACTAAGTCTCATGGCTACGCATGGCACAGTGGGTCTCTTCAAATGAACTGAAAGATATTTGGATCAAAATGTATGGTGAGATGACCAGACTTTTGTTTGCTTAATGTCTTGGATAGAGTAATTGTTAAGAAATCTGACTGTCGTGGCCCACTTTCTCACATCATGGGCCCTTGCTACTGCTGACGGTTCGGCTGTTTTGATAACGTCCACTAGAATTGAAGCAAGCTGTCATTTAGATAACCTTGATTTGTCATGTGAAGAGATCCACAAATGAGAAGGGTATAAGGGTGTAGTTAGTTGTACATACTTATACAAAGCCAACACAGGGCATAGTGCATGATGTTTATTATTTTGTTTTAGGGCCATTATATCAAAAGGTGAGAACATATGATCATCTCTTTCATTCTTGGCTGATGATGATGCAGTTTTTACCACCATACAATCCCTGCTGAATAGCAAGGCTAATAATATCCAATTAATACGGTACGGAGATAATAATGGTGTTCAGCCCCAGCGACGCGTCTGACGCGTCGGCGATGTATGTAACGCACAGCCCCAGAGACGCGCCTGACGCGTCACCCTAATTGCGCCGACCGTAACCTCAGGTATAGCCACTCAAGAGGGCTCAGATTTGTATGGGAACTGTGTACGTATCCCACGCAACCGTGCCGATGGTTGAAAACTCTCAAAGTCCACGTGCGTGCGCGCGAGCACGCAATAACCTGTTTTTTTGGGATAATTGCCTTCAATTTTTTACTCTTGTAAAATCCGTTTTCGGGGCTCTGTAAGACCATTTTTTAAGCTTTTTGAGCGGTTTTTCGTGGTTTTTCCTTCATTCCTAACCCATTCGCTATTGTTTCTGGAATAAAACCATTTTTTGAAAACCGGCCGGGTTCTGGTGCGCAAACATTACAAAACTAGCCGGGGCTCCACGGGTTAAAGAAATTACAAATTACTTAACAGAATCTAACCACATAATAGGACGGAAAGACAGTGTGAAAGACCTTGGGGTATTAATGTCTGAAAATATGGGTTTCAAAGTACATAACCAGGTCAAAGTGGCGGCTGCGAAACGTCTAACGGGTTGGATCCTGCATACTTTTAAAACACGCGGTGAATTGCCTATGATAACGCTCTTCAAATCTCTAGTGCTACCGCGGCTTGAATACTGTAGCGTATTAACATCCCCATACAAAGCAGGTGAAATAAATGACGTAGAGAGTGTACAAAGAAATTTCACTTCGCATATAAGTTCGATAAAACATCTACACTATTGGGAGCGTTTAAGAGCACTGAATCTGTACTCACTGGAACGTAGAAGAGAACGTTACCTAATAATATACACGTGGAAAATCGCAGAGGGTTTAGTACCAAACCTACATACTCCGATAGTCATGAAATTCAGTGATAGGAGAGGCTGGGAATGCGAAATCCCCCGGATGAATAACAGGGGTGCTATGGGCTCTCTGCGAGAGGGCTGGTTATCACACAGAGGCCCACGTCTCTTCAACAAACTCCCACGGCGAGTAAGAGACATGAGGGACATCTCGTTAGACAACTTCAAGAGAGCCCTAGATGTCGAACTGCAAAAAGTGCCAGACGAGCCCATCCTCGCAAGGGAGCGAGCTGTCGCTTCAAACAGTCTACTGCACCAAATCACCACCCATAACGAGGGGCGTCGCGCTCCTTGGTGCCGCTAGAAGAGCGGCGAACACATCAAAAGGTATCAAAAGGTAAGGTAGGGTGGGTGCCCTGATGAATCAGGGACTTAGTGAATAGTTGCCACAGATTGCTAGACCGCACCGTTCACCAACAGCACTGACGTCTGCCAATAACTCACTGGCTGGCCCGAGGCTCGAACCGTCAACCTCACGGTTAGCAGGCGAACGCTCTACCAATCGAGCTACGGCTATGAAATCAGGAGCTGGTGCGAGGGTAACAGCACTCAGATCTTCTTTAAATTGTAAGCAGTTCTCAGATCTAGCCATGGCCGCAAGTTCGGACACTCTATGCGCTGTTGCTAACGAAATTAAGAAAACACATTTAGATAATAACTTGTCATAAGAGGGGTTGACCATGTAAGGTTTACTACTTAATAGATTTAACACCTTGTCCAGAGACCACTGAGGTAGAATCTGTCTCGCTGGAGCTCGTAATCTAAAACAAGCCTTAATAAAACCTCCTTCGTCGTTAGGTGGAAGTCTGAGGCCAGTGAGGTCATAGAACGGCTCTTTAATGGCTGAGAGGTGATTGCGAAGTGTGTTAACTGACAGGTGTTTGTCTTCGAAAAGGTAATTTAAGTACAGTACTGTACTTTAAAATTAAACTTACTGAGGCACTTTGTTGGTTGGATTCTACAATCCACGTTGTAAATGGTTTCCAATGTGACTCATACTGTCTAATTGTGGAAGGTGTAAATTGTTTGGTTAATTTGTCGTGAACGGCTTGATCATAAGAATTTAGCCATTTGGCTTTGAAAATATCCATAAAGCAAAATTTAGACAAGTCTGCAGGTTGCCAATCTGTTCTAAGTGGAAACATGACATCGGAAGAGGTATTGGATTTGGACACCCTAGAGATAGCTGATTGAACCACACTTATGTTGGCCAGACCGGTGCTATGAGACACACTTGACCCTGAAATAAGTGAAGTCGTTGCAAAACTGGGAGGTTTAACGACCCTCCCAATACCAAATGAGGTATACCTATTTGGTATTGAGGGAGATGGAGGAGCACATAGAACACCTCGAGCACCTCCTGGCCTCCCAAAAGTGGCAAATACTTCCCGAAGACTATTAGGTACACATAGTACTCCAAACAATCTCTCCCAAATCTTGTTTGCAAATATCCAAGGCCTAAAAAATAGAACCACGAACAAAGTACCATTTATTAGGGGCCTGCTAGAAGAAGGAAACGCTATATTTGCGGCTCTCACAGAAACTCACATTAAAGATCAGGAAGATAGTGAGGTATGGATTCCTGGTTACAACCTACATAGGGCGGACAGAATGCATAGATCACATGGAGGTGTAGCCTTGTACATCCATGACTCACTGATATGTACTGAATTCCTAAATAACAGTAATGAAGTGGTGGAAATACTTGGAGTTAAAATAGAATCCCTAAATTTAGCAGTTATTGTTACATACAGGCCTCCAGACGCATTCCGAGAAGAATTCAAAACCCAGCTCAACAAAATAAAATCAGAAGTGGAAACCCTGGGGAACCCAACACCAAATATTATATGGCTAGGAGACTTTAACCTACCAAACATTAAATGGAGACAACTAGAAAACCAGTTAGTGGCAAACAACACCGGAGAAGCAAATACGAGAGAGCTTTTTGAACTTTGCGATTTTTTTAGTCTTACCCAACATATTGCTGAACCCACAC
This sequence comes from Paralithodes platypus, assembly GCA_032716605.1. Lineage (NCBI taxonomy): Eukaryota > Metazoa > Arthropoda > Malacostraca > Decapoda > Lithodidae > Paralithodes > Paralithodes platypus. The sequence continues at coordinate 43,091,187 of CM064573.1, read as the reverse complement.
GGGAAAACAATATCTTAGACCTGGTCTTCACTAACAACGACTCTCTAGTACACAGTATTAACATATCGGACACAACATACTCAGATCATAAATTAATTGAGATCAAAACAACCTTAGAAAGTGTACAGACAACCTCAGAATCGAGAAAAAAAACCGGCCCCTTCAGTAAATTTAACTTCAATAACAAAAACATTAGGTGGGAAGAGGTAAATCAAGAAATGGAGGAAATAGACTGGGAAGATTTAATGAATAACCTGACACCAGCAGAATGCCTAGTCTTAATAACAGAAACCATGACCCAAATCTGTAGCCACCATATACCTGCAAGACAAACAAAACGAAGAAGCAAACAAGATCGGGAAAGGAGGAGGCTGTACAGAAGAAGAAAATTACTCGCACAAAGACGCACACATCAAAATCTACAGGATAGGCAAAAGGTCGAAATAGATAGAGAAATTGTGGAAATTGAACAAAGGCTAAGAATATCATATGAACTACAACATATGGAAGAGGAGAGGAAAGCTATTGCAGGTATAAAGGAAAATTCCAAATACTTCTTTTCATACGCCAAACAAAAGGCTAAAACAACATCAAACATCGGCCCACTGAGCAAAGGGGATGGCTCTTTCACAGGGGACAAAAAGGAAATGAGCGAACTCTTAAGCAGGCAGTATGAAATGGCATTCAGTGAGCCTGATGAAACAAAAGTCATCAGAGACCAAAATATATTTTTCATGGAAACCTCCCCCATGGAAACCCCTCAGATGCTGGATATTGATTTCGGTCCAAAAGACATAGAAGAGGCCATTTCCAACATGCCATCCCACTCGGCACCAGGCCCGGACTCATGGAATAAGATCCTAATGAAGAAATGTAAGGAAAACTTCTCAAAACCCCGGCTATAATATGGAGAAGGAGTCTAGACACTGGTGACATACCAGATAGCTTGAAAAATGCAATAATTGCCCCACTGCATAAAGGAGGGAGTAAAGCACTACCAAAAAACTACCGCCCGGTAGCTCTAACCTCTCACATCATTAAAGTTTTCGAACGAGTCCTGCGAAGAAAAATTTCAACATTCATGGAGACAAATGAACTACACAACACCGGTCAACATGGGTTCAGAGCGGGAAGATCATGTCTCTCACAACTTTTGGAACACTATGACAAAATTCTTAAAGCGCTAGAAGAAAAGAAAAACGTGGATGTCATTTACACCGATTTTGCTAAGGCATTTGATAAATGTGACCATGGTATAATAGCCCACAAACTGAAAGCAAAAGGTATAACTGGGAAAATCGGACGGTGGATATACAATTTCCTCGTAAACCGAAAACAATCAGTAGCAGTAAACCAAGTCACATCTGAGCCTTCGGATGTCAAAAGCTCAGTGCCCCAAGGAACAGTGCTAGCGCCCCTTCTGTTCCTCATACTAATTTGCGACATAGATACCAACACCAGACACAGTACGGTGTCGTCTTTTGCTGATGACACAAAATTAAGCAAGATAGTAAATACACAAGAAGACATGGGCCGACTGCAGGAAGACATGAATGTAGTGTTCCAGTGGACCAGGGAAAACAACATGCAATTCAATGAGGAAAAATTCCAATTAATACGGTACGGTGATAATAATGGTGTTAAAGAAATTACAAATTACTTAACAGAATCTAACCACATAATAGAACGGAAAGACAGTGTGAAAGACCTTGGGGTATTAATGTCTGAAAATATGGGTTTCAAAGTACATAACCAGGCCAAAGTGGCGGCTGCGAAACGTCTAACGGGTTGGATTCTGCGTACTTTTAAAACACGCGGTGAAGTACCTATGATAACGCTCTTCAAATCTCTAGTGCTACCGCGGCTTGAATACTGTAGCGTATTAACATCCCCATACAAAGCAGGTGAAATAAATGACTTAGAGAGTGTACAAAGAAATTTCACTTTGCATATAAGTTCGATAAAACATCTACACTATTGGGAGCGTTTAAGAGCACTGAATCTGTACTCACTGGAACGTAGAAGAGAACGTTACCTAATAATATACACGTGGAAAATCGCAGAGGGTTTAGTACCAAACCTACATACTCCGATAGTCATGAAATTCAGTGATAGGAGAGGCTGGGAATGCGAAATCCCCCGGATGAATAACAGGGGTGCTATGGGCTCTCTGCGAGAGGGCTGGTTATCACACAGAGGCCCACGTCTCTTCAACAAACTCCCACGGCGAGTAAGAGACATGAGGGACATCTCGTTAGACAACTTCAAGAGAGCCCTAGATGTCGAACTGCAAAAAGTGCCAGACGAGCCCATCCTCGCAAGGGAGCGAGCTGTCGCTTCAAACAGTCTACTGCACCAAATCACCACCCATAACGAGGGGCGTCGCGCTCCTTGGTGCCGCTAGAAGAGCGGCGAACACATCTAAAGGTATCTAAAGGTATCTAAAGGTAAGGTTGTAGCCTCGGAGTATCCAATGTAGAGCTTATACTATGACGATGTAATCTGCTTCGCTCTAGAGCGGCAATTATCGTATAAACATAGCGCGAATTAAATCGATAACATCTAGAGTAGCACCTTACTCTCTCTACTAGGTACGTTGTACATACTTTTGAGGTCTTTTTAATAGAAAATGGAAAAGAGAAACGAGAAAGAAAAGAAAAAGTTGTCGACTAGGCCATTCCATATGGCTCTTCACGCCGCTGTCAGGGGCGTACCTTCTAACCCGTTCCGGATTAAAGGGCATCTCGATATCAAGCTACAAAAGAGGCAAGATTGGATGGGCAGGGGTACGGTCTGTGGGAGGGAGACTATGACGTTGGATACTCCGAGGCTACAACCAAATAGGAGGTTTACCTCATTTGGTATTGGGAGGGTCGTTAAACCTCCCAATTTAGTAGTAGCCTCTACGTTCCAACGTAGAGCTTAGAGTACCAAAATTGGAGGCGGACATCCAAGCCGAGAAAACTCAAACATCAGCAATTAGTTAAGGATCATGATAAAGAAAAGACAGACTTAAACAAGAGAGTTTATATAAAGAGTGTACGGACAGGTGCATATTAATAGAGGCCACGTACAGTCATGTCATGTTCTTTACCTAATCGTATGAATGTTACATATCATAATGGTGGATATGGAAGACAGGATGCCCCCCCCCCCCCCAATTATATGGAGTAAAGTAGGAAGTACTACACCGGATAAGACCAAGTGTAAACATCGCTAACAGCACCGAGCACAATGAAAAAAGTGCCGGAGGTGATAAGTGACACCCAGTAGATAAGGGACTGAACACCGAATTCCGTGGACTACTAGAAAACAGTAGGACAAACACCCCAAGGACAATGCATGAGCATGACACAAGCGGGTGATGCATAACGAACTGAATGTGATGACGGGAAGTAATGAAACATACAGTAACATCTACCTTTCAAACATATAATGTAGGAATGAAGGAAATGAAAAACAAGATCCTTAAGCCTAGGTAAGGTCCTTAACCCTAGGTGACATTACATACATATATGTGCAACCCAAAGTCCCTCCCCCCTCCCCCCAAAAGTGGAGCGGACAGGATAGGAGAAAGACAGTAGGGGGAAGGACAAGCATAGAGGAATACCCCTAAGGAACCCTTTGGCCCAACGCAACACAAGGACGCCCCGGCCTGTCTGTGGACATGGACAGAGAGGAGGAGACAAACGTGTTGGGGGAAGACCACAGCCCTGTGTCAGCAATATCCCTGAGGGAGTGATTGTGAAGGAAGCAGAGCGTGGCCGCATAAGACCGAACGTCATGTGCCGAACCCCGAACCAGAGGATTGCGATCCGTAATGACGCGACACAGGCGTAGGCCCACAACACGTTAGGTCAACCTCCTACCGGGCTTAGGCGCCACCCAGAGCGCCAACCCCGACGCCGGCACAGTGGAATGAACAAATGAATGAAGCGAAAGAACAGGGCACAACGTGTGATGACGACGGCCAACCTTAAGAGCGGGGACCGGGAAAGGCTGAAACACGTGTGCCTCTCGTCCGTTCTTAGCAAGAAAATGAACAGACTTAGCCAAAGTTACCGACCCGAGGATGGGAGCAAACCGCAAGCAGTTCTGGGCCCCGAGACATGGCAGCCCACTCCGATACCCTCTCACCCGTAGCTAAAGCTAGAAGAAACAGTGGCCTGTCAAGGAATCTGTCAGGTGCGGGGAGAAGAGTGTAGGCCGCAGACGAGAGCCATTTGAGAGCCGCCGCCAGAGACCACCGAGGGGGAATCTGACGCGGGGGTGGTCCGAGCCGAAAGCAGGCTTGCATAAAGAACTCCAGTTCATTCTGAGGAACGACCAACCCCGTGAGGGTCTCAAAAGGCACGAAAACGGCAGATAAGCGGGTCCTAATTGTGTTGTACATGGAGTGACGCTCCTCAAAGAAACAAGTGAGGGAGTGAAACAGAAGCGCCACTGACGGAGTTGCCTGTGAAGAGGTGTGTAACCAACAAGGAAAGCAGCACCAGGGAGATTCATATATCTTCCATGTAGATGGTGTCCAACGTAGAGAGAATTTGGCAGTGAATGATTGACCAAACAAGGGGAGCCACCCCGCCTCACAAACATCCACGATGCGAATGCCAACGAGGTCCCTAGGTCTCCAATCGACCCCAAGTGGAAGCTGGAGACCGACAGAGGCACGGGATCCGGGCACCATCGTTTCAGCGGAGCGTACCAGGCTTGGGCCGGCCAGAGGGGCGCGATCAACCAAACTTTGCCCTGGGACTCTCTCAGCCTGTGGAGGACCTTGCACACCAAAAGTGCGTCGGGTGGCGGAAACACGTACAGTGACTGCCACCTGGTCCAGTCCTCGCTGAAAGCGTCCGGTCCCCCCGCTGGAGGGCGAATCCAGCGGGTCAGGAACACAGGCAACTTGGTCGTCACTTGAGAAGCGAAAGCGTCCGGTCCCCCCGCTGGAGGGCGAATCCAGCGGGTCAGGAACACAGGCAACTTGGTCGTCACTTGAGAAGCGAACAAGTCAACCTGCGGAACACCCCAGGAGGCTGCCAGGCCGTCGAATACGGTTTGTTTGAAAGACCATTCTACCTGGGTGCTCCGTCCCCGGGACAGAGCATCCGCCCACAGGTTGGCCGACCCGGGCAGGTAGGTGGCATGCAATGTAACGTTGTAACGAGCTGCCTGAAAAAACAGTTCCTCCGCCAGACCCTGAAGCACCGCGGATCTGGAGGAGCCCTGTCTCAGTATGCAATGAACTGCAGTCATGTAGTCCATCCGGAAGGCCAACGACCTGCCGGGAAGGGCTAGCCCATGACCCCGCAGGAACAACAACGGGACCAACAGTTTCAAGACGTGTAAGTGTAAGGGAGTGAGACCTGACCACTTGCCTTGGTGTTGGTGACCCATGTTGGACTGGGAGCTCCATCCCACCTCGCTCGACGCATCAGTGTCAATCCAGATGGTCGGTGGGGGCGAAGTCCAAGGCACAGCTCGCGCGAGCTTGCCTCGAACAACCCAGTGTGTCAAAAGCAAATGGAACGAGCGCGGAATCGGACAAAGCCGACGTGGAGGCAACAGTGGGAATGCTTTGTCGCCCAGTTGAATCAGGCGTGTTGATCCCGAACCTCCCTAGGGAAATGGGCAGACACGCCCACTGGAGCGACCCGATCAACGAGTCCCAGAGTTACCCGGTAATGGAGACCGAGTGCAACGCAGCGAAAAGATTCCTTCGAAGCTGCGAGGTGGTCATCCGACTCTGTCCGACGGTCGCGCTCGCCATGTCCCAGTCCAGGCCTACCCACGTCACGTCTCGAGACGGGGCGAGGCACGACGTGGGAACGTTTATCTGCAAACATAAACTTGTGATGTGGTGGATGACAAGGAGAGTGTGTTGTGCACATTGAGTGGGAGAGTCAGCGGAGATGAGCTAATCGCCCAAGTAAAACAAGAGCTGAATCCCCTGATGGAGCTGGGGAGTCAGAGCCTGCTGGACGAGTTTCGTAAAGACTCGTGGTGCGATATTGAGACCGAAGGGCAGCCTGTCGAACGTGAACACCCTTTCGTGTAGCTGGAGCGCCAGATAGCACTGGAACCGAGGTGCAATCGGCACATGCCAAGATGCGTCCTTGAGATCCAGGGATATCACCCAGCAGCCGGGACGGAGCGCCAACCGCACCTGACTGATGGTGAGCATCGGAAAGCGGTCGTTCACGATATGCAAATTGATGCACGACAGGTCGACCACCGGTCTCATCGCATCGCAGTCCTTCTGCGGGACCAGAAACACATGTGAGAGGAAGACCCGCAGGAGCGGCGAGACTACCCGAACAATCCCATGCTCGAGCAGAGACATGATAACCGTGGCCACGTCTGGAGAGACGTGCCGATGTCAGGGAGGACGTCTGAGAGGGGGCCGAGACCGCCCCCTCCAGGACAGAAGCCGCACCACAACCCGACGCGCCCACGATCGGCGAGGCCATTACCGATAGTGGGGGTAAAAGAAGTCGGGAGGGGCCCCTGGTGCGAGCCTTAACACTCGTGCGGGGAGGCGGTCGGGAGAGAAGGGGGAAAAAAACCCAGGAGGAACTAGCGGCGTGCTGAGCCAGCATAGTCGGCAGTCTGGCCGCGGCGAGACTGGCCACCACGGGCACCCCCTCCCCCGTAGTGACCGCGTCCCTAAAACCTGCGCGAAGGATCCTGCGCAGGGCGGCGATGCACCTGCCTCTGGTCGGTACGCCGCGAGGACGCCGCAAAGGCGAGCGGACGAGATGGGCGAAGAGACGAGCGGGGGACATAGGGTGCATTACCCGTCCCCTACCCCCTTGGCGTCGCCCATCGAAGGCACCTCGCCAAGGCCGGCGTCCCCTCGGCAGACCGGCCTTCCTCCCACGACCCTGGGAGGAAGCGGCTGCGGGAGGCCGCGACGACCCAGAAACACGGAGTGCGAAGAGACCCGCAGTCGCAAAGAGGTAAGTGTTGTACCACGCACCATCCGAGAAGAGACCCACAGTGACGAGCTCAGAGAGGAGCAGCGTCGTCGAGATCTCCGCGGACGCCGGCTTACAGAAGGCCACCCTCAGGGACTGCCGACACGGAGCAGCCTCATGGACGGCACCCGGAAGGTCACCCACTGAGGTCAGGGCGAGCAGCAGCTGCACGCGCCGCAAGGTCTCCCAACCCTTCTGGAGGTCACCAGCAGGCTCGGCGTCAAGAAGCCGGAGGTAAATCCCCGCCATGTGGAACAGCAGGAGGAGGGTGGAGAGCAAGCGAGCGGCGCGTTGCCGGAGCCGGTGATCCCGATCGAGGGCACCCTTCTCCGATGGCACGAAGAAAGACTCGGGCAACCGGTCTAACACAATGTTAGGGGCATGCAGCCACGACCAATACGTGGGAGAGACCCCGGACGATGGCAGGACGAGCCCAGACACAAAAGTGTAGTCAGGCGGTGGGAGAGAAACAAAGCTCCAGCAGACCTGACGCTAAACTAACCCCCTCCGTCAGCCACCGATCCCAAGGCCAGTCCTCAAGAATGGTGAGCTCGAGCATGACGGTGCCTGCAGCATCGCGAGCACTCTTCACCAGAGGAAGACCGGCAAGGGCTGACAGAGCGGGAGCATCAGCGAAGATGTCGTGGCGAATGTAGTCCAACCAGAAACGTGGAGACCCAGAGGGAGATACCCTAGGACGGTATGGAAAAAACAGCAAATCCGACCTACTGGGATGAGGCCGGAGATCCACCTCTGGGACGAGGCCGTCCGGAGACAGTGCCCCGGAAGAGACCCGGAGCACGAAACCGTATATCCCAATTCTCAGCAACCGGCCGTCCCCCCCCCCCCCCCTGCACGAGTGGCGGCACGTTCCAGGTGAGTAGCCACCACAGTCAGCCAAGGCGCAGGCCCCCCATACAAAGAAGGGAGGACACAGTTGGGAATCTGAAACTTAGACAGTGGGGGAACACGGACGGTCTGGCTAACCATCCCCAGCCCGCTCCCAGGCAGCACGACGAAAGACGGCGAAGGAGCCGGAGAGGGGGCTGGCGCAGCCAGAGCCGCGGCCGCCACCACAGGGGTTGTCAGGCCAGGACGCAGTCGACCGTAGGAAAGGGGAAAGACCAGGAAAACCTTCAGCTATCTACATCCAAGCGTCCCAACCGAAGTGTCTAGCAGCACAGCTGACGTGGGAGCGTCCGTGGGAAAAGAGAAGAGAGGCAAAGCATAGGCCCGACCCAGAGTAGGATAGAACCCACCCTAGGGCGGAAACGGGCCCCAGGAGGCCCTAACCCAGATGCCAGAGGCTCGGAAGAGAGCGGTTCAGTAAGAGAAGGTGTCTAGGCAGAGGACCGACCAGGAACGGGAGTCAACCACGCACCAGGGTGGAGCGAGCTGAGTGCAGCCCGGCCTAGAGACCCGCGGCACCGGTGAGGGTGGAAGGAAAAAACCTCTCAAGGTACTGGTGAGCACAATGTAGGGTAAGAGTCCAATATAGGTGAAGACAGCGTCTCAGGAACTCAAGGGAGTGGCGAGTCCAATGTAGGGGAAGACGGAGGCCCAGGAGCCGGAATCAGACGAAAACTGGTGCCCCCAAGATGGGTTAGAAAAAAAACATAGACAGGCAAGCAAGAGCAAGCCTAGGAGGCAACAGTGCCTGACATCAAACCCCCCCCCCCCCCCCCCCCCCCCCCCCCCCCACCCCTCACCCCCCCCCCCCCCCCCCCCCCCCCCCCCCCCCCCCCCCCCCCCCCCCCCCCCCCCCCCCCCCCCCCCCCCCCCAAAAAAAAAGTTAGGCTAAGCGAAAAGTCGGCCTAGCCTAAAGAGTGGCAGGGAAAAAAGAAGCGTTACGTCGGAACGTAGAGCCCACCGCAAAACCGCGGTTTTGCAGGAATGTTAGCCCGACCAGTATTGCGGACAGCAGAGAGCGGCCAAACAATCAGAGGATCACCGAAGACCGCATGTGCGGGGATCCAGGGGTAGACGGCAGACGAACCGGAGAAGGAACGCTGACACCGTTGCCAACCCAAAAATTACCAAGAAGATGGTTTCACATTTCGGAGATTTCGCAGGAGCCGTGCATGACATGCCGGACCGAAGTGGCAACAGTGTGAAGAGTGAGCAACAGCCCCCCATCGACGAAGGCTGTGACAGCACTTCGCGAAACGAGTACCCCCCCCCCCAATGGAAACCCCAAGCAGGTGAACAAATAAGGCGACAGCACCTGTAGGCCTTAGGCGGAGGCGAGGGAGGCACAGGAGAGCATCCAAAGTGGAGCGGAACACAGCCTGGGAAACAGGGGAGAAGAGTATGAAACACCAGAACCGATGCAGCAACAGGCATGGACAAGTAGCAACGCACTCGTCAACCCAAACCCAGAGAGGAGCGGACCATCAAGGTACCCTCCGGTCGGGGGCGGGACAACAGGAACAGCCAAAAAAGCGTGAAACACACGCTGCCGTAGGGCGGTGTAAACTCGCCCTGGAGCGGTCCCAAGACGCTCCAGAGCGGGCCACAGCCACCAGAACCTTACCAAAGCACCTCAGAGACAAGGAGGACCGACCCAGAGCGGGGGAAGAACCCGCGCCCTAGGGCAGGGGAAGACACCAAGAAGAGAGGGAGCCGAAAAATCAAACGAACCGACCTGGAGCGTGAAAAACCAGCGCTCCAGGGCGGGGCGGGAGGACGATATAGCGGTCACACGCTCACAAAGCAGTAACCACCAGAACCGATGCATCAACAGGCATGGACAAGTAGCAATGCACTCCCCAACCCAAACCCCGAGAGGAGCGGACCATCAAGGCACCCTACGGTCGGGGGCGGAACAACAGGACAGCCAAAAAAGCGTGAAACACACGCCGCCGTACAGCGGGGTAAACACGCCCTGGAGCGGACACCGATACGCTCCAGAGCGGGCCACAGCCACCAGCACCACAAAGACGAGTAGGACCGACCCAGAGCGGGGGAAGAACCCGCGCCCGAGGGCGGGGGGAAACACGCCCTGGAGCGGACATCAAGACGCTCCAGAGCGGGCCACAGCCACCAGAACCTTACCAAGGCACCTCAGAGGTCAGAGGTGGGGTTCAGGTCTTTTTTTGTGGGGGGAGTGTATCGTATAAATACGATAGAATATGACTCTTTTGTGATCTCGTATGTCTCTGTGACGTCACGATCGCTCCTACAGCACGACGTAGGACGAGTAGATCGTATATTATAAGATTGTAAATAAGTTAAGTTATAAAAGGCCTAATATGCTATTAAGCAATATTGCCATGGTCTTATGTAGTATATATGAATTTATCGTATATATTAATATAATTTATCGTATAGAGCAACCTAGATGCGGTACGATAATTTGGGCTCCTGGCGTTTTGCCAAGGCAGCAAGGTGTGCTTTCGAGGAACACCAGAGCCTACACGAACACCAACCAGTTAACATCTAAATTTCCGCCCTCAGTTGATCGTGCTTTTGTGCCTCTAATCACAATACACATACAGCAATACACACAGCTACACCATCACGACGCTCTCATCGACACCATGACTGACTGACAGATAAGCATAATAATCATGTCCATTCCCATGTATTCATTTATTGTTTCTTTAACTTGACTCGTGTTTCGGGACCGAAGTCTCGATCCCCATTGTCCACCGCCATATTGGGTAAAACGTTCTCCCTTGCCTCATTGCCACGTGGAACTATTGGTGAGTTAATTCCTGGCTAATATTAACCCTTATAACCTTACCCTATATATAAATTTATTATGTGAGACCTTTGGATATAAATTAGCTTGTTTCAGATTGAATTCAATTTAGATATGGAGTAGTTTTCATTTAGATTGATTTATTTGATTCATTATAGCTTAGTAATATTTAACTTCCATTGATAGTTTACCACATTGGTGCCCAGACCTCGGGAATTAGCTACCAGTAAGGGATTTTAAGGCAATGAACAAGGGGACATATAACAGGTGCAGGGACAACTCTATGATAAACTGGCAAGGCTAGCCAAGCGATGGTTAGAGCCGGAATGCAGGGTCACATCGTTCTATCTATCTATCTATTGCCTGACGCCGTGATCCCCGAAGGGGTGGCCACGAACGAACCGCCCCCATGCACCTCTGTCCCCAGTCAGTCGACGCCCCTCCCCCCAACCAGCACCGCCTTCGTTCATGTACTTCCTCACTCCATCCTTCCACCTCATATTCGGTCTACCTCTCCCCCTCTGTCCCTCCACCTCGCTCTCGTACACCCTCTTAGTCATTCTCTCGCTTTCCATACGTTCCATATGGCCGAACCATCTCAAGTTGTTCTTTTTCACACTTTCCAGCACATCTACCTCCACACACACCTCCTTCTTACTTCCTCATTAGTCTGTCTATCCCTCCATGTAACTCCGCACGCACTCCTTAAGTAATTCATTTCCACTGCTCTCACTCTTGGTCTGAGTCTCTCAACCAACGTCCATGCTTCGCTTCCGTAAGTCAGTCGGGATTACCACTGTCATGCAAGGACTTCTTCACTTCCATACTGACCACCCTATTTCTTGTTACTGCTTTTAGCGTTCCTACAACCCTCTTCCCCTGTTGTACCCTCTCCCGCACCTCTTCATCCATAGTCCCATCTTTACTCAACACACTGCCCAGATACTTAAAAGAGTTGACGATCTCCATAGCCTGACCGTTCAGCTTCACCTCACACTCTGTGACTTCACCCCTTTCGAAGACCATAACCTTGCTCTTCCCCGTATTTACCTTCAAATTCCGTTTTTCGCACACTGTTCCAAACTCGTTGCACCTGCCCAAATCCTGCATCCCACCCATCATCTTTCCCCAATAATTTTCTTTTCCGTTTCAGACTTCCTGTGACATATGACCTGACCTAACATTTTTTCTTGTTCAATATGATCCATTAGTAGGTATTGCTATTTAGTATACTATCTTTTCTCCATAACATAGAAGTCCGCCGGTCGGCGTCTCTTAACTAGACTATTATTTGGCCGTTGTCTTTGTAACGTAACATTTAGATACATTGCCTATAGGCAATGCAAAATGAATAAAAACGATAAAGAGACACCGTCTAGTGGGGTGCTGATCAAAGCCCCTAAAAATCAAAGGGCGGGACTTCGGGGAGTATTAAATAGGCTAATTGTGGATGTCAACACTTTCATCACTACTGCTGAATTAGAGGAATTGGAGGCTAGATTAGAAAACGTCCAGGCTACCCACGGTCGTATTACGGCTCTGAGTGAGGTGATTGTGGCTGACATGATAGAGGAGGAAGAGATAGTTACAGAGTGTGATAATCGTGCCCTCTATGACGAACCTGTCTTTAGAGCGAAGTACCTATTACAGAGTGCTGTCGCGAGTAAGAAGGGAGGCGATAATGAGGCCCATAGAAGGGCTGACCCAAAATATACTGTACACCTCCCAAAGCTCAATCTTCCTACATTTGGAAGCAAGTTAACTGAGTGGTTAGCTTTTTGGGACGTATTTTGATCTACGGTTCATGAATCCTCTTTGGATAATGTCCGCAAGTTTCACTATCTGAAGGGACAAATAGAAGGAGAGGCCTTACATTTAATAGAGGGTTTTGCAGTAGTGGGTGGTAGTTATCTTGAAGCGGTACACTTATTAGAGTCCACATACAGGGATAGAGAGCAGCTGAAGATGGCCCATGTCGTTGCCTTGTTGGGGCTCGCAGAACCACAGTATAAGGTTGATGAGTTGACAAACTTCAGGGCAAATATGGAGTGCCATACTCGATCGCTAGACACCCTAGGGCTTACCACGCAGGAAATGATAGTCATTATCTTGCGTCAGAAGCTTCCTATGGCAATAATAATAATAATAATAATAATATTTATTCAGTCAGCAATTTACAGAGTTGGTACCACATAGTTTGTTACAAATATGACATGTACCAGCCTTGCATAATTCCAACTAAGGATAGCCCAATAAGGCCGTTAGGCGTATTTCCATTGGGGTCCTTGTGGGATTAGGTTAGCTGGGGAGGATAAAGAAATAGATACTTTAGAGAAAGTATTTCTAGGGGGTTATTTTAAGATACCTTACATCCTATAGTAAATATCAGTAATCCGTAATCATTTCAGTTTGGTTTGTCTATCTCTTATGTCGTATTTAGTAGTAGACATAAGCTTGGTGCTCCCTTCTCGCAGCTGTCCGGTAAGGTAAGGTAAGGTAAGATCATTTGAGCTGGGGGAGTTCAAAACTCAGTTCAGTAGGGAAATCAATAATCTACAGTTGAACAAAGGGAGAATGTATGTGTCGGGAGGGAGTGAGAATGTGGAGAAGAGGGGAACAGTAAGCATGACAGTGGGGATTAAAGAAAAGAAAGAGGGTGCGTATAAGAAACCTGCTCAGATTCTATGTAAGCTATGTAACAACAAACATAAATGGAGTTTCTGCGTAAAATACCCAACAAATGAGACAAAACTAGCACACAAAAAGAATGAAGCTATGTGTGGGTTGTCTAAGTGGGGAACATGGTAAGCAGGGACAATGTACTGCTACATACTTAAGGCCCTGTCGCCACTGCAAAGGACATCACTTTGATAAGTTGTGTCCTACTGCAGATAAAGTCAAAGACGTCAAAACAGAGGGTACTACAACTGTGACACTAGGTAGCACGCAAGACACCACTATATTGCCCACAATACAGATTCCCATGGAAGGTAATGACAGTAACAAAGTTTGTCGGGTACTTCTAGATCAAGGGTCTCAACGTTCCTTTATAAAGAGGTCCGTACTAGTGGGACTGAACCACCGAATCGTAGGGGCTGAGACTCTTCGATTACAGGGCTTCACAGGGGTTACTGATAAGCAAGACTACGAGATAGCGGAGATTTCATATTTCTACCGTAAAAACCGGTACTTTATAACTTGTATCGTAGTAGACAGCCTACCAGAATATGTATCTGTAGGTGTGAAGAAGGTGGAACACGCATTACGTAGAAAAGGGGTTAACTTGTTAGATCCCATGGGAAATCAGAGTGAGGTGCATGTTCTACTTGGTGTGGATCATTATTATGAAGTAGTATACCCTGGATTTAAAAAGATGTGTGGTGTAATTTTAATCCCCACTAAATTTGGATACTGCATGAGCGGAAAGGTGCATACTACACAGTCAAAGGTCCTGATCGACACGGTCTCGATATATAGAGTCAATGTAACCGCGGCAGAGGAGTTGGGAAGGGAGGATTCCCAACCTAGTGACCCTAAGATGGCTGCCGAGTTCGACCTGGAACGACTGTGGAGATTGGATCACATAGTCATTAATCCTATGGAGACTGATTATGACTCGGAAGTTGCGCTACAAAGGTTTGACGAGTCTGTGTGCTACTGTGCCTCAGACAAGCAATATAAAGTTAGTTTACCCTGGAAGAACAGTGAGATAAGCCTGCCTACCAACTATGGTTTGGCATTAGGTCGCTTGTGCGCATTACAGCGTAAATTGTCTAACGAACCGAGCACGTGCCAGGCGTATGACGATGTATTTCGGAGTTATGAAGATAGGGGCTTTATTGAGAGAGTCGATGTCAAGGAACCGTTTAAGAAGGGTAGGGTTCACTATCTGGCCCATCATGGGGTAAGGAAAGACAGCGTCACCACACCAATATGGGTGGTGTATGACTGCTCTGCCCACCAAGGTCAACAACCCAGTCTAAATGACTGCCTGTTGACAGGTCCGTCCATGGTGTCGGACCTGTCCCAACATCTATTGCGGTTTAGGCTGGGGAAGTACGCCTATACCAGTGACATTGAGAAAGCATTCTTGATGGTCAAGCTAAAGGAGGAAGATAGAGATGTTACCCGCTTTCTTTGGTTCAGCGACATTAGCGACTCTGAGAGCCCAATCATAATATACCGTTTTCGGGTTGTACTCTTTGGGGCCACGTGCTCGCAGTTTTTGTTAAATGCCACAATCAGAAAACATCTAGCTGACACTCTTGAGGACACAAGTAAACTATCTCGCGGGTTATATATTGACAATTTGCAGGGTTCTAGCGATAGTCAGGATGATTTGTTATATACATACTGGCAAGCACGCAGATTGTTTGCGGATGCACATCTATTTCTCCGCGAGTGGGTTACTAATAGTGAAGATCTTCAGAGCTTGATGCAGGTGGACGGTACGGCATCTCTTAACCAGGAAAAGTCCAGAAATTTGGGGATGATCTGGCAACCTAAACATGACATACTAACTTTTCAAACAAGGTCTTTTGCTCAGCAGATAGGAGCGCACACCAAAAGAAGTCTGTTGAGCAAAGTTGCGCAATTTTTTTATCCTTTGGGTCTAGCATTACCCGTTACCATAAGAGCTAGGATTCTAATGCAGGAAGTTTGGAGACGTAAAATAGGATGGGATGACAGTCTGCCCGAGGACCTGAATGACCAAGGGACATTGTTGTTGAATGAATATGCCATCCTATGTACTAAACCTATACCTCGTAAAGTGGCGGCGTTCGGTGACGTTACGTTACACACGTTTTGCGATGCTAGCGCCACGGCATACGGGGTAGCCATATATGTTGTTACTTCATTTGGGGCACATTTAGTTACAGCCCGGGCCAAGGTAGCCCCAGTTAAAAAGGTAACTATCCCTAAAATGGAATTGACTGCCATGCTGCTATTAGCACGTCTGGTGCAACATGTACGCGCAGCATACGAGAGCGAATTAAATATTGAAATCGTTCACGTATGGTGCGATAGTCAGGTCGCACTCAACTGGATACATAGCAAGAAGTCTCTGCCAGTTTATGTGCGGAATAGGGTAGATGAGATTAGAGCCCTTTTGCCAGACGTTGCTTATCATTATGTAAATACAAAAGAAAACCCTAGTGATCTCATAACTAGGGGTATAACGGCTAGCCAGTT
Source organism: Paralithodes platypus (assembly GCA_032716605.1). Lineage (NCBI taxonomy): Eukaryota > Metazoa > Arthropoda > Malacostraca > Decapoda > Lithodidae > Paralithodes > Paralithodes platypus. Next base: position 43,075,317 of record CM064573.1, on the reverse strand, counting down.
AATGAAGTCCGAATTGTGGTGGCATGGTCCAAAGTGGCTGCTCCATGAAAGTGAATGGACGATATGGCATGCTGTTGGTGAGGGACTTCTGCCACTGGAAACAGTGGCAGTTACAGCCCAACCAAAAGAGCCACCGGGTCCTATCATAAAGTGGGCAAGATTCGGTGACTATAATAAACTAGTCAGAGTTGTATTTACCTAATTGTATTTACCTAATTGTAGTTTACAGGAGTTGAGCTAAGCTCGTGTTGTCCCGTCTCTCAGTCTACTTTTTATCCAATTTTTTCTTGAAAATATGGATGTTCCTTGTAGTGGCTTGGGTGTTGCGATATGTATCCAATCTCAAGCTTAAAGTAACGGGCCAACTCTGCAACAGGGGTCACAACATTGATGCTCGTGAATTTAAAGCAGCTGAAGTAACTTTGATCAAATGGGTTCAAGTAGAAACCTTTTCCAATGAATTAGAATCCTTGAAAAGCTCGAATAAGATATTAATGCCTAATATAGTGCGTCAACTAAGGTTGCACCTAGACAATGGCCTCATCAGGTGTGAGGGTCGCCTGAAGTGGTCGGGTGTACCAGACGGCACAAACCGCCCTATTCTTATGCCAACAAGACATCACGTTACTGATCTATTGATCATGCGTGCACATAGGGAAGTAAAACACTACGGGGTATGTCATATTATATCAAATTTATGTCTCACATGGTGGATACCCAGAGTTCGACAAGTAGCTCGACGCGTAGTAAGAAAGTGTGTGATATGCCAGAGACTAAAAGGTAAACCATATGCAACTGGACCAGCTCCACCTCTACCTGAATGCCGTGTAAAGCACGTAGAACCTTTTCAAGCGGTAGGATTAGATTACACAGGGGCATTGAAGATGAGGGAGCATGAGAAGGTTTATATATTATTGTTTACCTGTGCAACGTCTCGAGCGGTACACCTAGAACTATGTGATAATATGTCTAGCGAAGAATTTATGCTGGCGTTTAGACGGTTTTGTGCCCGTCGTTCATTCCCTCAACTCATTCTTAGCGACAATGCTCCCACTTATGTCCAAGCATCAAAATATCTAAAGGATATGAGTAGTGATCCTACTATCAACACTTTTTTGGGAGAGAAGAAGTGCGAATGGAGGTTCATTCCAGTTAAGGCACCTTGGTTTGGTGGAATGTGGGAACGATGTGTCGGCATAATAAAGTCAGGACTCAGAGCGGTTGTAGGACGTGCTCTATTAAAGAAGAGTGAGTTGACGACAGTCCTCACAGAGATAGAGGCAGTCGTGAATGATCGCCCGCTTACATATGTGTACACCGACCTGCAAGAACCACTACCATTAACGCCAGCTCACTTGCTATACGGAAAACCACCGACTGCGTTTCCATCTGATTTTCAGTCCATAGTAGAGTTAGAGGATCCCTCGTTGTACTCTGAGGTAGCGGTGTCTAAGAGATACCAGTACAGTATATATCCAGGATAATCGAGGATTTTAGGAAACGGTGGATTAGTGAATATCTGCTAGCATTGAGGGAAAGGAGTGTTACTCCCTCTGGTAGACCAACGGCACCTACAGTTGGCAAAGTTGTTTTAATTAAAGAAGATAGTCCTCGTTTATACCGGAAATTAGGCCGCGTGTTGGAGGTATACAAGGGGGCAGACTCTGTAGAGCGGGTGGCACTATTGAAGACAGCCACTGGAACTACTGTTCGTCCTATCGCACGTTTGTACGCTTTGGAGCTCGATTCCGCATTGCAATCTGATGCTCCACCTGTTATTGCTGGGTCCGAGGATTCTCAAAGGAACGACTCACCTCTTACTGATGGTGATCATTCTCGGACCGGGACGCGTCCCAGACGCGCTGCTGCTGGCGCCGTCGACTTGTGGCGTCAGAAGATAGCCTCTGGGCAACTTTAGGTTTAAGGTGGGGTTCAGGTCTTTTTTTGTGGGGGGAGTGTATCGTATAAATACGATAGAATATGACTCTTTTGTGATCTCGTATGTCTCTGTGACGTCACGATCGCTCCTACAGCACGACGTAGGACGAGTAGATCGTATATTATAAGATTGTAAATAAGTTAAGTTATAAAAGGCCTAATATGCTATTAAGCAATATTGCCATGGTCTTATGTAGTATATATGAATTTATCGTATATATTAATATAATTTATCGTATAGAGCAACCTAGATGCGGTACGATAATTTGGGCTCCTGGTGTTTTGCCAAGGCAGCAAGGTGTGCTTTCGAGGAACACCAGAGCTTTCACGAACACCAACCAGTTAACATCTAAATTTCCGCCCTCAGTTGATCGTGCTTTTGTGCCTCTAATCACAATACACATACAGCAATACACACAGCTACACCATCACGACGCTCTCATCGACACCATGACTGACTGACAGATAAGCATAATAATCATGTCCATTCCCATGTAATCATTTATTCTTTCTTTAACTTGACTCGTGTCTCGGGACCGAAGTCTCGATCCCCATTGTCCACCGCCATATTGGGTAAAACGTTCTCCCTTGCCTCATTGCCACGTGGAACTATTGGTGAGTTAATTCATGGCTAATATTAACCCTTATAACCTTACCCTATATATAAATTTATTATGTGAGACCTTTGGATATAAATTAGCTTGTTTCAGATTGAATTCAATTTAGATATGGAGTAGTTTTCATTTAGATTGATTTATTTGATTCATTATAGCTTAGTAATATTTAACTTCCATTGATAGTTTACCACAATTACTGATAATGTTTATACTCATTCAGAGTGGGACAAAAGGTGCACTACACTTTCCAATCCTACATTATGGTACAATGTTGTAGGATTATTTCTACCTTTTATTAGAACAGTATTTCAATACCATGGTTAACCTGTTCATTCATGCATAGCCATATAGGTTAAGAGGATTAATAATTTAGCCGTCCGGCTGGCTTAGTTGATAGCGTGCCTGATACCCATCTTGCAGGTCTCGCGTTCAATCCCCTCTCAGATTGAAAAGTTTTCAGGGATATAGCCGGCGGTTACCATCTCCTCACGAGCAAGGGGGATGGGTAATGGTCAATGGTAGACTAAAGAAAGCCAAGCGCTTGTGAACCCGCTTGTGAACCCTCGAAGGAGGAGAACGGGCGCTATATAAGTAACCTGACGATTATTATTGTTATTACAATACTGTATTATTATTAACTTTTATTCCCAACCAAAGGCGGGACAAAATCAAGAGATATTATCTATCTTTCCTTAGACCAAGTACTGTATATACATGGACACGATTAACCGGTTGGTTCTCATCCATTCGTTTTACCCAGATTTTACTGTTTTACCTACTATTAGTAGATCAATAATTTTGATTTACAAAGAATCCCAAATTATCACTCCTTCAGTAAGGATACTATGATATTGTCATTCAAGTATAACTACTAGTAGTAAACCAATAATTTTGATTCACAAAGATTCCCAGGTTATCACTCCTTCAATAAGGATACTATGGTATAATCAGTATCATTCAAGGCTAACGCTTGACTACTCAACTCAGCAATAAACATTTTATATTTTAGGCTCCGGACCAACTCTCGAGTTGGTCAATGATTAATTGAACCTCCCTCCGGTCCCACTTTGGGTCGGCGAGTGTCCTGGTCTGGGGCTCTTTTACATACTGTATCTCCGATCACTAGGAGACCCCCACATTCTCTCTGAGTCCGGGTTTTAGCAGAGTAGGCTGAGAGAGGGGACCTCTTAGATATTTATAACATTGCCTTCTCTGCCGGAGTTCCACAAGAACGAGAGGACACTCAAAGAAAATTTACAAAGAAAGAAATAGGCTTGAGAAGGCAAAGAAGGCATATACTGACAATGCACAATCACAAACAACTCATCACAACCCCCACACGTATCTCTGAGAACACTGCCACAATAATAGACCACATAAACTGTAACAGAGAGGACAAAATATCCCAATCAGGGGTTATACAGACTGGGATAAGTGATCACTTCGTCACATATTGCACACGAAAAACCACAAAAATTACCCTAGAGAATCACAAGGTTATCAAAACAAGGTCACTCAGAAACTACAATAAAGAAACATTTCTGGACATTTTATAGAATACAGACTGGTCTCCAGTGTTTGGAAGTACAAACGTTAATGACGCATGGGTTGGCTTCAGAACCATCATCACAAATATTCTAGACGAAATAGCTCCTCTGAAAGACATACGAATTAAAGCAAGGTCAGACCCATGGATCAACAATGACATACTACACCATCTGGAACACAGAGACAATCTGTTAAAAAGGCTAGCGAAACATAGACAGGATCAAGGTCTGAAACATGAGTTCAACAGGGCCAGGAATAAACTAAGTAGGAAAATAAAATCAGCGAAAACTAATTATTTTCACAATAAGGCAGAGGAATATCAGAATAACCCAAAGAAACTATGGAGGTACCTAAAAACAACAGGCTACAGCAACAAGACAAGGGATTTGTCTAACACTAATATTGCTCTCACCATTAATGATCAGGTTTGCCACGATAAATGACAAATTTCAACCTACTTCAACTCCTTCTTCACCTCCATAATAATAATAATAATAATAATCTTCTGGTTACTTATATAGCGCCCGTCTCTCCTCCTTCGAGGATTCGCAAGCGCTTGGCTTTCTTTAGTCTACCCGAGACCATTACCCATCCCCCTTGCTCATGTGGAGATGGTAACCGCCGGCTGTATCCCAGAAAAACTTTTCAATCTGAGCGGGGATTGAACGCCAGACCTTCAAGGTGGGAATCAGGCACGCTATCAACTGAGCCAGCCGGACGGCTGGCTGACGGTCCATAGCAAACACACTTGCACAGAACCTACCTCAACCTCTCAATAAATACACGACAACAACGGCCACCTTTCGAAATTTCTACAGAGATAAAGACATACACCCGAACACATTTGGATTGCAAAATGTTAATAATAATAATAATAATAATCTTCTGGTTACTTATAGAACGCCCGTCTCTCCTCCTTCGAGGATTCGCAAGCGCTTGGCTTTCTTTAGTCTACCAGAGACCATTACCCATCCCCCTTGCTCATGGGGAGATGGTAACCGCCGGCTGTATCCCAGAAAAACTTTTCAATCTGAGCGGGGATTGAACGCGAGACCTTCAAGGTGGGAATCAGGCACGCTATCAACTGAGCCAGCCGGACGGCTGGCACCAAAATACACTTTTGACGAGCTGTCTAACCTAAATGTACATAAAAGCACAGGACCAGACAAAATTCCTGCCAAATTTCTACGAGATGGAGCCATTGTTATAGCAGGCCCCCTAACCCACATCATCAACTTGTCAATTAACACCAACACTGTACCTGCTGAACTGAAGGAAGCTATTGTAACCCCTCTATTCAAGAAAGGAAATAAACTAGAAGTTGGTAACTACAGACCAGTTAGCATATTATGTATTGTATCTAAAATCCTTGAAAGAGCGGTATACACCCAAATTGAACACTACCTCAAACAAAATGATCTATTCTATAAGTTTCAATCAGGTTTCAGATGCATGTACTCGACAGACTCCTGTCTCATCCACTTAATGGATCACATTCGTAAAGAAATGTCTAAAGGTAACTACACCGGTATGGTTCTTGATCTACAAAAACCGTTTGACACAGTAGACCATGATATCCTATGTAATAAACTACAAGCAATGGGCATAGGGTCTGTGAACTGGTTTAAATCTTATCTTAGTGGTAGAACCCAAAGAGTCAAAATTGATGATAATATATCTGATCCTATGCCAATTAACTGTGGGGTCCCGCAGGGAAGCATCCTTGGTCCCTTACTCTTTCTCTGTTATGTGAACGACATGGAACTGAGCGTATCATGTAAATTATTACTGTATGCAGACGACAGCGTGCTTCTGGTTTCAGGAAAAGACCCAATAAGTATTGCCGCTTCACTTTCCAAAGAACTAGAATCATGTAATGAATGGCTAGTGGACAATAGACTATCTCTTCACCTGGGCAAGACGGAAGCCATCTTATGTGGAACAAAACGCAAACTGAAAGACATTGTGGGCTTCTCGGTCAACTGTAATGATATTCCTATAACAACAGTGTCACAAGTTAAATATCTCGGACTAAAACTGGACGCGAGTTTGTCAGGTGAAACAATTTTGGAATCTATCCTGAGTAAGTGTAGAGCACGTATAAAATACCTGTATAGACAGGTGGGATGCTTGCCCGCGGCGACCAAAAAAGACCCTCTGCCAAGCGCTTGTACAATGTCATTTTGACTATTCTGTGTCATCCTGGTACTCTGCATCATCTAAATCAGCACAGCACAAACTTCAGGTCACTCAAAATAAAATGGTTAGGTTCATGCTGAACCTAGGACCCAGATCACATGTTGGCCAGGAACAACTTCAGTCACTAGGTATGCTCAATGTCTCTGACAGGGCCAAACAAATCAGGCTCACTAATGCCTTCAAAATTTTCTATGACAGAGCTCCAGAGTATCTAAAGAATGATTTTGTTAAAGCAAATGAGAGGAGTGGACATAATACAAGAAACAGGATGTTTAATTTTAAGGTCCCGAGAATCCAAGGACAGGGTAAGCAAACATTCTTCTTCACCGCCATCAAAGACTGGAACGACCTACCCCAGTCAGTCCGTGAAAAGAGAACACTGTATTCCTTCAGACGTAGCCTGAAGGAACACCTGAACCGGACAGCTGCGAGAAGGGAGCACCAAGCTTATGTCTACTACTAAATGCGACATAAGAGATAGACAAACCAAACTGAAATGATTACTGATTACGGATTACTGATATTTACTATAGGATGTAAGGTATCTTAAAATAACCCCCTAGAAATACTTTCTCTAAAGTATCTATTTCTTTATCCTCCCCATTTTCCCCAGCTAACCTAATCCCACAAGGACCCCAATGGAAATACGCCTAACGGCCTTATTGGGCTATCCTTAGTTGGAATTATGCAAGGCTGGTACAAGTCATATTTGTAACATACTATGTGGTACCAACTCTGTAAATTGCTAACTGAATAAATATTATTATTATTATTATTATTATTATTAAGTGTTCCTACATCACTTTCGTTTTTGCCAGTTACAAATAGGCCTATAGGCTGTCCTAACTTCAGGTTTATCGCATATTACATCTAATATTTGTCTTTATCGTAACTCAGCTCTCTACATCTCGGTATTCATGATATTTTGACAATATCCATATCCAAAATAAATAATCTAGACTATTGATAATTTAAATATATTAGCTCAAGAGTGGATTCGATTATGATTTGTGAGAGTACGTTGCACAATTAATAGGCCTACGATCGAATCTCTCCAAGTCTTCAAATATTTTTGTTTACCTTTAAAACCCTCCAGCCCCGGCTATGTATTATACAGTATATATATTCCCCGAAATCCGGGGGTTTTGGCTGAAAAACGTCTACGCCTAGGCTACCGCATCTTTGTTATTTGGCTTGCTTCCGCATTCCCGCGCATCCCCAAGCGTAGATGTGTTTCGTACCTGTAGAATGGCGTTAAGTAGAGCTCTCTAAGTCAACTGGTTCAGTTGTGATGATGATTTCATTGGAGATAACTTTATGGCAAAAACAGCCACTTTACACTACTTTTCGATACTAAACAATAACATACAGGCACACATGAACAAGCGACGCACTCCTTCTTGTGGCCGGAGATGCGGGGCGTCGGTCCAGCCGGCTGTTGTTTACATGCGTCGGACGTACGCCTCGCACACCAAGCTTACAGGCTTTGAGCTCATGGATTTTTAAGAGCCCTTCCGGGTAGCTCGGGTGTGTTTTTTATGGGTGTTTAAGAGCCCTTCCGGGTCTGAAGGGTTAAGCAATATTTATTAAGTAATCTTTATTATCATGTCTTCCTTAGCATTTTCACACATCAAATCACATACGAAAAATCACGAAATATAGAGGGTGCACTAGATTCCAGCACAAAAAGTAGGCTAGTTGGCTTGGCTTTTGGCGGGCCGCTGGAGGTGGTGGGGGCTGCGATACCGTGTTTACCACAGGTGGGAGTTTTGCGGACTCAAGGTTAGCAACATGGAGGTACTTTCCAGAGCTACAAACCCGCAAATAGGCGGCCATTTTGGCGCCAACGCTAATGCGCCACCAAAATGACACTTTCGCCATGGCGAAATTGGCGATTTGCCTATGTGTATGCGGAAGTGCCCAGCTCTGGTAATGGAGTATGATGGAGTGTAAGGGAGTTGTTTGGAGTTGGAAAGAGTTGAAACAGAGTCTAACAGACTTTTCATTTGGTGATGGGCTGGTCTATCAGAGTGAGAACTGAGTGATCTCTACCATACCCATAGCTTACTCTGACTGTTCCTTTTACTTATATATTTTCTAGATCTCGTGTCACGGCGTCTCTTCCGTGGATTGACCTCTCAATCTACCAAGATTGGAAGCCAAAGCGTCACTTTTTTCCTTTGCCCCTCAACTTTCTCTTCATAATTGCTGAGGGGCACAGGGCCCTGGGTGGGGCTTTGGTTTCCCGGGCGTTTCCGCACCCTTCTCAGCTCCCCGCCATGGTGTGGCTTCGGTCACCCAGGCTTTATTGTGGTAGGCAGGGAGGGTTCTGTGGGGGCGCTCGGTTATAGCCTTGGCCTTGTTCGGGGTCTTGGGGCTGTTCGGCCAGGCAGTCTGGGGAACAACAACAACAGACTTTTCAAATTCGGGACTGAAATTTTAAATGAGTGAAATTTTCTGAGGCGGCCCAGACTCAGACACTCAGCGGAGTGCTACAGAGTATTCAGAGGTTCCACAGAGTTTCTTCAAGAGTCGATGTAGAGTCCACACAGAATTGCTATTCTGTTACACTCTTCACCAAACTCCTTGATGTGAGAAGGCCCCTTTAGGAATGGTTGCAATTGTGAAATAATTCAGTAATCAATAATCAATAATAATCAATATTATTATATAATCAAAAATCAATTGTTGAACGCATGTAAATAGACCGTAGCCATCGCCGCATTTGAACAGTTCTCAGTATCACAACAAAACAGCCGGTCTTATTTCCCACCTCACACAATAACAGTTCACTGTACAGTGTTCTAGTCCTCACCCATTGCAAGACAATACTGATTAATGCCTCTGGTTAGGCAATTTATTTGCAGAGATATGAGTATCTGCAAATGACGAACATTGGGAGTGTACACGGTTTCTAGGCTCCCGGCCGCAATAACTGACCTAATTATTTTCACCATAAAAACTGAACCACTTGGTGTAGAGACTTCTAGTCTTCACCCATCGCAAGATAATAATGATTACTGCCGCTGGATATACAGTAAACCCTCGCCATCTCGGACTAATTAGGGGGAGACCCAGTCCGAGATGACCGAAAATCTGAGATGTCCGGAGTCCGACTTGTGTCCGACCTAACAGAGGATAAAATCCGACCTAACCAATGTACGTCCGAGGCAACAATGAACCCGGAGACTACGGAAAAAATCCGACCTCAAGAGAGAAGTCCGCATCAACCTAGAAAACTAAGACAACCCTTGAACCCTGTAATCTGTAATAGAAAACAGTACAGTACTGTACATGTACAGTATATTTTAGTTTTACAATATGTATTGTACAGTAGGCTATATTACACTTACTGCTTCATTGCTCTTGTCTGTAGTCTTGATGTCCCCCCTCCCCCCTCCCCAACACTGCATTAATTACAGTTTCATACAGTTTCTTACAGTAGATCCTCTGGAAAAAGGCAAACTAGGCCTGTGTATCCAGCTCAGTGCCAGTACTTGCACTACTGCGGTCGTTCACTGTGTTGGCGGCGGCGGCAGCAGACGCAACAATTTTACTATTCTGTATTTTTGCTTTTTAATCAAACTTCAAATCTTGTCTTCCCCATGCTTTATGAAGATTACTTTCAAACTTCCTTATTAATTCGGAATCGACTACATACTGGGGCAGTGCGTTCCACTCATTTACCACTCTATCACAAAATGAGTTCTTTGCCTTTTCAAGCCTATTTCTTTCTTTGTAAATTTTCTTAGAGTGTCCTTTCGTTCTTGTTCCCTCCCGCATCAAGAAGATACCTTCACACACATCCTCATCATACTTTCCTGACACTATCTTAAAAGTCTCTATCATATCCCCTCTCTTTTTCCTATACAGTGGAGCCCCCATCCTAGCTGCTAATCGGTTCCACAGAAATAGAGCTAGGATTGAAACAGCCAAGATCGGGGCACTGTTCTTATGGGGAAAATTCAATCGGTTCCGTGCTCATGCCAAAATTTGCGTCTTTTTCTATTTTTTGCCTACGAAAACATGTTTTATTGTACACAAATTAAATTTTATGCATTATACTGTATCATATAATACACCATAGAATAAGTTTTTAATAACTAGAAAAAAAGGTCCAATATCTAAACAATTACCGCACTTTTTCCCAGTGTTAGGCTATGAAAACATGTTTTTTGTCTAGGCTACATCAAGTAGCCTAGGCCTAAATCTTATGCATTGTAAATAATAATATAGACATGGCTAAATGACAGTCCTAACCATAAATACTGTAGATTGGGGCATTGTTTCTATCATGCAATTTTTTTTAGGCCTAGCCTAGGCCTAGGTTCTAAATTCGTCCAGCCACCCCTCAAGTACCCATTTCGCCCCAAATACATCCAATAAATACATATTATGAGGAAAAGACGTATAAATACGTATTATGAGAAGATTACTTACCACACAGATTTTATTATAAATCATTGTCATATTTAGCCTAGGCTAACATCGTCTAGGCTAGGCAATTCAATCGCTTTCGTCCGACATGGACTGGTCTTTGCTGTGTTTTGAGCATGAAATTCCTTCATTGCCACCACCAGGCCAACCATCCCTATCACTAGATGTACTAGAGGTTATAATAAACGCGAGAGATAAGGGGTTCAGGCACAAAAAGGCTTGCAAACAGTTGTTTTGTCAACACAGATACTAGCTAAACTGCAAGCGTCTGCTTAGTGATGACGTCATACAAAGATGGCGGCATCTTGTGCATTTGACGATCGGATCTCGGATTCACTCGGATTTCGTCTCTAAACGGCAAGCTACTGGCAGATTCTTTCGTTATGTTAAAACAAAATTATTGTTTTAGTTTGTTTTCTAGTTTTATGTCGAGTTTTTCGTTATTTTTGCTATTTTTTCGGGTTTCGGCTGGGATTTTGATGCGAGGAATGAGGCTTTTGGCGCGAGAATTGAAATGGGGAATATTTGGTGTGTGGTGCGAGAATTGAATCAACGAAGACCGGTGTAGCTAGGATGGGGGCTCCACTGTATGCCCTTTTCACCCCCCACCTCCATCTCACTGTCCTTCTCCACCTCACTGTCCTTCTCCACCTCACTGTCCTTCTCCACCTCACTGTCCTTCTCCACCTCACTGTCCTTCTCCACCTCACTGTCCTTCTCCACATCACTGTCCTTCTCCACATCACTGTCCTTGACCACCTCACTCCCCTTCTCACTGTCCTTCTCCACCTCACTGTTCTTCTCCATCTCACTGTTCTTCTCCACCTCACTGTTCTTCTCCACCTCACTGTTCTTCTCCACCTCACTGTTCTTCTCCACCTCACTGTCCTTGACCACCTCACTCCCCTTCTCACTGTCCTTCTCCACCTCACTGTCCTTCTCCACCTCACTGTTCTTCTCCATCTCACTCCCCTTCTCACTGTCCTTCTCCACCTCACTGTTCTCCTCCACCTCAATGTCCATCGCACTGTTTTCTCCACCTCACTGTTCTTCACACCCCACTCTTCTTAGACCATATCCCTTGTCTTTCATGGAACCCTTACCTTTACCCTTACCCACACTGTACTCCTCCACCACACTGTTCTTCTCCATGTCACAAACAATGTCAGGTTCAGGTATGTCCATGAGCACAGGCATGCTACTCATTAAGTCATCCATGTCCAAGTCTGAGAGTGGCACAGTGTCTGCAGTGCTCCACGAGGTGCTAGCAACTGAGGAAACACTTGGGAGAGAGGAGGTACTGGCAACTGAAGCTACACTGTAGAGGGAGGTGGTGCTAGCAAGCGACACCCCACTGGTAGCAGACGAAGTACGAAGTCTGGGAGGAGCAGACGGTACAAAGAAGGAGCTGATTTTCTTCTGTTTTTTGCGATCAAGGTGTGACCTCTGAATATGGAATCGACCATTACGCAGTGGTTCATATAGGGACTGCAATTTCGGGTCATCTTCTTGGGCCAGATACTGAAGAATGGTGTCAAAGGAGTCTAGGGCCTGCGAGACTGATATCTTGGCCACCTGTGTCTCTTCGTCTGACTCATCCTGGGGCTCTTCCTCGGGTATCCCTAACACCTATTATACTGCAATTTGTTCGTCAGTCTTATGCTCATCTCCAGGTAGGTCCACCCATTCCTCAGTGTGTTGAAAGAAACTTCCCGCCACGCCTCTGCCCAATTGTAGATGCAGTCTTTCAATGTACTGTATATTGTCCTGTATATTGTACCTATATTGTTTGGTCCTGATGTGGCGGCGTCTACGCCGTGGGGCCACCTCCCGAGGCTGCCAACCGCGGATGGATGCCGACCCTCTACGGCCGAAGACAAAATCAACGACCAGTGGAGGAAAACCGGATGCCGGCCGCGGGGAGCAGTTTCGGAAGCCAAACCGTCACAACCATTCCCTGACGGGTCCTTGGAGCGGCTTCGGTCGCGCCGGGAATTTCCACACCTCTCACACCACACACAAACATCACACAGTTTTTCCTACACCGAGAAATGACTCTCCGGCTGTCATTTCTCGAAGACTTCTTCTAGCCGGAGACATTGAGAGCAACCCAGGACCCACGTACACATACATATGTCCAACTTGCTCAAAACCCATCACTTCGAGTCGCCATACTAAGGGTTCAGTTCTCTGCAATTCATGCGGGAACTGGACCCACTTCACCTGCACAACACTTGCCTCCAAGAAACACTACACAAACACCTGGACCTGTTCCTCATGCCCCTCCCTCTCCCAGTCAAATCCCTCACCTAAAACCCATCCACATATCCTCCCCAACCCACCTAACCTTCCCATATCATCCACTCCCCCCCCCCCCTAAAACCCGTCCACCTCTCCTCCCTAACCCACCTAACCTTCCCATACCATCCACATCCTCAACTCAACACACCACACCCCATCCTAATCCATTCCAACCCCCATCTCCTGCTCCCCAATCCCCACCCCCACCTCACCCATCCCCCCCCCCCCCCCCCCCCCCCTCACCCCCACCCCCCCCCCCACCCCACTCTCGTGCAGCAGCACCCAACATACATCGTGCACATAACATTAACATTCTTCAACTGAACATAGATGGCATCAACACAAAGAAACACGAACTCTCACACTTCATCAAACAACACAACATACACATTGCCATCTTACAAGAAACAAAACTCTGCACAACACAAAAAACACCCACATTTCATAATTTCACCACCATCAGACAAGACCGGGCTGTCGGCGGGGGCGGTGGACTCATCACCCTGGTACACAAAGAAATATCATACATAGTAACCAGTGTACAAATCAAATCCCTCCTCCCCCCAAATGATAACACAACAGAAATACAGTCAATTAAAATACGCACTGGCAACAACTCCAACATAACCATCATAAACACATACATCCCTCCCCAAACATCCCCTACAGTACCAAATGAATACAGACCACACTTACAACACATCACAAACACCCCACACACCCCACACATCATCCTGGGTGGTGACTTCAATGCCAAGACGTCGGCCTGGTTTGTCGACAACCCCGACACAGACAGAGGGCTGGTACTACAAAACCAAACCGATAACCTCATCATCCTTAACGACATCCATCAACATACCCATATTCCTCACCAAGCCCTCTATAACCCATCATCTCCAGACATCACCTTTTGCTCCCCAGAACTCGCCCCCACAACATCCTGGAGGGTGGTCAGAACCTTAGGCTCTGACCACCTCCCGATCATTATCACCACCAAAACCAGACTCGCCCCAGCTAGCCACAAACACACATACACCAATTATAAAAGAGCTAACTGGGAAGCATTCACAAATGAGACAGAACAACACTTCACAACTCTAAACAGTACACCCATCACTAACATCAACAATGCTGTACACATACTCAATAAAACTATCCAAAACGCTGACAAGAAACACATTCCAAGAGGTAACAGAAAAAGACACAACCCCAACTTTACACCAGAAATTCAAAACCTCATCAGACAACGCGACATACTGAAACACTCCCCAGCACCCCACACACAAGACATCACACAACAAATTCAAGCACTCAACACCCAAACTAACAACAAAATACAAGAACAACAAAAACTAAATTGGAATAACTTCCTACAAACACTTGATCACAAAACAAACCCCAAAAAACTCTACAAAACACTAAACAGCATCACACTTTCCAACAGCAACACAACACAATCACATGCTGCAATCACAACAACAGACTCTACTCCTTCATGTAAACAACAAGCAAACACTCTCATCAATCACTTCTCACATGTCAGCCACCTAAAACCTCACAAAGACGACCGACGTGTCATCCAACGTAAGAGACAATTCCCCACAGACCCTGACTATACACCCTTCACCAATCACCAGACAAAGCATATCATCAACAATCTCAAGCACTCACCCGCCTGTGGCCTAGACAACATAAGCAACATACACCTCAGACACCTGGGACCACAAGGCATACAAGCACTCACTAACATATCAAACTACAGCTATTCACACAACACAATACCAGACATTTGGAAGCATGGTATCATCATCACATTCCCCAAACCCAACAAAGACCCCACGCTACCCTCCTCGCACCGCCCCATCACACTCCTTTGCTCCCCCTCCAAAGTCATGGAACGCCTAGTATTACAACTAATTACACCTGACCTACCCCTAGCTCCAACACAACATGGCTTTAGGCCACTGCACTCCACAAACACTCTTCTCACAGACCTCACACAAAGAGCTTTCGACGGCATCAACTCAGCTAGACCACCACACAGATCACTATTAGCCACACTCGACATTAGTAAAGCCTTCGATGCCATCCCCTGCCACAACCTAACAAACAAAATCTACAACACAAACATGCACAACAACACAAAAAGGTGGCTGGCCAACTTCCTAGCAGGCAGATGTGCACACGTATCTTTTGCCGGTCAGTCATCTAAAATCAGAAACTTTCCAAACGGAGTCCCACAAGGATCCGTCCTATCACCCGCACTCTTCAATCTGTACATGCACGATATAACTACACCCAATACGCCCCAAATAAACTTAGCCTCCTATGCAGATGACATAACACTCACATGCACACACCATGACCCAAAAAGAGCAACAGATCTCCTTCAACCCTATCTCAACACACTACATGGCTGGTGCACTACAAACAGACTTAATCTAGCCCCAGCCAAATCCACCGCAACCCTGCTCACAAGTTGGACAGGAGAACACGAATACATCCCTCAACTCACCATAAACAACACACCCCTAACACATACACACACACCCAAAATCCTAGGAGTAACATATGATACTCATATGACATTCAAACAGCACACCACAAACATTAAAAAGAAACTGACACCCAGACTTAACGCCCTCAGGTCACTTGCTCACACAAAATTTGGACACAACAAAGAAACTACCACCACAGTATATAAACAATACATAAGATCAGTGATGGAATACGCAAGCCCAGCCTGGGCTTCTAACCTAGCTGAAACACATCATAAGACCTTACAGACTATTCAAAACAAAGCCCTGAAGATCATTACAGGCTGCACAGCTACTGCACCCACAGATCACCTACATCAAGAAACCAAAATCCTCAAAGTCAACGACCATTTGGACATGAGAGGCACTCAATTCCTGGCAGCAGCCTCCACGAACCAAGACCACCCACTAAACTACATGGCAACACACCCACAGACACCAAGAAATATCAAAACAACACCCAGCACACGGTATCACACACAATTATTGTCCTCTCTCCCTCCCTGCCCACCCCGAACCAACTTCCAGAAGCACATCCATACTCATATCTCTCACCGATCCATCCACTCACTCACAGACAACACGCAGCTGCATGCACGACCTCCCGAAATCCATCCTTCCGAATCCTCCCTTCCTCGCGAGGACAGAGTCCACCTGGCCAGGCTGAGATGCGGACACCATCCAGCTCTCCTGAGCTATCAGAAAAGACTGGATGACTCCGTTGTCGACGCCTGCCCGGGATGTAACACAGCACCCCATACCATTAAACACATCATAGAAGACTGCATTTCACACAACCACTTACGCCAACAACACAATCTACACTCAATGAGAGCTCTGTGGGAAAGCCCGATCGTGGCCATGGCCTTTCTCAGGGACTCGGGGCTGTTCGGCCAGGCAGCTTAGGGAACAACAACAACAACAACAACTGTATATTGTTTCAGGTTTTGTAGAGATTTCTTTCCGCGAGTATCCACATACCCCTCATCGTCCATCCCATCTTTTATGATGACAAGACACTGCTCCAGAAACTTCCTCTTGTAACGCCTTTTACACGCTTCAATTATCCCTTGGTCCATGGGCTGAATAACACTTGTGGTATTAGGAGGCAAGAACATGGTCTTGATTTTGCCATTGGCACTCTCCAATTTCGTGGTACATGGGTGGGCAGGTGCTTTATCAAGCAATAGGATGGCAACAGCTTCGTCATAGGGTACACCATAGTGGGAGGTTTGACGTACCTCCCAACCTACCAAATAGGAAAACCTACTATTTGGTAGTAGTCTTGGAAAATCCAACGTCAAGGCTATTAACCTAATTGCAATGACGACTTGTCTATTTTGACTGCTATGTCGTCATTCCAACCGCGGTTAAAAAGAAAACGTCTAGAGTCTACTCCTTATCTTGCTCTAGGAGACGTTGTACATTAACCAAAACTACCACCGAAGGTGAAAAAAGCATAGAAGAGAAGAAAAAGGGGTTTACCTTAGTTACCGCTCAAGGCCCATCCCGTATTCCGTCATGCGCAGATCCCTGTCGAACGTGCGCATGAGCGACCCTCTCTTGTCATCACATCTCACGTCAGCAGAAGAACGCGGATGGGCAGGGGTCCGGCGTGAGGGAGGGTATTATGTACGTTGGATTTTCCAAGACTACTACCAAATAGTAGGTTTTCCTATTTGGTAGGTTGGGAGGTACGTCAAACCTCCCAATTTGTTAGTAGTCTTGGCAAATCCAACGTCAAGGCTGCATAACAAATAGGAGGAGGACATCCAAGCCCAACATACCAAAAAAAACAATGCATAAAACAAAATTATGAATGACAAAGAAACACAAGTTAAACAAGAGAGTTTAATAAAAGAGTGAAAAACTGAGGAGTAGCTAAAAAGAGCAGTTTTAACACGTGCCCGTCATTCATAGTAATGCAAAACCATAGACTCGTCTGAAACCAAAAAGTACTGTACACAAAATCCCTTTTCTTCCAAAACGAACAAAAACATGGAACACAAAAATAAAACACAATTTTCAAGTTGGCAAAAAAAAAAACACTTATGTACTGTATACATATAACATAATCCCAAACTTGCAATCCAGTGTTGCAAACCCATACTCCCCCCCCCCCCCCTTTTCAAAGAAAACAAAGTAAAAGAAAGAGTGACAAGGGCGGAAGACCAGGCAACTTCGCTAGAGCTCTAGGAAACACGACTCCCGAGAGCTATCACAGGCCGAGGGGGTCTAACAATGGACATGGAGAGGTAGGAGGAGACGAAGGTATGGACAGAAGACCACAAACCCGCCGAGGCGACGTCAGGCAACGAACGAGTCTGCAGGAACCGTAAGGAGGCAGCAAAGGACCGCACATCGTGCGCAGAACCCCGACAAGCAGGGTTACTGGCACGAATGACCCGACAAATGTGGCGTCCTATCTGTACCTTCGAGAGCCTCCCACCAGTCCGAGGAGACACCCACACAGCAGTACCCGAAGTCGGAGCCACAGACTCAACATAGGAGTGCAAGGCCTGCACCGGGCACAACACATGGTGAGTATGCCCACGCTTTAAAGCCTGGATGGTGAAAGGCTTGAAAACGTGGGTCTCTCTCTCATTCTTGGCAACAAAATGAGGGGAGGGGGCTAACGTGACGACATTCAAGGACGGGGAGAAGCGCATGCATTCCTGGGACCGCGACATGGCAGCTAGTTCAGACACCCTATCCCCAGTGGCCAGAGCGACAAGGAAGAGTGTACGCTCCAGCAACTGAACCGGTGTAGTGTCCCGTGTATATGTGTGTGAAGCCAGAAGGTCCAGAGCACGCCCCAGATCCCACTGAGGAGGGATCTGGCGCGGAGGCGGTCGCTCCCTGAAGGCAGCCTTCATGAAGGAATCCAGCTCCTTCGGTGGAACGACCAGCCCAGTGACGGACTCAAAGACCTCCCGGATGGCAGACAAGTGGTTACGTATAGTGTTGACTTGAAAGCGACGTGTACGGAAGAGGTGAAACAAGTAGTGTAGGACGAGGGAAGGAGAGCTAACAGTCTGACGAGTGTTCTGTATCCACCTAGTAAAAGACCTCCAGTGGGACTCGTAAGTCCCCCAAGTCGAAGACGTCCATGAACGCTTCACGAAGTCAGTCAGGTCCCGTCCGTGGACTGGGAGCCACCGTGCCTCACGAACATCCACGATGCGAAGGCCAACGAGGTCCGTAGGTCTCCAACCTGGCTCAAGTGGAAGTGTGAGAGAGGGAGAGGGACCGGACTCGGGCACCACCGCTTCAACTGGGAGTACCAAGCCTGGGCCGGCCACAGAGGAGCTATGAGCCAGACTCTGCCGCGGTACAGCCGCAGCCTCGCGAGGACTTTGCACATCAACAGTGCGTCTGGTGGCGGAAATATGTATATCGACTGCCACCTGCTCCAGTCTTCCATGAAAGCGCCCGGACCCCCCTCCGGAGTACGAGTCCGGAGGGATAGGTACCGAGGCAACTTGCGCGTCTCCTTCGATGCGAACAAGTTGACCTCCGGAACACCCCAGGAAGCCGCGAGGTCGTCGAATACAGTCTGTTTCATTGCCCATTCTACAAGAACGCCCTGTCCTCTCGACAGGGCGTCCGCCCACAGGTTGGCAGTCCCGGGCAGGTAGGAGGCGTGCAGGGAGATGTTGTGTCGGTTCGCGAGGAAGAACAACTTCTCGGAGATCCCCAACAGAGTCAAAGACCTGGAGGACCCCTGCTTTTGGATACAGTGGACAGCTGTCTGATTGTCCATCCGGAAGGCCACCGACTGGCCCTGAAGGGCCAGCGCGTGGTCCCGCAGGAAGAACAAGGGAACCAACAGTTCGAGGGCATTGATGTGTAGGTGTGTGTGTCCCACCCATCTGCCGTGATGTTGATGTCCCAGGTTGGATTGGTAACCCCACCCTACCTCGCTCGACGCATCCGTATCCACCCAGATCGTCGGCGGGGGGGGGCGGTCCAGGGCACAGCCGCAGAGAGCGTGCCCCGAGCAACCCAGTGTCCTAAGTGTCTGTGAATGGTACGCGGGATCGGCATGAGCCGATCCATAGGGGCCAACGGAAACACCTTGTTGCCCATGAGTATTAGGCGGCGCAGCCTGAGCCTCCCTAAGGGAATGGTCAGAGCAGCCCAATTCAGTGAACCCACTAACGAGTCCCAGATCCTCCTCGTGAGGGAGACCGAGTGCAACACGGCGAAGACCTTCCTGCGAAGTTTCACCGCGTTTGGCTGACTCTGGGTTACCGTAGCGTTGGACAGATCCCATTCGAGACCTACCCACGTCACGACACGCGACGGGGTCAGGCGTGACTTGGGAATATTGACTTTGAACCCTAACTGTGTGATGTGTCGAACTACTGTGAGGGTGTCGTGGACGCACTGTTCTAGGGTGTCTGAAACTATCAACCAGTCGTCCAAGTAAAACAGGATCTGGAGGCCGCTCCTGAGGAGAGGATCCAGAGCCTGCTTCACCAGTTTCGAGAAGATCCGCGGCGCGATGTTGAGACCGAAGGGAAGTCTGTCGAACATGAACACACGATCGGAAGTCTGAACGGCCAAGAATCGCTGGAAACGAGGATGGATAGGAACGTGCCAATACGCATCCTTGAGGTCCAGCGACACTACCCACGACAGAGGTCGCAGGGCCAGTCGTACCTGGTGCACCGTCAGCATCCGAAACCGTGTGTTCACGATGTGCCCGTTGAGGGCCGACAGATCCACCACCGGTCGCATCGCGTCGCAGTCCTTCTTCGGTACCAGAAAAACACGGGAGAGGAAAACCGGTTGACCGGCTTTCACCTCCTTGACGATTCCCTGCTCGTGCATGGATGTAATCACGTCGGCCACCTCCGAAGAGACAGGCCGGCTTCGTTGACAAGAGCTGAGTGGGGGTCTGGACTTCCATCTCCAGGTTAGACCCCTCCGTGCAATCTTCCGCCCCCACGTCCCTCGCGGCCACCGAAGGGCGCAAGGGCGAAAACAACCAGTGGGAGCCCCCGAGATGAGGTGAGCGACCCTTTCTGCGAGGCGAGAAGGAGAACAAGGAGGAGACCGACCTGGAGAACCTACACATTTTTTGACGTGGAGGGTCCCCCGGTACGGTCCCTGCGGTCATAAGAGCCACGTTGACCACCCCTACCCCCCACCTTGCCGAAAAGGGCCGGTCACCTCATCCCTTGTCCGTCGTGCGTCTGACCCCGTCGAAGTGCGGCCGGAAGTGGAAGGCTGGCCAGCCCCTTCTCGGCGGGGATGAAAGGGAGCAGGAGCAGAAGTGCGAGGCGGAACCGACGCTCTGGCCGGCAACTTCCCTTTCCTGCGCCCTTTCTTGGCGGCAGCATTGGCGGCAGCACCCCGAAGGGGACCGGCAGAAGGACGGGACTGCGAAGACCCTGGTCGCGACACAGCGCGTCTTTGCGTGTCGTAAGCAGGGTCCGCTGACAGAGAAGCGTAGCGTTCCCAAGCATCCTGCGCAAAAAGCCCCGATGTATATAGCTCAGAGTACAACAAACCCTGACGAATATCCAAGGGGGCTTTCCGGCAGAACGAGGACCTTACCGTCTGGCGTTGCCGAGTTGCCTTGCACAAAACCGCCTTCAGCTCGGGAACCAAAGACACCGCGAGCTGAAGGTGGATCCGCCGAACGTGGTCCAAACCCTCGCGAAGATCGCCAGGTGCAGTCGCCTCGATAAGCCTCAGGTGGTGAACAGACGTCTGGAGGGAACCTAGAAGACAAGACAATAAGTTCGCCACCCTCTGCCGCAAGGTAAAATCCCTGTCGACAGAGGACTTATCTGGGTGGGAGAAGAACGGGTTAGCAATAGCACAAATTTCAAGTTTGGGCGCGCTGATCCAGGACCAGAACTTGCCATCCAATCCGCCGACAGATACCAGAGGAGGCAAAAGCAGTGACGACTCTGGGGGAGGGACTGAAACAGATCTGTCGACGGAACGGTTGGCGAATTCTAAGGCCTCAGCAAACCAGGCCTCCAATGGGAGAGGATTATCGAGCATGACGGCTAAGCCAGGCTTACCGTCGTCGCACAAACCCGTCCCATAGGAGGACAGTCCCGTCAACACAGCCAGGGACTGAACATCCTGAAGGATGTCCTGGCGGCTGAAGTCTGACCAGAGCTTGGGCTTCACCGAAAAGTACTGAAGGTCAGTCCTCGTCGGGTAAGCCCGCACCTCCACGTCGGCCACCTGACCATCCACCCTGATCGCCCTGAACTGCATTTTATCATTAATTTGGACCGACCAGTCCGAAGGTAGGGCCCTCTCACCTGACGGGAAGTCGGTAGCATGCTCCGGGTGGGAGGCCTGCACCCCCTTCCAAACAGCCAAGGAGCCATAGAGGAGCGGCATAGTCCGCGATGGGACCTTGGCCTTCTGGATGGGGGGCAAGCGCAGACCCTGCCCTAGCAGACGGAGAACCCCCGCATGGGAGACAGCAGGGGCAACCACCTGAGCCAGGGCAGGAGCAGTACTAGCCGACGACCGGGCAGGCGGCGGAGAAGCAGGGCGAGAAGGAATGTGGTCCACCGCAGAGGGGAGGGGGACCAAAGCAGGGGTAGGTTGGGTGAGGCGCTGAGGTTGTGTCACCGCCAAGAAGCGCGATAAGAGGGAATCTTGCATCGCCTCCAAGCGCGCGTCGAAGTGTGACACAACCCACCCCTGCATGGCCGAAAATCGATCCGAGAGAGGCGACCCCCCGAAGATAGTTCGGCCCGCAGGGGCGAGCGTGAGCGAGAGCGAGACCCACGACACGAAACAGCAGCGTCGCGGCCCAAAGAAGGCGAGCGACGACGGCCGTGGCGCTCCTGAGGGTCTCGTCCCCGATCACTAACGCCCGAGGGGGAAACATCACCATCCCCCTCTTCCAGCGACACGTCAGCCCCCGAGAAAGGGGACCCCGAAACCTCGCTATACTCCACCGAGTCAAGCGGCGGGGTACCCCCTCGGGGAGCCGGTAATCGAAGATCAGGGATAGAAGAAGGAAGAGGAGCAGGATGACGGGAGTGGGAAGGCTGGCCGGGTGAAAGGAGGTCAGAAGGAGCCACGGGAGGAAACAGAGCAAGGATCCCCGGGGCTGAGAGAACAGGGCGGCCCGACACCGAGGCGGAGGAGGGAGGGACCTCCTCCTTGGGACAAGACCGGGAAGGAAGAAGAGGCACCGAAGCAGGAGAAGTAGGAGGAGAAGCAACGACATCCTGGCGGACCCTCCTGGACAGAGTAGTAGGAGGGAGCAGAGGGCCAGCTACAGCATGAACATCCGCGCACGTAGAGGACAAATGAAGAGGACGTCTTTTGTGCAGGGGAAGCGGGCGGAAGGTAGTAGAGCCCCTATCCGGAGAGGTCAGGGGAGGGCGTACAGGGGCAGAGACGCTAACCCCGGCCTCAGGGTGAGAACCATGATGAGGGCGACGGGCGGAGTCAAGGCGATCAGGAGGACGATGAGGGGCAGTAGAGGACGGGCGATGAGGAGAGCGAGAGCGTGGACGGAGCTGGGGATCCTCCCGACGATGTGACGACCGACCACGGGACTCAGGGAGGAGGGCCCGAGCAGGGAGAGGGCCAGGTAAACGGCCTCCAGACGGGTCAGGGATGCCCAGGGCGACGCGGATCCGGTCGTCAACAAAGGCCGGGGAACGGTGGCCCACAGTCCTAATGTGGTGGGAGACCACCGCCCACACAGACTGAAGGGAGGCAGAGGCCACCGCCGCGTCAGAGGAACCAGGGTGATGGTCCACCACATCCACCAGGTCCATACACGGGCCACACAGCGCAGGGAGGTAGGCCGTAGAGGACACACATTGAGAGTGGCGTAAGCAGGACCTGTGGCATTCCAAGCACGGGGAGCCACAGCCCTGGCGAAAGCAAGGCATCCCACCTGTAACGGAAGAACACACACCATAAGCAGCACGTAGACGGAGTAAGTGAAGATAAAGTCCAATAAAAACCAGGGAATGAGCATGGGTAAACAGGAACACACATGCAAACTGGAATTCGTACTCACTCTAAACCGGGAGCACCGAGGGAGGTGAGGAGGGCGGGCGAGGCGGAAGAGCACAAGCAGAACCTGCAAAGATGGAGAAAGTGTTAACCACCACTCAACACCTTACATGCAGGGTCCATAACACCAGAAAAGTGCATACACCAATATAGTATCAGGCAACAATATGACATAAAAAAGGTCAACAGTGAAAGCCAACTATAACCGCAAATTTGCGGGCCAATGGAGGCATAACCGTACCGACACAACCCTCCCGCATCTCCGCGGGACCCCCCAGCGATCTCCGCAAATTTGCGGGGAGCCGAAACGTCCCAGAGGACCGAATCGAGCACTCCGCAAATTTGCGGGACCGGCCGAGATGGTCCGGCGCCGAAAAAGCGAGAGGAGCGTCTAGGGAAAACCAACAAAGGCCCATAAAAAGCGTCATCTCCTTATGAACTCCAAGCGACGATGTCCATCAAGCTGAGCAGTGTCTTCCTTGATAAAATCCTGACTCAACCGGTCAAGGGAGAGGCAAGGAAGACACACCAGGGGAGAGGAGGCACATCCCCCAGGAACCACCCAACCCACAGAGATAGAACAAAGCCCATGAGGAGAAGTGGCAGGAAGGGTGGTTTGGCACAAACAGGGGCCCCCGTGGGGTACCCCAGGATTGGGCAAAAGGCTATGAAAGGATGGAGGTGAAAACAGGAAGGGAAAACAAAAACCAGTAAATGAAACTGGCGAGAAAAAGGGTGGCCTAGCCGTGAGCAGAGAATGTGTCAGGGGCGAAAAACCCTGTGGTGTGAAAGAGGGGCCCCCGTGGGGTACCCCTGGAGTATCACGAACCACCTGTCGCCCAGGCCCTTGAGACACAGTGAAGGACTCGAAAGGGGGGACTCGGGAATAACGCTAATAATGCGGCCGACACAAACTCTACAAACAGCACCGCCACCAACGAAATCTCAGATTGTGAACCAACTGTACACCTAGGCTATGAAAAAATGAAAACTCATAGGGGCATAGCAAGTCCTGAATGAGAAACAAGCTAGGCTAAAATAAGCTAAAAGCTAAACTAACAGGAACAAAAATATGAAAAGAGAAAGAAATTAAAAACACACACGAGGAACGCCAGGCGCCCCCGTACCTTCGGTAGCTATTTCCACACGCGTCTCCATTAAACACACTGAGGAGCCCATTTACGTGTGCCCTAGATCACGTAACATCTGTCTAACAAAAAGAAGGCCAGAAAAGCCGAAACGAACCTAAAACAGGGTGAATTGAAGGAGCACAACAAAAGCGGACTCAACAATGGCGACGCGTGAACAAATGATGACAAGAGAGGGTCGCTGATGCGCACGTTCGACAGGGATCTGCGCATGATGGAATACGGGATGGGCCTTGAGCGGTAACTAAGGTAAACCCCTTTTTCTTCTCTTCTATGCTTTTTTCACCTTCGGTGGTAGTTTTGGTTAATGTACAACGTCTCCTAGAGCAAGATAAGGAGTAGACTCTAGACGTTTTCTTTTTAACCGCGGTTGGAATGACGACATAGCAGTCAAAATAGACAAGTCGTCATTGCAATTAGGTTAATAGCCTTGACGTTGGATTTGCCAAGACTACTAACAAATACTCGATTTTGGAACGACCGAACATCGGGAACAAATATCTTGTGGAAGAAATCCTCAGTGATTTGCTGGTTAAACCAAGCTTTGTTTGATCCATAGTAGTCGACAGGGAGTTGATTGTTGACGATGAGGTCCTTGATTACTCTAGGCTTGTGCGATTTGCCGAAAATTGTAGGGGTCACACGGTGGCTTGCGTCAGCATTAGCACAACAGAGCACTGAAATGCGGTCCTTCACAGTTTTGTGGCCAGGTGTGGACGTGAGTTCTTGGTAGGCCTGTGTGTTGGAGGGCAGAGAACGCCAATACAAGCCAGTCTCGTCGCCGTTATAGAGTTGCCAATGTTGAAGGTGTTCCTCGGTTATAAGGGCTAGGAAGCGTTCAGTGAAGTGTGCTATGGCCGAAGTATCGGCGCTTAAAATTTCACCACAAATGGTTCTGTTTGTGAGGCCATGGCAGTTTCGGAACCTCCACAACCACCCCTCGCTCGCCTTGAAGTTTGGGTGATGAAGATGCTGTCCGAAGCATTCTGCTGCATGCTGGATCTCGATGCCTCTCACTGGTACGCCCTCAGCACGATGTTGTCTGTACCACTTCAGCACTGCGTCGTCGATGTCTTGATAGGCTAGCTTAGCCTTGTGAAATATCTTGGCGGTAGAAGGACCGTGAAGCACAGCTGCGCCATGCTGCCGAACTTTCTCTTTGTCCCGGATGAAGTCGTATATTGTTGATCGACCTAAGTTGTACTTCAACTGAAGTTGCTTCGCTTTCATCCCACTGTCCAGATCCTTTAACATCTGAAGCTTAGTTTCTAGTGATATAGAAGTCACCTTACGCTTAGGCTTATCCTTGGGAGGCATGATGAACAAAATAATGGCACGCGTCGATGTGTAACACAACAGAGCTTGGTGCGGACTGACGCTCCCAGTCCCTCCGGCATCCCACGCTCGGTCCGAGCGGGGCACTTGGGCCCCGGATGTAAGATGGCGTCGGACGTCCCTTCTGTTTGTCAGATATTCACCCTCATTGTCCGGTGACGTGAGCGCGTCATCCGACACGGCATCCGTCTGTCGGACACCGTTACGACACATTTCGGAAATATACGAGATATCAGAGGACGGTTATGATGGACATTTGCCGAATACTTATATAACATCCGACACTGTCAGAGACTGTCAGAACGATGACGGAAATGTCCGAAATACGGAAGTATTGTACGTGTCCGAGAGGCCGTCACCGATCCGGCTAGTACGGGTTTCCGACAATTAGAGGTCCGAAATAGCGAGGGGTTACTGTATGTATATATATATATATATAAATATATAACCTAGGTTAGGCCGTTTTTTTGCGTACTGTATTTATAAGCGCGCCAATATGCTGAGAATATGACGAAAATCCCGGTTCCAGCAATCGCGGCAAAGTTTAAATCGCCGTTTGGCGAGGGTTAACCCCTCAGACCCGGTAGGGCTCTGAGGCACCCATAACAAACGCGGCCCGCGGAACCCAGTAGGGCTCTGAGGCTCCGGCAGCTTGAAAGCCTGTAAGCTTTGTTTTGAAAGCCGTCCGTCCGACGCATGTAAACATCAGCCGGTTGGACCGACGCCGCGCATCGCCGACCACAAGAAGGAGAGGCGTCGCTTGTTCTTGTGTGGCTGTGTGTTTAATTGTGTTATTGTTTAGTATTGAAAAGTGGCTGATATGGCTGACATCGCCACAAAGTTCTCTCCACGGAAATCGTCATCACAACTGAACCAGTTGACTTAGAGAGCTCTACTCAACGACATTCTACAGGTACGAAACACATCTACGCTTGGGGATGCACGGAAATGCGGAAGCAGTCAAAATAACAAAGATACAGTAGCCTAGGCATAGACGTTTTTCGGCCAAAACCCCCGGGTTTCGGGGAATATTTATGTAATGCGTAGACGGTCCCAGAGGGACACAGAGCACGCACAAAAAATAAATTCCTGGGTCATACCACTATCAATATGCAATATTAACTCGCTGTCGTGACGTGCATAGGAAAACCTAGAGGACAGACACTGAGGCAAGAGCGACAGGGGGGATACGTCTGTACTGTCTCACACCCAGACAGACTGAGGAAAAATGGGATGAGTATAAGAATGCTAGAAACAACTATGTCAAGACTATAAGAGAGGAGAAAAAGAACTTTGAAAAAGATATAGTAAACAAATGTAATAAAGAACCCAAACTGTTCTATAGTTATATCAACGGTAAAACTAAAATAAAGGACAAAATAACAAAGCTTAGGGTAGAGGGTCAATTATATGAAGACACAGTGGGTATGTGTGAAATTATGAATGATACATTAACATCCGTGTTTGTGGAGGAGGATGACTATGTAGAACCTGTGGTGGAATTGAATGAGATACAGGGACTAGAGTCGATAGAAGTCAACAAGGATGAACTAAAATCATTGTTGGAAGAATTGGACGTGAGAAAATCTATGGGCCCAGATAACATTGCTGGATGGGTATTAAGAGAATGTTCTGAACAACTAGTGAGACCTATTTTTAATATTGTTCAATACTCATTAAACAAGGGGGAACTTCCCTTAGAATGGAAACAAGCAAATATAACTCCAATATATAAAAGTGGAAATAAAGAAGACCCGCTAAATTATCGACCGGTATCCTTAACGAGTGTTATATGCAAGCTTTGTGAAAAGATTATTAGAAAAAGATGGGTGGGTATGTTGGAGGAGAGGGAAATAATTTCAAGCAAGCAGTTAGGGTTCAGAAAAGGTCATTCGTGTACCACAAATTTGTTGAGTTACTATGATAGGGTAATTGACATTGTACAAGGGAGGGAGGGGTGGGTAGATTGTATCTACTTAGATTTCAAGAAGGCATTTGATAAGGTGCCTCATAAGAGATTGTTGTGGAAGCTCAAGACTGTGGGGCGGGTTGAGGGAGTATTATTAAAGTGGATGGAAAACTATTTAATTGGGAGGGAAATGCGAACAGTAATAAAAGGAAAGTTCTCCTCGTGGAAAAGGGTAAAAAGCGGAGTGCCTCAAGGATCGGTGTTGGCCCCAATCATGTTTTTGGTTTTCATCAACGACCTTCAAATGGGAATAGGCTCATATATATCTATGTTTGCTGATGATGCAAAATTAATGAAGCATATTACAAGTAGTAGTAGTTGTGAAGAATTACAGAGAGATCTAGATAAGTTATATGAGTGGAGTCAAACTTGGAAAATGGAATTCAACACGAGTAAGTGTCAGGTTCTTGAGATGGGAAAAAGTAAATATAGACCTTCTTGGGGATATAAAATAGGAGATGAAATAATTAGTAAAGCTGTGAAAGCAAAAGACCTAGGGGTAGTTGTGGCAGACAGCTTGTCACCTGAACAGCATAAATAAAATAACTGGTGAAACCTATGCAGTGTTGACTAACATGAGAATAGCTCTGAATTATTTAGATGAAGAGATGTTAGCAAAAATAATAGGGACAATAATACGACCAAGACTGGAGTATGCAGCAGTGGTGTGGTCTCCACACCTTATAAAACATAATAAAAAACTGGAAAGAGTTCAGAGAGTTGCCACTAAGATGATAGCTAGCCTTAGAGACCTGCCTTATGAGGAGAGATTGGAGAGGCTAAAGCTGCCAACGCTGAGGGAGAGGAGAGAGAGAGGTGACATGATCATGATGTTTAAGTGTGTGAAAGGTTTTGAGAAGATCGACAAGGGAGATTTTGTGGTGAGGGACGAGGGAAGAACCAGGGGTCATGATTGTAAGTTGAGGAAAGTTATATGTAAGTCTGATGTAAGAAAGTTCAGCTTCCCGTATAGAAGCATTGAGTGTTGGAATAAGTTGGATGGGGAGGTGGTGGGAGCAAGAAATATCCAAACTTTTAAAGCAAAATTGGATAAATGTAGAGAGAGAGACAGGACAACACGAGCTTAGGCTCAAATCCTGTATACTACAATTAGGTGAGTACAATTAGGTGAGTACACCCGAACCAAGATAGAACGATATAGCGTCTGGCGGCGTCTGGCAATGGTGCATAGGGAAGCAAGTAAGCGATAGCGCAACAGACCACGAGATTCAAACACATACATTTTTTTCTACTTTCTATTTTTTCTAGTGGCATCCGCAACAATGACATTCCTTAGGAACTTCTTAAATCTTAAGGGGTATCTCCTATATGATTTTTTGTTCTTGGTTCGCAAGTTAAGCATTTACTGGGCTCCCTGGGACCCGGACCAAGACCTTAATTCTAATTAGGCTCATAGACAGAGAGAACCAGTAATAAATATGAACTTACCCGATATAATATTAATTTTGTTGTGTGTGATTGTGGAACAGAGTGAAGGCCAAGATTGCCCGCCAAGGAGGTATGATCGACCTGTCCTGGGATGGGTTCCTGAAAAGTGCTCCAGTGAAGGATGAGTGGCGGAGGCAACAGCAGCAAGAGTTTGCCAGACACCTACAGGAGTCCCAGGAACAGGAGCAGGAGAAGGAGAAGGAGGAGTGAGCACAACACAATGCAACACACCTCAACGGATTGCAACATAACAGAAAGTAACACTACACAATGGAACACAGCACAACACGACACAGTGCAACACAAGACGATACCCCCAAAACATTTCGCACACGGATTAGTTTTACGCACCCCAATTTTGTTTTTTCATTCTTGTTTTTACTCTTGCTATTTATTTGTTTACCTCTGTATCTATTTTTGATGTTTATCGCCATCTGTTTTATCTTTTTATTTAACTGTTCCTCCTATCCTTGACTATAGTGATTGGCTGGTCTATCAGAGTGAGAGCTGAGCGTTCTCTGACATACCCATAGCTTACTCTGACTGTTCCTTTTACTTAGATATTTTCTAGATCTTATGTGACGGCATCTCTTCCGTGGATTGACCTCCCTACTGCCAACCTATAGGTTGGCAGACTGGGAGCCAAAGCGTCACATCTTTCCTTTGCCTCTCAACTTTCCCTTCATAATTGCTGAGGGGCACAGGGCCTTGGGTGGGGCTTTGGTTTCCCGGGGGTTTCCGCACCCTCCTCAGCTCCTCGCTTTGGAGTGGCTTCAGTCACCTGGGCTTTATTTAGTGGTAAGCAGGGAGGGGCCTGTGGGGGCGCTCGGTTATGGCCTTGGCCTTGCTCGGGACCTTGAGGCTGCTCGGTCAGACAGCCTGGGGAACAGCAATAACAACAACAATCCTTGACTATGAGACAACTCTCTTGAAAATTTTAAACCTTAATACAGGTGAAAAAATGCAGGTCTGTGATTGTGGAGGGAGCTGCACCAAGGGGTGGACCGAGGAAGACCTGGGATCGGACTATACGCGCCGATCTCAAATCCAAGAACTTGACAAGTGAAGCAGCCCTTAACAGGGTTGCCTGGAACGCCGCCATTAGGACAAGAGACTGAAACTGCACTGATGTGTGGAACACTCGGTCTTAAAATTTTATGTATGTATGTATGTATATTTTATCTGTAAACTATTTCATTCTTGAACAATTTGAATCTTTCTCTCTATAAATATTGTATTTTTGACTGAGAGGGAGTATTATTCTAAGATAATGGACAGTACTGTATACTTGACGCACATTATTGGTATGGTACAGGCTTCCAGATGCAGATGTTATACATATTATGTTTTTCTTTATTTTTATAAATAAAGGGAACTACCAGTACTGTATTGTTACTTTCATTTCTTAATAATATTGATCAGATTAGCATTTACAGCTATGACTTACATTGTAAAACATCCTCTCATCTATCATTTATTAAGCTGGATATCACAAGCACTGTTTCCCACAACGTTAATTGGCAACTTTGGTCTTGCAATTAGACTTTTATAAGCATTTGGTCACCTAAGTTTTCAGTCTTTAGTCTAGTTGTCGATACTAATGCAAAAGATCCCAGAGATGTTGCCGGAAAATGTTGGCCATCGATAATTAGCGATGAAATTTCTCATATGATTCCCCCCCCCGCCCCCTTAAAAAGCCATGATCCAACTACTGTTAACTTTCCAGTATATATATATATATACAGTATATATATATACAGTGGTGCACCAATTTTCGCTCCTAATAGGGACCGCCGAAAGTGGCGCGAAAGTTAAATTAGCGAAAGTTGGGGCATTGACATACTGTAATGGTAATAAAGATAATAGGGACCAGACCTGTAAGAAAACTCACCCTCCAAGTTGAACAAACCTAGGCCTAGTCACCCAATGACCCAGAATTGTTACACCAACTTAAACTGGAATTGGTACTTATAGTTTCTTACAGTAGATCCTCTGGAAAAAGGCAAACTAGGCCTGTGTATCCAGCTCAGTGCCAGTACTTGCACTACTGCAGTCGTTCACTGTGTTGGCGGCGGCGGTAGCAGACGCAACATTTTTACTATTCTGTATTTTTGCTTTATAATCAAACTTCAAATCTTGTCTTCCCCATGCTTTATCAAGATTACTTTCAAACTTCCTTATTGATTCGGAATCGACTACATACTGGGGCAGTGCGTTCCACTCATTTACCACTATCACAAAATGAGTTCTTTGCCTTTTCAAGCCTATTTCTTTCTTTGTAAATTTTCTTAGAGTGTCCTCTCGTTCTTGTTGCCTCCCGCATCAAGAAGGTACCTTCACACACATCCTCATCATACTTTCCTGACACTATCTTAAAAGTCTCTATCATATCCCTCTCTTTCTCCTATATGCCAGTGTCGGAAGTCCCAGTGTCCTCAAGCCCGCGTTCTTTAACATTGGTACTAGCTTGCTAGCTCTTCTCTGCACTTTCTCCACTGCTTCTATATCCTTTACCATATATGGAGCCCACACCTCCATAATAAGAATAAGACCTCTTGGTGGTGGAACGATGAGGTAGAACATGCTGTGAAAGAGAAAAGGAGATGCTTCAAAGCATGGAAGAAAGGAGGCAGCAGGGAGGAATACCAGGCAGCTAAACGAACTGCCAAAAGAGTTATTTACAATGCTAAAAATCGCATTAAGGACCTGGTCCTCGAACAAGTGTGTAACACTGACAATCCCAATGGGATCTTCAACCTAGCTAGGCGAGTTAAAAATGACAGTAGGGATATTATAGGTGAACAGTGTGTTAGAGATGATAATGGGAAGATTGTGTATGCAGAAAATGAAATCAGAGAAGCATGGAAGGTACACTATGAACGATTGCTAAATGTAGAGTTTGAATGGGATAAGGAACAGCTTAGTATCGAAAAACCAATATCTGGGCCCCCTCCTTTGATAGCACCAGCTGTAGTGAGCGACGCAATCAATAAAATGAAGGACGGTAAAGCTCCAGGTTGCTCCGACATTGTCGCTGAGATGATAAAAGCCTCAGGGGAGATTGGTGTAAACTTAGTCACTGAGTTGATAAACACCATTATTAAAGATGAGAAAATCCCAGAGGATTGGCTCAAAAGTGTAATAGTAAATATATACAAAGGAAAAGGGGATGCACTAGATAGAGGAAATTATAGGGGCCTGAAAATGCTTGACCAAATCATGAAGGTCTGTGAGAGTCCTTGAGGGTTTGATCAGGCAAAGCATCTCTATTGATGATATGCAGTTTGGTTTTATGCCAGGACGTGGTACAACCGATGCTATCTTCATAGTCAGGCAGATACAGGAAAGATACTTACTAAAAGGCAGGGATCTTTACTTTGTGTTTGTGGACCTGGAGAAGGCCTTTGATAGGGTACCTAGAGATGTTGTACAGTGGGCTATGAGGAAACTTGGTGTGGAAGAGTGGCTGGTGCGTGTGATAATGAAGATGTATGAGGATTCGCGAAGTGCGGTGAGGGTTTGAAGGGTGTACTGAGTGATGAGTTCGCAGTCCGTGTTGGAGTCCATCAGGGTTCAGTGTTAAGCCCCCTCCTCTTTATTATGGTCTTGGAGGCACTGTCTAGAGTTTTTAGAGGCGGACTCCCGTTGGAACTGTTTTATGCAGACGATTTAGTCCTAATAGCTGACAGTATGCAGGATGCTGAGGCCAAATTCAGAGAGTGGAGAGAGGGCATGGCGAGCAAGGGTTTAAGAGTCAATATTAACAAAACCAAGGTTATGCATTGTAGTTTGAGACGAGGCAATGTGGAAAAGAGCGGTGCATACCCATGTGCAGTGTGTGGAAAGGGAGTGGGCGTTAACTCAATTCAATGTAGCATCTGTCGATGTTGGGTACACCATGGGAGTAAGCGCTGTAGTAGAATAAAGGGGCCCCTGCCGAAGGATAAGTCAGAAATAGAGAAATTTGAGTGCGTAGTGTGCAAAGGCGAGCTTGTGTTAAGTGATGATCCTGTGGCTGTGAATTTTGGAAATGAGTCTTTGGAGCTGGTGAACAAGTTTTGATACCTAGGAGATACCATCTCTGCCGGTGGTGGGGCCGAGGCTGCCACTGTTGCTAGAATTAGGTGTGGCTGGGGGAAGTTCAGAGAATTGATGCCAATCCTGACCATGAAAAGAATGCCTCTCCCCCTGAAGGGAAAGGTGTATGCCTCATGTGTTAGAAGTGCAATGACGTATGCCTCAGAAACATGGGCCGTTAAAGTAGAGGATGTGAACAGAATGGAGCGTAATGAGATGAGAATGGTGAGATCGATGTGTGGGGCCAGGCTACAGGATAGAATAACAAATGTTGAGCTGAGAGACGTTTTGGTATAAAGAGTATTAGCGAGGTGATGCGTACAAGTAGACTGGGATGGTATGGACATGTGGAGAGAATGGATGAACAAAATTGGGTGAAAAAATGCAGGTCTGTGATTGTGGAGGGAGCTGCACCAAGGGGTGGACCGAGGAAGACCTGGGATCGGACTATACGCGCCGATCTCAAATCCAAGAACTTGACAAGTGAAGCAGCCCTTAACAGGGTTGCCTGGAACGCCGCCATTAGGACAAGAGACTGAAACTGCACTTATGTGTGGAACACTCAGTCTTAAAATTTTATGTATGTATGTATGTGCGCATATTCCAAGTGCGGCCTAACCAGCGCTGTATAGCGATTCCTGAATATTTCTTCGTCAAGTGACACAAATGTCCTCCTTATCAGCCCTACAATTCTATTGGCTTTGTTTATCTTTTCCGCTAAATGTTCTGAGAAATTTAACTTATTGTCTATCACTACTCCTATATCCTTTTCTGCATTCACTTCCTCCATCGCTTCATACATACTGTATCCTACCTTGTCTATCTTGCTTGTCCCAATCTGCATGTACTTGCATTTTTTGGATGAAAAAGGCATTAACCAATGTTCAGACCATCCCTTCATGCCCTCCACATCTCCATGAAGAAAACCTACATCTTCCTTACTCCTCACTCTTCTATACAGCTTAGTGTCATCCGCATACAGGTATATCTCACTTCCATTGGTTATGACTTCAGGTAAGTCGTTGATAAATATAACGAACAGTAGTGGTCCCAACACAGATCCCTGAGGTACCCCACTTGTTATTTCCCTCCACCCCAGGCCTATTCCATTCACCAGTACCCTCTGTCTCCGATCTTTCAGGAAGGCTTCTATCCATTTCACACATTTCTCCCCTATACTATAGCTTCTAACTTTCTATATTAACCTTTTATGTGGGACCTTATCGAAGGCCTTCATAAAATCGCAATATACCACGTCTATAACATCACCATCCTCCGGAATTTGCATCCAATCATCTACCACCTTAATTAGCTGTAGTACCGTCGACCTCCCCGGCAAGAATCCGAACTGTCTCCCACTGAAAAGTTGGTTTGATTTCATATGCTCCATTATTCCTTCTCTAATTACCGTTTCCATTAGTTTACACACAACACTTGTCAAACTGACTGGTCTATAATTTCCTGGGTCATTTCTCTTTCCCTCTTAAATATAGCTGTTATGTTCGCCTCTCTCCAGTCCATCGGGATTTGTCCTGTATTAAAAGATACCTCAAATAACATTTTTAATGGCTCTACTAACATCTCACCTCCTTGCTTTATGATTCTTGGATGTATCCCATCCGGTCCCGGGGACTTACTTCTGTTAATTTTTTCTATAGCCCTCCTTATTCTAGCATGGGAAAACTCTATTAGTTCTAGTGCTGGTGCCTGTTTGATGGGAATAGTAGGCACTGCATCAAACCGACTCCACTGTTAGTACCTCCCCAAAGTATTTCCCCAGCACCTCTGCTTTCTCCTTATCAGTTTCTGCTCTATTCCCATCATCCAGGTCTCCTATCAGTTCTGGGATACCTACTCTTCTTGTTAACTTTTCCTGATATACTTCCAGAATAATTTTGGATTATCCTTCACATTTCTAGCAATCTCTCTCTCCCTCTCCTTCACACTTACTTACAGGTACTCAATATTTTAATGAGTCTATATTGCTGATTAGCAAGGCATAATAATGAATTACAGTTCTTATACAGAAACTGGACCACCGCCATGCAATATTTTGGTAGGGTTCAGTTAGCGTTACGGTACAATACTGACACACCAACCGGATATGATACTATGAGGCGCGTTTTGGCTCAAGCAAAAAACTTAAGCAAAAATGCGCCTATGATTTGGACCAAGACATCAGTTTCAGTTATGGCCACTAGATGGCATCATGGCGCCGCTTGAACCCAAAACAGTGTTAATGCAAATGGCGCCTATGGTGGTGGCACAGGTTAACCTTTCCTCCCCGGGCTGGCCTTCTAAATGACGGCAATTCTATCCGGCTGATCTGGCCAACATTTTTTGTAATAGGCCTAGGCCTATTTTTGTTAGTTTAACTGCTAGAGAATTCACACACATCTCAAAATGTAGCCCTTACTTGTATCTGTAGACTAGAGTTGAGTAGAGCTCTCTAGATCAACTGGTTCAGTTGTGATGACGATTTCCTTGAAGAGATTTTTGATGCGGTTTTAGCAATATCGGACACTTACAAACTTACAGTTTCTTACAGTTTCTTACTGTAGATCCTCTGGAAAAAGGCAAACTAGGCCTGTGTATCCAGCTCAGTGCCAGTACTTGCACTGCTGCGGTCATTCACGGTATTGGCGGCGGCAGTAGCAGACTCAGCATTTTTACTATTCTGTATTTTTGCTTTGTAATCAAACTTCAAATCTTGTCTTCCCCATGCTTTATCAAGATTACTTTCAAACTTCCTTACTGATTCGGAATCGACTACATACTGGGGCAGTGCGTTCCACTCATTTACCACTCTATCACAAAATGAGTTCTTTGCCTTTTCAAGCCTATTCCTTTCCTTGTAAATTTTCTTAGAGTGTCCTCTCGTTCTTGTTCCCTCCCGCATCAAGAAGATACCTTCACACACATCCTCATCATACTTTCCTGACACTATCTTAAAAGTCTATCATATCCCCTCTCTTTTTCCTATATGCCAGTGTCGGAAGTCCCAGTGTCCTCAACCTCTGCTCATAGTCCGCGTTCTTCAATGTGGTACCAGCTTGCTAGCTCTCCTTTGCACTTTCTCCACTGCTTCTATATCCTTTACCATATATGGAGCCCACACCTGGTTCGCATATTCCAGGTGCGGCCTAACCAACGCTGTATAGAGATTCCTGAAGATTTCTTCATCCATTGACACGAATGTCCTCCTTATCAGCCCTACAATTTTATTGGCTTTATTTATCTTTTCCGCTAAATGTTCTGAGAAATTTAACTTATTGTCTATCACTACTCCTATATCCTTTTCTGCATTCACTTCCTCCATCGCTTCATACATACTGTATCCCACCTTGTCTGTCTTGCTTGTCCCAATCCGCATGTACTTGCATTTTTTTGGATGAAAAGGCATTAACCAATGTTCAGACCATCCCTTCATTCCCTCCACATCTCCTTGAAGCAAATCCACATCTTCCTTACTCCTCACTCTTCTATACAGCTTGGTGTCATCCGCATAAAGGTATATCTCACTTCCATTAGTTATAACTTCAGGCAAGTCGTTGATAAACATAACGAACAGTAGTGGCCCCAACACAGATCCCTGAGGTACCCCACTTGTAACTTCCCTCAACCCCGAGCCTATTCCATTCACCAGTACCCTCTGTCTCCGATCTTTCAGGAAGGCATCTATCCATTTTACACATTTCTCTCCTATATACATGCTTAGATTGATATGCAGGATTCGAAGTTGCATAATAAATCGTAGGCAGTGTCCACCATTCTTTAACTGCCTTCGTGGTGTAATGCATAAGGTGTTGATATTCAGTGTGAGCGTCCTGGGTTCGAATCCACGAACTGCCACATGTGTTTGTAATATTTCATTAATCGATTTTAGGAGTAGAGTTGGTTGTTGGATAGAACATAATACTATAGCTTCTAATTTTCTCTATTAGCCTTTTATGTGGGACCTTATTGAAGGCCTTCATAAAATCGCAGTATACCACATCTATAACATCCCCATCCTCCAGAATTTGCATCCAATCATCTACCGCCTTAATTAGCTGTAATACCGTCGACCTCCCTGGCA
The DNA here is from genome assembly GCA_032716605.1 of Paralithodes platypus. Taxonomy (NCBI): domain Eukaryota; kingdom Metazoa; phylum Arthropoda; class Malacostraca; order Decapoda; family Lithodidae; genus Paralithodes; species Paralithodes platypus. Next base: position 43,037,665 of record CM064573.1, on the reverse strand, counting down.
AGAATCCGAACTGTCTCTCACTGAAAAGTTGGTTTGTTTTCATATGTTCCATTATTCCTTCTCTAATTACAGTTTCCATTAGTTTACACACAACACTTGTCAAACTGACTGGTCTATAGTTTCCTGGGTCATATCTCTTTCCCTTCTTAAAAATAGCTATTTAGTAGTAGCCTCTACGTCTCCAACGTAGAGCTATATACCTATCGTATAATTCCGTTCCCCTCTGGAGCGGCCAATTATCGTAATCACTAGCGCGATTAAATCGATAACATCTAGAGTAGCACCTTACTCTCTCTATTAGGTACGTTGTACACACTCTTGAGGCTACTATTTTAACCCTCCAGCCCCGGGGACTATAGCTCGCGACTGTGCTGCGGTACCGGGTGTTTTGACGATCTTTGGGCTATGTTAACTCCTCTGTAATTCAATGAATATGGCATGTAATGTTATGAATAAAAAAGAAAAATGTTCCACAGACCTTCCTCTGTAGAATGGCGTTGAGTAGAGGTCTCTAGCCCCTCTGGTTGCATAATGGTGGAGTGCGGGAAGACGAGTGCTTTTCGGCGGAAAATTCTTCCCGCGTTCGGATGCGTCGCCCCGGCCACGGCTACGACGCACCTAGCCGCTCGTCGCGCCAAAGTGTTTATCTCCCTTAGACGATTTTAGTGTTTGATATTGAGAATGTGATGTTTATTTTGATATTTTTATACTTATTTTGAGGCCAATTATATAAAGTATGTTTATTAGGGTATCACTGTCACTAATATTGCTCATTTTCACTCTAATACCGTACATTTTATTAGTAATTGAGGTAGGTTATTGTTATATTAGGCACTGATTATTAGTTATTACAGGTGTTTTATTATACTTTGGCCATCAAGTATTGCCTTGTGTCACTTTCACTTTGATAAATATGCTTTAGAGAGTGTCACTGTCACTGATAATGCTCATTTTCACTCGATACCGTACATTTTATTAGTAATTGAGGTAGGTTATTGTTATATTAGGCACTGATTATTCGTTATCACAGGTGTTTATTATACTTTGGCCATCAAATATTAGGTCTTGTGTCACTTTCACTTAGTTATATGCTTTGTAAACGTTTTATATACAATTTATTGTGTCTTTTTTCACTGATTTATATATTTCTATAGGTTCTAATCATATGAATGTCACTTATTATATACATATGTTTCACTTTCACATATTATTATGGTGTAATTGTATTTGTATCAATTTTCTCATAATACATGACTATTGTATAACAATAAATTGGTTTACTTCCACTTTTTGCCTATATATATATACTGTACATATTGTCCTTTTCTTTGTCACTTTCACTATGATTATTAGAACTCCTGCTTGGAGTGGTAATCAAAGAAGCACCCTATAGCACAGAGTGCCACCTTGCACTCCACACACTCCATGGTGGACTTTTTACCTGACCTCGCCCTCAGCCTGCTGTTGTAGCAGACATGGCTGACATTCTGCTGCGTTCTTCCGGATTCATTCTGAGGCAGGGAACCAAGTCTGTGCCTATTCATGTAATATGCACACTGCAAGCGGTCAGTAACGGCGGGCCCAGGATGTGCCACTGCCCTCTGTGGCGTACCATACTTCTCCAGGAGCTCCGTCAACACCTGCTTTTGGAACCTCCGCAGGCTATTGAACTTCATGGGTGTGTTCACATTTCCTAAGCTTGTATATATTGTAGGCATTCAGAACTGACATGTCCACCATATGCAGAAAGAACTTTTTGTACCATCTGCACGAGGTACGCAGGCAGTCAATGAAGCCTATCTGCATGTCGGACTTGTCCACCAGCCTCATGTTGATGTTGTAGTCCAGGACAGCATCGGGCTTGGTCCCCCTGGCCTGGGTGCGGCGATCCACCTTGCCAGTCTCCACCATTTCACCCTTGTGGATGGTACTCATCAGGAGGTTGACCTTCCGTTGGTCGTGCCAGTGGATAGCCAGAATGGGCCCCGACTTCTTCCTGAACATATCACCTTTTTTGGTCTTTGGAGGGAAAGGTGGCATGCCCTTCCTTTTCCCTCGTACTGTGCCTACAGCCCCCGTCTTGCGCTCATGCAGGTACTTTGTGAGAGTGGGGGACGTGTAGTAATTGTCCGTGTAGAGGACGTGATTCTTGTGAAAGTAGCGGTCCATCATGGCTTGCACCACTGCTCCGCCAAAGCCAATGAGGGTGTCCACAAGCACGTCCCCTTCCTTCCCGCTGTAGACCAGGAAGTCCAGGACATAGCCAGTTTGGCAGTCGCACAGCACAAAGAATTTTATGCCAAAGCGATGTCTTTTTGAGGGGATGTACTGCCGGAAGCTGAGTTTTCCCCGGAACAGCACAAGAGACTCATCAATGACGACCTTGCGGAAGGGCTTGAAGTAGGAGGTGAAGCGTTCTCGCATCATCTCGTACAACGTCCTAATCTTCCACAGCTTGTCTGGGAGGTGGACGTCAAGGTTGGTGACAAGATGGAGCGCTGCGAGGATATCAAGGTACCGGTCGCGAGACATATATTTCCCGAAGGTAGGGGTGGATATGAGATCATTGGTGATCCAATAGTCAGGCAACCCATGCTTCTTGACATGAGGCATTAGCATGGTGAGTGCCAGGAACACCATGAACTCTTTATGAGTCACTGGGGTCCACTGCCTCATGTGGCCCTTGGTCACCTTGCCCAAAAAGTGGACCTGGAATTGGTGCTGCTTATTTGTCTCTTTGACAACATGCCTACCACCTCCTCATCAAAGAAGGCCTCAAATAGTTTGTGTGGTGGAGCATTGGGGCCTGCAGGAAAATTGGGGGTAATGCCTGAACCCTCCAGTACCTCATCAAAAGCTGGCACATCAGGGTTGTATCCATCCCCATCAACTATGTCTTGCCACTGAAAAACGTAGAATGGGTCTTGTCTACGCTGACGAGGAGCTCCAGCTGGTGGCCCAGCACGCCCACGGCCAACTCGGGAGGCGCGCGCCCTAGGGCGACGAGGGCGTCGGCCAGGGCGGCGGCCAGCACGACGCCGGGCCAAGCGGATGGGTGGAGGGTCGTCGATGTCCATATAGTCATCGTCAGAGTGGTCATCTTGCCCTGACGGTGGACCTATGTAATCATGGCCAGAGTCTTCAGAGAGGTGCCCTTCATCATCAGTGGCCCCCACATAATCTGGCTGGGGAACGAGTGATGCGTGGGCGGCGTGAGGGGTGGGCGAGGTGGGGAAGGAGTGGCAGGTGCGGCTGTGTCCCCCCGAGGTCCTGGCTCCTTGGCCTGCGACGAGTGACAGAAAGCAATGCTTCACTGTCACTAGGCCCAGGTATTGGTGATGCGAGCTCAAAGACTTCGTCAGGAACATATGTTGACAGTGGAGAGGTGGGGAGGACCGTGGGGAAAGTTGCGGGGGCGTATGGCTGGGGCGGGGCAGGGGTGGACGCCGCGGGAGCCTCGAACAAAACTCGCTTACTTGTCTCCTTTTTTGGCATATTTGCTGCCTTTCCCCTTTTCGGCAGCATTGTGTCTCCTGTCGGGGGACCTAGGAGGCAAATAGGCCGAAAGTGGGGGGTCCTCAACCCTTGGCAGTGGTGGGGGTGGAGGGGAAGAATGCGGAGCACCCGGGTCATCCGGGTCATCTTGGGTGGCGTGGGTAGATAAGGGAGACAATGGCGGGCGAGAAGGGTCACCACGCTCAACCTCACGCACAGCCTCATCCTCACCAAGTATTTTGGCTTGTTCCCTAGCTGCCGCGGCCGCCTTTTCAAGTATTTTCTGCTTATATAAGTGTAGCTTGAAAGGCGATTTAGCTGGCGAAGGGATCTTGGGGTCGTGGCCACTCAATAATGCGAAACTGACATGCGAAACTGGAGAGTGATCCTTGAACGCTCCCACTCACTCACTCTCGTCAAGTTCACGACGTCTTGAGGTAAAACCAAGCTTCCTCCTCAAACGCTGGTAACATCACCTTCATCACTCTTATGTTCGCCCACTCGGTGTTCTCATCGCAAATCCCAGGAATTCGCTCTTCTTTGTCACTCTCATGGCCATAATCACTCGACTTAAATTTACTGGAGTCGTCACTGCCTTCATCAACTCAACAATATGCTTGGCATCAGCAACGCTCATAAAGTCTCAATGTCGTCTTCAATACCTCCGGGCGATAACACATTTAGGCTGATGGCGCCGGGTTAAGGCGCGACGAACTAGACACGGGCGTCGTAGGAAGCACGGGTATCGGACACAGCGGAATAACTATTTGGCGTAACTATACCATGGCTGGCGGCGGGGGTAGATACTGATGCTAGTTTACGTCTGGTGCCGCCACCTACCCTCCCACGATACCAAAACTTTGACGCGCGGCATTCGAAAGCACTCAACGCAAGCACTGGGCGTGTCAAGAGCCATTCCGGGTTGGGCGGGCCAAGGTTTTTAGGGGCGTTAAAGAGCCCTTCCTGGGTCTAAGGGTTAAAGGAAATGAAAATATATGATGAGAAAGAAAAGAGGGGGCAATTGCAGAACATTGTCCATCCTATCTGGCTCTTTAATTACGGTCACCTTGTCCTTTTGGTACTGCCCATTGTCACGGGTCCACGCAAAACCCGAGCCGGGTTCATTAAAATATTCATTTTAGCGGACACTATGACGCAAACAATTTTGATGGGGCTCTGTTTTTGTGCCTACAACTCCTGTCACCTTCCCTTTGGGGAAGTTGTGGGCCTAATTTAAGGTACCTGTGGTTCTAGAAGGATGATTAAGTGCTGTAGGCACACTGAAAAAAATGGGCTCAAATGTGTGTTTCTTGGAGTGTTTAGCGTCGAAACTGGAGGGTACCTCATTTTTTGCACTCTGCGCATGCGTCGAGCTTGGGCGACTCATCGTTCATTTAGGCTTTGCCTTTTGTTAGTCATTTCACATTGCGGGTTGGCTTTAGTTTTGTCTTTAGTAAGCTTCTTGGGTATTTTCCTGCGAATACGGCGTGCATTATATCCTCAAGAACTGGGGCAGGGTTATAGCATATTTGTTGTGGGGTACATATATATGTAGATGTATGTTGCTTCGTAGTATACTTATAAAATGGAAAATATACTTGGTAAATGAATAATTAGAGGG